>CM021765.1:69987786-70008765 GCA_011076525.1 Nettapus auritus
AGAAAGAAAGAAAGAAAGAAAGAAAGAAAGAAAAAAAGAAAGAAAAACAGATAATTACTCACTACTCACTCTTTTATTCTGTGCAAGAACATTCATGCTTCTGTGTGTAGTGTTTTTTCCCCAATGTATGGGCAATACAGTTTACTTGTGTTTCAACGGCAGCTGAAACAGCTGGTGATAAATGGATGTTGAAGAGCAGTCAAAGAAAGCAAGTTTCATATCTGTAATTGAAAATGGTAGCATGGGAAATGTGATTCTGAGACAACAAAAGAAAGATTTATGTCTCTAATGAAAACAGCTTCAATGTCAAACACAGCATAACTTCCCAGACAAGATTAAAGTACAAGAACTATCTCCAGAAATTACTCTGAAAAAAATCTAAATAGCAAATATATTTGAGAAAATTGCTAGGATGGTTTGCAAATAAGAAAAAAGGATGACATAACACATTTATTAATTATTATGATTTATGCATCTGGCTTTACTAGCAACGCAGGACAATAAATTAGAGCGCAGACAAGACTTTCTGCACACTGTTTGGCCAGTAAACCTTCACCCTGGCCTGAGGCACTGCTGTTTTCAGGCCAGTCCCACCAAGCTCAATGAGTTTCTAGGATCATGAAGTGCAAACACGCAAAATCCAGGTGGTCTTCAAGAGGAGCATTCCAGCACTTGATTTCTTGTCTCTGCGGCTGAAGACTGATGATAAAGGAGATGTGACTGCAGACATATAAAAGCCTGTCTATGTAGCATTTGAGCATTTTGATCTTGACCCTCCTGTCTATTTGTTCGAACTCTGCTCTAGGACCAGGCCTCTTATGAATTAATGACCACTTAAGAAAAGAGTTTGTGATGTTTAGATTTACAGTAAGAAAGTTTATTATGCTGCAAGAATCAGTGGTAGTACCCTGCAATCAGACAAGGTTAAAACACTGCTTCAGAGTCACTGGAGCATAGAGCCACCCAGACCCTCTTCATTTCATTTCCAGATCATGCAACAAAACCCTAAGGTTACAAGGATGTAGAACATTTTTAGAATATATACAAAATCTGCTTGGGTCTTATGTACCCACTGTGAAAGAAACACATTCATTCTTAGTAGGGATTAGAGTCCAACCTTATTCTGTAGCCAAATCTTAGCCTGGCCTGAGCAGCCCCACTGTGATCAACTGCCCTTAAGTAAAGGAAGCAGGCAGATATTCACTCTGCCAGCTCTGTCATTATCTCCCTTTTATTAGTTCTGCCAGACCCTGCACACATCTTGGGCCAAGTCTCCATCATGCCTGAAAAGTGGAATTTAACCTTCCTGGTGACCTAATCATGACATCATCACAAATGAGGTCTTATAACTCCTTGCTGTAGGGCACTAAAGCCAACTAGCCAGCTCATCCTTTGTGTGGCATTTCTTAATAAAAACAACACTGGCTTAATTGTCCTCACTGGAAATGGAGGTGACTTAATGTCTTAAGAACTGGGTAATGCTCTGTAACCTCTATCCAGCTTCATTCAAATGCTCTTCCTAACTCATTGGGGTAAAGAGGACTGTGCTGGAGGCAGTTCAGTCTAGATCAGCAGAACAGGCATTAAATATCACCAGCTATGAATAACCTGTCAGAAGTGAGTCGACTGCTCCATCCTTGTTGCATCTCCATGCTTCCTAGGTCCTGGTTCTGCAGTTGAGGTCTCCCTTCCCAGATCCCTGAAGGTACTATCAACAAAGCTGCCACCCACACTCCCCAGAATCTTTTGCATTTCTTGGGGAACGCACCTCACTTCTATTTATTCAAATATTTATCCTGATGTAGAGACCAGAGACCCAAATCAGGCTAGGCGCTGTCAGCACATGGCCCAAGGGAGCCTGCCCAGAACAACTTGCAATGTGATTATACAAGGCAAACAAAGACAGATGGGATGTGTACTGGTAGTGTCTAAGGTGCAAGTCAATGCCATTTTTAAATAAAGAGCCCTCATTTTCTCCCTCCCTCACAGAAAAGCTGTGTTCAAGGGATTTCTGTAGATGTTTTCAATGACTTCATGAGAGACATCCTCCCACCTTTTATATCCTTCTCTTTATTTTTAATTCTTTTAAACATGGCTCCAAGCCTTGTTATTCCTAAAAAAAAAAAAAAAAAAAAAAAAAAAAAAAAAAAAAAAAAGGGGGGGTTGGAGGGTTGTAAGTAAATGACATGAAATTCATTACCTTTGCAGAAGGGAATGGAGGGAAGTCTAGGGAATCTGCCCACAACCTTAGCACCATTCTTGTGGTCCACGATGTCACTACCACCCTTTCATGACATTTCTTTTTCAGGAATAAGTTATTCCTAACCCTCCTTTACCCTCTATGCACACATCATATAGAGGCCAAAATGACAGACAGTTACTGGTTAGGAACAATTGCTATTAAAGATTTTTTTTCTCAGACAGTCTAGATCACATGGTAGCTGTATGTGCAAGCCTCCATTATTAGCTGTTAGCTCACTGTGAAATGAGGTGGCCCCATGATGTACTCTGGCCAGCTACACATGCAGCACGGCGCTGCAACAGAACTGTGGAGAGCTGTACTTTAGCATATAAAACACTTCCTACCAAATGCAGCTCAAAAAATATAAATGGAAATAAAAAGGATACAAATGCCAATGAGTGAAGCATTAAACCAGATGGTTCTGGACTCTTTTCAACATTTGCAATGTGGCTTCTGAAACAAACAAACAAACAAAATGTATTGAGTTAGTGCAAGTACAAAACTTTGACAAAAAAAAAAAAAAAAAAAAAAGGGGGGGGGGGGGGGGAGCTGTGAAAAAAATTTTTTTTTTAAAATAATTTTTTTTTTTTTTTTTTTTAATTGTAAAAAAAAAAAAAAAAAAAAAAAAACTTCTAGGGATTGGCAAATTTTGGTCAAAACATTTCAATAGCCAAAGTGCAAAAATTCTGGCTTTCATTTGTTCTACAGATGACAATATGCTCCAAAAAATGTCAGTAATGTGAGAAAAAGTTATTTTTGTTTCCATTTCCCATAAAAAAGCCTTGCCTTCAAGTGCATCTTTCATTTCAGTCTGGACTGGTCACAAGCTACATGGACAGATATTCTGTCCCTCGGATGACTCCCCCCTGCCTCTCTGCTCAACTGTCTCTCTTTTTTCCTTCTGATGCCTGAAAAGGAAGGGAATGAAAGTCATAAAATCTAAATAAAAAGAGCAGACAAAAAGCAGAAAAATCATAGAGGAGGGCAGAAAACTGGGAAAAGATTCAGTAGAGAGAACAGCAGGACTTCTAGTCTTCCTTCAGCTCTGCAGCTCATCTTCCACATTTGGCTGGTGGGACTTGTCTGTGCAAAATGGGGCATCAGGTGATGTTGGACAAAGGGAAGGAAAAGCACCCAGCAAAATGCAGGGTGGAGAAAGAAAGAAGAGGATTATTTTCCTCCCTCCCCCTTTACAACATGCTTAATTTTCTTTTCTTCATCTGTTGTAGGAAACCCAGCATGTTTATGGTTTAAGTGATAAAGGCAAAGTTTGGGAAAGGAAACAATGTAAAGTGGTCAAATAAGGTCAAATACCATTTCATCTCCTGAATCCAAGTCAGTACTTCCATCCACACTGCTTTAAATTTAACTATCATTTACTGATACCCCACTTGCCGTCAAGCTCCTAAACAGCCCGTAGCTAATGTAATGGCAATGACTCAAAAAGTTACATGGGATCTAGATGGATTCAAAGACTCAGCTCTGGCGAGGCCGCACCTTGAGTACTGTGTTCACTTTTGGGCCCCTCACTACAAGAAGGACATAAAGGCCATGGAGCATATCCAGAGAAGGGCTGCAAAGCTGGTGAAGGGCCTGGAACACAAGTCCTATGTGGGACTTTGTGTCCCACAGCTGAGGGAACTGGGGTTGTTTAGTCTGGAGAAGAGGAGGCTCAGGGGAGACCTTATTACCCTCTCCAACTACCTGAAAGGAAGGTGTGGGAGGTGGGGGTCAGCCTCTTCTTGCAGATAATTAGTGATAGGACTAAAGGAAATGGCCTCAAGTTGCACCAGGGGAGGTTCATGTTGGAAATGAGGAGACATTTCTTCTCAGAAAGAGCAGTCAGGCATTGGAACGGGTTGCCCAGGTAGATGGTGGGATCACCGTCCCTGGAAGTGTTCAAGGAAAGGTAGGACATAATGCTTAGGGACATGGTTCAGTGGGTGACATTGGTGGTAGGAGGATGGTTGGACCAGGTAATCTTGGAGGTCTTAGTGATTCTATAACAATGATTATGACTATGACTTCTATTACAATTTTTAGTGAAATTGATTTAACATTGCAGTGTTTGGCAAAGTTATAAGACATCAGAAAGTATCACTTTGCCAAAATCCATTCCTCTGGTGCTATCGGGTATCCAAGAGGGAGGACAGCCCTGGTTCTGAGGACAGATCTGCCTCGTGTTTTCATGATGTGGATACAGAAAACTGGCAGCCCACACTGCTCTTTGGCATGCCAAGAGAGACTTACTATTTTGAAAATGCTTGCTCACATACAATAGCACAGAGAAGATCTGTTTGGAAACAGAGTGTTCAGAAGCTGGGAAATTTTGCAGGAAAAAGAAAACAAGAACAACACTTGTTTTATGTAGTACATTTCTTTCAAAACATGATCTGTTAACAACAAAACTGTATTAAGGAAATTGATTAAGATTTTTTTTTTTTTTTCAGATTCAAAATGGATTATTTCACTATTTTGTTTGCAGAATGTTGCTTCTACCCTACTGAATATAAAAGTCAAACAGGGGTGAAGGCACTTTGCCGAGTATGAAGTGCCATACTCTTCTTCTCTAATATGCCTATGTGATTCATTCTTCAAGGGGTCCTCATCACAAAACCACCCAATTATGAGAGGTAACCAAGGTGTTGTAGGTAAAAACAAGCACTAGAGATGTTCCTAGTCCATTCCTGCTGTTTAAACTCCTGCAGTCCTGGCGGGGCTGACTGATGCCAGAGAAACTCCTCACAGAGTTGCTCACAGAGCCTGCCTGCAGTCAGCCACCTAGCTCAGGTGCTACTGGCCAAGTACCTTCAACAAGGTAGCACTTACAGCACTCTAGGCACTGAATATGTACTATTTTTTTCTAGGGTAAAGAGGTTACAAAACCTGGTTGTTGCTCAGCTGCCTTGTTGGTCTGGGTGCATCTCCACAAGCCCTGATGGCAGACATGGCACGTGGGCAGACATGGCACGTGGGCGAGACATTTGCTTTGTCATTGCCTTGGCCTTGTGAGTACATGGCGAGCTTCCCCGTTACACTGGGTTCCTTCTGCAATACTTTAATTTGTCTTGAGAATTTGGCAAGGATACAAGGCACTTCTACAAATGCCAGGGGGCTGTGGTGTTTGTTGTTGAGCTGGGCTGCCAAGAACTCCTGTAAAAGGCCTTGACTGGCCTGTTCAAACTTTTCTTGTATGAAGAGACAACATCCACCAGCTATGCTTAATTAAGTGATGAAACCAGGGGTGACCAGCCTGTTCCAGTAGTCCAGAGCAGTTGTGGAGTACCCCTCCATGGAGATCTTCAAAAACCATCTGGACATGGTCCTAGGCAAGTGGCTCTGGGTGGCACTACTTAAGCAGATGACCTCCAGAGATCCCCTCCAACCTCTGTCCTTCTCTGTTTCCATGTGATTCCTGAACCATGTGAAACCCTTGGGCAGTTCAGCTCCAGCCCAAGACTGACAGAGTGGTGCAGGGCTGTCCAAGTCTGTGGCTAGAAGAAGAAATGAGACAGCAGGATCTGCTGAGGGCACTGTCATCCTGACAGCTGGAGTGATCCTTCATGCCAGGGATAGCCCTGCTCAGAAACCAAACAGTGCCATAAGCTCTTGTTTTTACCTTTGAACTGTTCCCTAGAAAAGACTCTCTCATTCCCAAATTCAGTTTTCTGAGTCACAGTTTGAATGTCCTTTAGCAGTGGGAAACATTAATATTTTGGTAAACAACTTCCAGAATCTGGAGATGGTTCAGTTCCGGACTATGGCACCCAGATACCATTTGGGAGATGTAGGCCTGAGGGACTGTGTCTAGCTTGAGGAGAAATCTTCTAAGGAAACGGGTCTGATTAAGTGGTTCCAGACTGCAAACCATAAAAACTTAAATCACCTATTTAGACATAACCAGGTTCATTGGAAATATTTTTTAATGCTTTGCAAAGAAACATTATTTAACAGCATTTCCCCTCTTTTTCTGTTTTCCATGAATATTGCAAATGAACATACATTTCCCAGAAAGGTTCACGTTAACCTCTGTGCTTGCAGAAAGTGAATTTACCACTGGTAGCTGTGAGTATTCTTGGTGTAAATCTCAGAGCTGCACTCATGTAAACATGGAACAGAAATCTGTCATTATTTGTCCAGTCCAAACAACTAACATTTTGATTATGTAATGCTCAGATGTCAGCTACAAATAAATTATTATTCACAGAAATTATGGGCAGAATTATTTCAAACAACAAACACATTCAAGAACATCTAGGCTCACAAATAATTTGCAAACAGAAAAAGGCTAAAGACATCAATTCAATTACTTGTTGTAGATTATTCACACAACTCTAATAACAGTGCCCTGTCTCCATGAGCTTGTATCAGATACAGTCCAAAACTGGGATGGTGGTGAAAGTTCCCGCTCTGTCATTATGAAAACCCATACTTCAAACTCTTTTGCTCATTCCTTTCTACAAAAACAAAAGCAAAGGATGGGTTTTTCTTCATAGGGATTGGTTTGGAGTTGCTTCATTTCAGTGGTATGCAGATTTTTTCACTATGGTTTTGTACAGTCACCAGGAACACCTGTTAACTTCAAAAGAAAAGCACAAAATCCCTGAAAACTCCTCATCCTATAAATATTTGTTTTTCATGATATGGCAACAACAGCTCGCAACTAATGTTGTTTGGAAGCTGTAAAAAGTAATCATTGCTGTTGATCAGGGGCTGGTTGCACAGTGTATGATAAATGGCTCACCAATAAAAACACTTACCACAGCTTCCAGGTGCTTGGCCAACACCCACAGCAGCTCACAGTTTCCCACTGTCATTTCTCAGAGGTGGCATGCACTTCCCAACTGTTTCCCCATTCCCTTGCTCATGACATGAAATACTCCTACACTGTATTCAGGCCACAGGCAGCTGTCATGCACACCATGAACACACTTCAGGCAAAAGCAGCAGACTCTGTCTTCCTAGGTATGGAGCTGAAACAGCCCTGCCAGCCCTGGGGGTGACCAGTGGAGATGCCCAACCCTCAGGCAGCTGGGGATATTTATTACCCTGGTTCAAGCCCATCCTCTTTACCTTTGATAGTCAGAATGGCTAAAGAAACTAATTCAGGCTGGTGGTATACCCTACTATTCACCTTGAAATATTCCTGTCTTTCCTCTAGAAAGTATTTCACATCTCCACACTTTAGCAGCAAATCAGAAAATGCTCTGAACTCCTTCACTTCCTGGGTTTTCAACAGCAAAACATCTACATAACTGTTGTATGGGTCAGTCTGGGAGCTGTACGACCATACTACCCTATCTCTGGACCCAAACTCACCCACCAAAGCAGAAGGGCTATACAGCTTCTGCTCCAGCTCTGGTTAAAGCACAGTCTGCTCAGAGATGCTGAGTACTGTCAGTTGCAGGCATTGTCTGTTAGGGGCCTTGTTTGTCTGAGGGATTTTTGGTAATTTTTAATTAAATGCTGCACAGGTCTGTGGTTGTTTGCTATGAGAAATAAACTATGGTGCATCTGTGTTAAGCTCCTAAACAGATGCCTCTATGCTGCCAACCAGCACATGAACAGCTCTCTGGGGGGCTGTGCTCCATGAGTGCAAGCAGACAAGGATATGTTAGTCATCAAGAGTCAAGTCAAGGTGCACATATGTCCCAGTCAGTCATACAGAATTTTAATTCACTTTTTGTACTCTGCTGGGTGAAATTCAAAGGCCTCCCTGTGCTGCGAGTCAGGCGGGTTGGTACAAGGGAGGGAGAAATGCAGGAGCATGAAGGGCTGTCTGGAATGGGCATTCCTCTGCCAGCTCTCATGCTGAAGGAGCACAGCATTTAGGAGGCACTTTGGAAAAACATTGTTCATCCCTCTTTATCTAAACAACCCCCCTGTGTATTTGTTCTCTTTCACGTATAGCCTGACTTGGTGTGCCAACATTGCATGTTATGTGGGAAAAATGTTTGATGTTCTCCTTATGCAGGAGGGAAGACCATGAAGTCATCTCAGCCCTGTGGATGAGCCACCTGCCAGCCCAGGTGGAACTGTCCATGCAGATTTTAACCCATTGTTCAAGCTCGAATTGCTGTCACTCTCAAGTGAGTAGATCTCATGCAACTGAAGAGAGAATCATTGTATTACTCTAGGGAGAACCAGGCAGAAGCTTCAAGGCCCATTTTTCCTTCCATCTCCATTTTCATAAAATCACAGAACATAGAATCAGCTTGGGTTGGAATGGACCTTAAAGCTCATCCAGTTCCAACCCCCCCCTGCCACGGGCAGGGACACCTGACCAGGTTGGCCAAAGCCCCATCCAGCCTCCAGAGACAGGGCATCCACAGCTTCTTTGGGCAGCCTGTGCCAGTGCCTCAACACCCTCTGAGTAGAGAACTTCTTCCTAATGTCTAATATAAACCTACCCTCTTTCATTTTAAAGCCGTTGTGCCTTGTCCTATCATTACAATCCCTGTCAAAGAGTGTCTCTCTTACTTTCTTGTAGGCCCTCTTTAGGTACTGGAGGGGGGCCCCAGGGCTATAAGGCTATAAGGTCTCCCTGAAGCCTTCTCTTCTCCAGGCTGAACAACTCATGTCTCCCAGTCTCCACTTTGCAGTACTTACTCCCCGCCCAGCATAGCAGTTGCCTGTGATTTTCATGCCTGTAACTTGCTCCTGGAAAGGGATCTATCCCTCAAAGCAGCTGCACTTATTACTTAAGGGTTGAAGCTCTGCCCCGCTTGATTAATCTGCACATGAGACATAGGTGCACACACTGTTCCTTGGCTTTACTACTCCACGTGTCTGCAAGAGGGGATGGAGACAGAAGCTGGACAGTGTTCCACGTGCTCCAGAAGACAGGGCAGCACCCTCAGAAAGAACTACTGCTTATTCTCCAACAGGTATTTGTAAACAATAGAGCAGGACATGGTAAAAACACATTAACTTGCTGAGATTAATCTCAATACCTGTTAAAGCTAGTCTTTTACCAGTTGGTGTGTTTTAAAGAGCATCCATTTATGTGCTGAATTGTGTTTAAAATCATAGGCAGGCCAATAAGTTTTCTAATAGGGCTTGCTGTCATTTCTCTTACCTGTCAGAAGAGGCAAACCTGCTTGAACTGTAGATTGCAAAGGTATTGATTTGAAACCAAATGTCACTCACTCTCTTAGTGACCTTCTAGGAAAGAGACTCCTCACTCCTTCAGAAGAGTGAGAGGCAAGATGTGAGGAAAACAGAAGGGGACCTAAAAGGATTGCCACATCTGATGTCTTGGGGTGGGGCTTAGCCTCCTGCTCTCCATTGACACTGCTTCTTAGTAACTGCTTCATCTCAGTGAAGCCACAGAAAAAAAATAAAAATAATAATAAATAAACAAATAAACGAAAATACCTACACCAACAAACCCACACTATTGAGAACTGAAAGTATTTTAGACTTTGAAGTCATGGGATGAGGAAGCAGGAAAACATTTTTCACAATACATGTCAAAAAAAAAAAAAAAAAAAAAAAAAAAAAAAAGGTTATTTTTTGTTTTTGCTCTAAACCTATTTTTGCTTAACTGCTATTCTCCCAAACAAAGAGCAGTTTCAGGCAGACCACTCTCCATCTTCTGCTCTGCTTCTTGGCCTGGCTCATGAACAGCTTTGCTAAACTATGAAGCTGTGTAGAAAACAGGAAGTTTCCAATATAAAATCCTAATTGTTGCTGGAAAAAAAAAAAAAAAAAAAAAACACTATTAACTTGAAAAGCACTTATTTTCACACAATGGCTGTCACAAATAAAAAAAGCCTTTCAGATGAAAGTTAAGAAATGTTAGGTCTTGACCAAAATTATTTTATGAGGAAAGCAGATCTTTTCTAAAAATATTTTTATTTTTATAAAATAAAGCCTGAATTCTCAATAAAACATTAACAGCGAAACAGCCAGGAACAGTAAATTCTCATTACAGGACAAATATTCTCCTTGTGTGTAAATAGAGTTGCAGATACAACAGAATGACTTGCAAGGTTGACAGCAATAAGTTAATACTTAACAGAGAGCTGCCGTATAATAGAAACACGTCTCTCCCCGGTCAGCAGGCACCAGGTCTTTGGTGGATAAGCTAATGTGAGGCAGCAGGATGTTTAGATGGTCTTGAAGTACTATAACCACACTGAATAGCAAACAAGTTCAGACAACACAGATAACCCTATATGGAGCTCTCCTCCTCCTTCTCTTCTTGCCAGAAGAACAGCAGGTACCACAGGGATGTGGTGGAAGAGCTGAATTTTGGAGCACAGCATCACGGGGCAGGCACCAAGTCCTTCATAAGCTGCTTGAGTGATGTAAAATACTCAGATACACACACACATGAACTGTGGGATGTTGCCTAGCCATTCCTAATCTGAGCAGCAAACTGAGGTTCCTAGAAGAGGGAAGAGATGGAAAGCTACCTTTTATTTCTGAGCTGTACTCTCTACTCCCTCCCTCAGCTCCAGGACTGAAGCTGAGGCTCCCTCTGCTGAGCCTGCCACATAGCTGATGTCTGCTGGATCCAGCCTCCAGAGGTGGTCTGTAAAATCCTCCAACCTTCTGCACCTTCATCTCATGTTCCAGCACAAGGTGAAGGACACTGTTTGGAGCAGCCAGAAGAGGACCTCTTTCTCTGCTCCACCACCAGTGAAAAGGGAGATGGAGGTGCAGAATGAGAAAGCCAACTCCAGGAGGAATTTTTCCTCAGATAAATGTATACATGTATATATAAACTGTATATACTATAGCATGAGCACTTGCACATCTCCAAACTCTTATAAAAAGTCACTGGTGCAGTTTCACTGAAGACCTCTGGCTAAGTCAGGCTCAGTGTCTAGGCTGAAGAACCACCAGTAACTGCTCAAACACACCTTCTCCCATTAACTGCAGAGATGCTCTAGCAAGGTAGAGCTAGAAGGATCCCTCAGTTTCAAAGCAGATTTTGAGGATCTCTGTATCAGATGCAGAACAAAATAAGTGTTTTGCCAGCTGGAAGACAAAACGTAACATAAGGTTGGATATTAGGAAGAACTTCTTTACTCAACGGGTTGTTAGTCACTGGAATAGGCTGCCCAGGGAAGTGGTTGAGTCACCATCCCTGGAGGTCTTTAAAAGACGTTTAGATGTAGAGCTTAGGGATATGGTTTAGTGGAGGACTTGTTAGCATTAGGTCAGAGGTTGAACTCTGTGTTCTTGGAGGTCTCTTCCAACCTAGACTATTCTGTGATTCTGTGATAAACTAGAATTTCATTTTGGACAAATGGCACCAAAAAAAAACAGGATCAGTGTCTAGGCTAAAAAAGTAAGAATAACCTGTTGAATAGTCAGAAATCTTTTTCTGCTCTGCAGTACATTACCCCCTAGTTGGTTATACATCTTCTTCATAACCAGTCTTTCCTGGTCTCAGAGCCTTATATTTCTACATATCTTTCATTTCCATCCCTCTCACACTTTGTCTTCACAAAGCAAGGTCCTTTTCCCTCACTCATAAAAATAAGTCAGCCTGTCACCTCCCAAAATACATTCTTATCTTCCCACGTCCCATGAAAGAACTTACAGTTACACCATTCCTTCCCCATTTCCCCCTTTAACTACACCCACATCTCCAGATTCCCATTTCCATCAAGTAACCTAACTAATCTTGGTAAGAAAAATCTCATGCCTAGAGTTACTAGGAAATCCACTTGAGGCATTAAGACTCATATTAGATCCTTTCTCTCCTTAAGCCAAGCACTTGGTGCCCACAGGCTAAGTGGATTAATCACATGCCTTTTATATGGTACAGTATCCCTCAGGGAAGCCCCTAAGCATTGTTGCCTGTGACAGAGCTGCTACAGGACATGGAAATTTCTGTGAGCCTTCCCGAGGAGAGCAGCAGTTCTGCTGCTGGCATACTCATCCTTCATGTTCTGAAATGTCAAGATGCAGCTCCAGAAGATGCTGTGATTTTTCATTGTTTTATAAAGGTGAATTTGGCAGGTGGCAAATTTCTATTACTTTTGGACAGGCTTCCTACTGTCACTGTTCCTCAGCTCCAGATCTTCACAGCTCAGAGCCCTTCAGCACGGATCCAGAGCCAGAAATGCAGGTTGTGAGCAGCATCTTTTCCTGTCCTCTGCCCCACAGTCAGGGCTGAGCACGTCCTCTCTGTCTCCAGCCCTCCCTTGCTCTGTTTCTAAAACATACAAGCTCTTGTTTAAAAAGACAGCTGTGGAAATTTAATAGCAAATAGTAATGTTATGCCTACATATTTTGCCACCACAGTAACAAAGTATCAGAAAATACCACAGTCTGTGAGATATTTACGCTGCAAAGTATCCCTATCTTAAAAAAGAGGGAGCAGAGGCACAGAGGGATTAAGGGCTATAGTTAGACCACCTACCACGGCATCTCTAAGAGACTTACATTTCTGTGATGCCTAATTCGAAAGACTGAAGAAGTATTTAGACCTCCTGTTCCCAGGGCTTCTGGGCTTTGGCTCCCTGCAGCAAATAAAAAGGAGTAGAGCTGTATTCAGCACCCTTCTCTGGGTAACCAGTTTGAATGTTGTGTCTATTTCCTTACTCACTGTATAAAAAAGTAATTGCCTCCTGCCTGGAGAGCAGGAGCTGAGAGATGTTCTTTGCTGCTTTCAGCTCAGCCCCCAGAGCTCATTTTCAGGCTGAACCCATGGGGCACGGTTCCCAACAGGTATGGCAAAGACCACAGGCAGGGCCAGGTACAAAGCCATACCTGTCTCTGCCTTCATCTCTCATGGGCACTGACACATTGTTAATGGTGAAGTGACCTCAGGAGCTGGGTTGTGAATGACCGCTCGTGTCAACCAACCTGCTGCATGCAGCTGCCTACAGCATGGAGCAGAGCAGCTATGCAAGGCAGTTTGCCTATACCTGTGCACCTTCAATTACTTCATCTAGATCTGCAAAGATAGTCACCAAGGGTTTCACAGCTCATTTGTAAAAAGGAGCATTGTTCCCTAGCTACACTTATCAGCTGTCTTTACAAGCAGGCATAGCTGTCATTTTTGCAGTTCAGTCCAAAGAGAGCACAGACACTGAAAGAAGGTGCCCATCTCAGGGCATAAAATACCCATCCTGCTGTGCTTTAACTGTCCGAGTCAGGTGGGAATAGCATTTGTGCTATAGCCCTGGGACTGTCAGTACGTGGTCATTATCAGCTTCATTTCACAAATGGGCAAACTCAGGCACTTCAGAGGAAGCAATCTGCTGCCGTATCAGCAAAGTCAGGATTGGGTGAATTTGCCTAAAACACGTGGGGGACTTTCCAAGGGTACTGAAATGCAAGGATTCAACATTACCGCAACAGTACTGATGAGGTCTCTATCGCATAGAGCACCTACACCACAGTGTTGGCTGTCCTTGCTCAAACACCAGCTTTGCTGGAGCTGAATCTGCTTTAACCAGCTGCAAAACTCCCTTCTGCAGCTTTATGCAGTGCACAGCCAACATCAGTGAGGCTGCTCTGACTCGCTGGGGAAAAACTCCCCAAACATCACTTCTCCCTGTCACTTTACTGTACTT
The DNA here is from genome assembly GCA_011076525.1 of Nettapus auritus. NCBI lineage: Eukaryota > Metazoa > Chordata > Aves > Anseriformes > Anatidae > Nettapus > Nettapus auritus. The sequence continues at coordinate 70,001,569 of CM021765.1, forward strand.
GCGCTTCCTCCCTGGTGACTTGTTTGCCAAATGTTTCTTCTGAATTTCTCCAGGGTTTTCTCCTCCCAGGATGCCCGAGTGACGGCCTGGGGGCCCCGGGAGCATTGGCTGGAGCTCGCTGACATCTACTGACTGAAGCAAGGAGTGCAAGTGGCTGGGGATGGAGGGAAGGAAGGAGCAGGGTGTCCTGGGAGGCAGTGGAGGCTCCCTCCTTGGAGATGTTCAAAACCCTACTGGACATGGCCCTAGGCAGCCTGCTCAGGGTAGCCCTGTTTGAGCAGGGAGGCTGGACAAGATGACCTCCAGAGGTCCCTTCCCACCTCAACTTTTCCTTGATTGTGTGAGGAAAGAAGGGAAGAAAAGAGGAAGGGAAAAAGGGAAGGAGAGGAAGGACAAGACTTCTGGCTGCCAAGGGGCCAAGAAGAGCAAAACATCAAGAAGGAGGCACTTCCCACCTCTGAGCTGATGAGCATCTCACATGTTCAGCCTCACAAGTTCCAAATTAAAACAGTCAAGAAAATCTGACATAGAGATATGTACCCACAGCCTTGACCCCTTCTGTAACCACAGGGCCTCTGTGCCTGCTCGTTTCTTCCTGAAGGTCTGTCTGGTACAGTCCTGTCCTTTCAAACCACTGGTTATTTATCCCATGAGAGGCATGCTCTGCTCTCAGGCCCTGCAAGCCAAAGACACTGGCTGTCAGTATCCCTGTAAGACAGGAGAAGTACTGTATTATTTTATACATAATGGCTGACACACAAATGGTTCAGCTAACGGCTGGTGTTACAAATAAAAGGGCTATGTTTTAGCATCTAGGATCCCTTCTTGCCTTGATTTCCAACATCTTGGTAGCTCAAGTATTCAGTGGCTCAGGACCAATCTATGTCATGTCAGAAATACCAACAATAACAATTTCCAGTCAACCCCTCTCCGTAAGACTATCTGTCTTTCCCATCTATGCAGAATTGTATCAGACTATACCAAACTACATGGATTTTAGACCTGTCACCTTATGGAGAAAATTGCTGTCCAGTCAAAGTGAAAAGGTAGGATTTGACCTTCAATGAGCAGAGTGCTTGCTCAGGTATAATCCCTGCAAGCCAGAGGCACCTCTCACATTTGCTCACTCAGACAGGTAATCCCCTTTGTCCTAGTTGTGTACCACGATGATGAAGGGCACCACGGGCAGGCGTCCTTTTGTTAGACAACCAGCACCCTCCATGGGAGAGGACAGCTCAGCTAACTCCTAGGGCATTAGATCAGGTTTCACCTGGCATTTTTCCTTTCACCCCACCACTGATATCCTATCAATGCTTTCAATATAAATGATCTGAAAAAGAACTTCTAGCACTCTCACAGTTATGGCAAAAGCCTGAGCCAGCCCTTTAGACTATGCTGGTGGAAACAAACAAAGCAAACAAACAAACAAAAGTAAAAGGATCAATAGAATCCCATGTTTTTAGCCTTTCTAAGCCAAATTCACAATTTAATGGATGAACACTTTAAAAGAGTAAAGTCTGCAATGTTAAATCTACAGTCTTCTATAGTAAAAAATAATCAACCTGTCTCGTTTCATGGCAGAGCCCATTAAGCATACTTCCTTCCTCTCCTCTTCCCTGAAGTGCTCACATGCTAAATTACACGTAGAAGACAGTATAGGAAAATAGGTCACATGGTATTAACAACAGGGGAGATGTGTGTGACTCAATTTCCCTTTCCTGACAACTTCAAAATTCCCATAACTTCAACGATATAGAGCACCAGTTAGCATAAAACACCACAGCACCATCAGTGTCAATGAAACTTCGGCTCATTTGCTGTAACACAAGATCAGGGCCGATGATATCAGTAGACTTTTTTTTGGAAAGATGCTGATTTGGAAGAAAAGAAATAGCCACATCATCATGAAACCTGCACTGAATTTCAGCAGACTATGTAAGCCCCAGGAGAGGCAGCTTACTCAGGTGAAGCTCTGTATGTCCTGCTGCTTTAGTGGGCTCATTCCCCACTTCAGCTGCTAAAACAGCTCATCAGATAAATGCAGAATTTTAATAAGAAAATTCAGTTCCAGATGAAAGACCTGGCCTGACAGACCTTAAGTAAAGCAGGACTGGCAAACATGAAGCTGGATTAGCAGATCCAATGTTTGTTTGTTCATTTATTTATTTGTTTGTTTGTTTGTTTATTCCTAACAAAACAACAAGTACACGTGGTGATGATATGTCAGTGAGGTCCCTGAAATTTACTTCAATATGTTCCTTCTGGATTCAGACAGATCTTGCCAGAGTGGCCCATACTGATTTTGTCATTTTAGGTTGTGTAGACATCTCTTACAAACCAGTCTAGACAGAAGTAAGCCATGGCATGGCCCCGGCAAGAGGATGCCAACAGTGAGCTGGGACCAGGTTAATTCTGGATTTGCCTACTGCTCTTAAAGCCAGTACACATACACACAGCGTGCCCAGCAGCCACATGGCCAAGGTGCCATTTTTATTTCAAAGGTGGCAACCCTTAGCCAGCCCTACCTATCACCCTAATTATATATAATGTATTTTAATCTGCTACAAGTCTGATCCCTCAACACCAATATACTTACCTGCCCAGCCATTTTTCACTGTAAGTAATACCTCGCTTGGGATTAATTATTCCTCCTATCAACTTCACATCTGATAAGCATTAAAACCCAGTCCAATAAATAAATAAATAAAACAGAATAACTGTTCCTGCAAGAACAATCTTTCTCTCTGCAGAGATTTCTTCTGACTCTTGGCTCTCCTTCCTGACTGCAAAACCTTAATGCTTGGGAAGCGGGGAAGAGGCAAGACCTGCCAAATTCTGCCCTCAGATGCACATTCCCATGATCCATTGACTTTAGAAGGATTTGTGCGTGAGGATGGAAGGCAGCCTGGTGCCTTTCTGCTCATTGTCTTCCACGTGTCCTGCATCTTGTTTCACCTGCCACTCAGCTACAATAAACTTGGTTGTGATTTTTTGGTCTTACGTAAGATCATGTAGCAGAGAACCACCTTAAAACAGGCACATATGCAACAGAGTAAATGAAAGGAGCATCTGGACCTCTTTTATAAAAGCAAATCCATAAGCCCCTCTAAAAATAGAGAAATGTGTATAAGAATTCAACCTTACTAGAAAAGAGGAGAAAGGGCTGATTGTAACACTGGGGTTTCACTATCGTGACAGAACTTTTCCTGAAACTCTTAACCAGTTTTACTTTTTCATATAATCACAATGCCAATGTCTGTTCTCCAATACAAAGGAGTCAGTCCAAAGTTCCTCTATTTATTTCAGGGAGGTTACTCTGGAATTAAACTTAGTACAGAATTTAGCCTTGCTGAATGCATCAGCACCTCCCCAGCATGCCAGCTGTCACCCAGCATAGCACATTTGTTTAATCTACAACTGCTGCTGTCTCAATATTCCTTAACTAAAAATCCTACCTCCCTAAGGTCTAGTTACAGCAGTGCAGGTGCCTCTGGCCCCCGGTGCCCAGCACATGCAGGTCATCAGAAGTAGCCCAGTGATCTTTAGTACAAAGAATGGCTGTATATGTGTGAAACAGGGAAGATAAATGAGACAGAAAGGACTTCTGAGGAGCCACCACCAGTATCCAAGTCACTGAGAAGTCCTAAATCATAGAATCATAGAATCATAGAATGGTTTGGGTTGGAAGGGACCTTTAATGATCATCTATTCCAAACCCCCTTCCTCCAGACCAGGTTGCTCAAAGCCCCATCCATCTTGGCTTTGGACACTTCCAGGAATAGGGCATCCACAGCTTCCCTGGGCAAACGGTTCCAGTTCCTCACCTTCCTCAAAATAAATAATTTCTTCCTAATATCTAATCTAAACTTAATTTCTTCCAGTTCAAAACCTTTACTCCTTGCCTATCACTACAGCACCTATTAAAAAGACTTTATCCTTCTTTCTTATAAGCCCCCTTTAAGAACTGGAAGGCTGCTATAATGTCTCCCTGGATCCTTCTCTTCTTCAGGCTGACCATTCCTGGCTTTCTCAGCCTGTCTTCACAGGAGAGGTGCTCCAGACCTCTGACCATCTTTGTGGCCCTCCTCCAGAACCACTCTAACAGATCAACATCCTTCCTGTGCTGTGGGCCCAGAGCTGGCTGCATCACTCCAGGTGGGGCCTCACAAGAGCAGAGTAGGGGGGAGAATCCCCTCCCTCAACTTGCTGGCCATGCTTCTTTTGGTGCAGCCCCGAATTCAGTTGGCTTTCATGACTGCAAGTGTATGCTGCCTGCTCACGTCCACTGTAGCCCCAAATCCTTCTCAGGGCTGTTCTAAATCATAGAATCATAGTACCTTTCAGGTTGAAAAAGACCTCTAAGGTCATCCAGTCCAATCTTTAACCTAGTACTAAAGTTCATCACTAAACTATGCTACTAAGTTCTACATGTTACTTGAAGACCTCCAGGGATGGTGATTCAACCACTTCCCTGAGCAGCCTATTCCAACACTGCAAAACACTTTCAGTACATAAATTTCTCCTAATTCCATTCATCTCCAATACGTTCATCACCCGATCTCTACAGATGTTTGGGATTGTCCCTACCAAGGTGCATGACTTGGTCTTGTTGAACTTCATTAGTTTTTTGTGGGTCCACTTTTCAAGCCTGTGCAGGTCCTTTTGGATGGCATCCCTTCCTTCTATTGCACCAACTGCACCACTCAGCTTGGTGTCTGTCCTGGTTTCAGTTAGGACAGGATTACTTTTCCTCCTGGTAGCTGGTAGAGTGCTGTGTTTTGGATTAGGATGAGAAGAATGCTGATAACATGCCAATGTTTTGGTGGTTGCAGAGTCAATATCTCTGTCAATATGGTCAATATAGTTGACAATATCGCACCAATCGAGACTCCCTGATTCCCATCCATAAGTTAATTCATCAACTGGAGAGTCAAGGAGTGATCAGCAAGACTCATTCACCTTTTAATAGTCCCATATGGCCAGTGCGAAAGTCTCATGGTGAGTGGAGACTAACAGTGGACTATCGTGGCCTGAATGAAGTGACGCCACCACTGACGTGTTGGACATGCTAGAACTCCAGTATGAACTGGAATCAAAGGCAGCCAAGTGGTATGCCACAATTGATATCGCTAATGCATTTTTCTCCGTCCCTCTAGCAGCACAGTGCAGGCCACAGTTTACTTTCACTTGGAGGGGTGTCCAATACACTTGGAATCGGCTGCCCCAGGGGTGGAAACACAGCCCTACCATTTGCCATGGACTGATCCAGTCTGCACTGGAGCAGGGGGAAGCTCCTGAACACCTGCAGTACATCGACGACATCATTGTGTGGGGTGACACAGCAGAGGAAGTTTTTGAGAAAGGGAAGAAAATAGTCCAAATCCTTCTGAAGGCCGGTTTTGCCATAAAACAAAATAAAGTTAAAGGACCTGCACGAGAGATCCAGTTTTTACGAATGGCAAGATGGACGTCATCAAATCCCAATGGATGTGATCAACAAAATAACAGCTCTGTCTCCACCAACTAGCAAAAAAGAAACACAAACTTTCCTAGGTGTCGTGGGGTTTTGGAGAATGCACATTCCAAATTACAGTCTAATTGTAAACCCTCTTTACCAAGTAACCCGTAAGAAGAATGATTTTGAATGGGGCCCTGAGCAACGACAAGCCTTTGAACAAATTAAGCAGGAAATAGTTCATGCAGTAGCCCTTGGGCCAGTCCAAACAGGACCAGATGTAATGAATGTGCTCTACACTGCAGCCGGGGAGAATGGCCCCACCTGGAGCCTCTGGCAGAAAGAGTCTGGGGAAACTCGAGGTCGACCCCTAGGGTTTTGGAGTCAGGGATACAGAGGATCTGAGGCCCGCTACACTCCAACCAAAAAGGAAATATTGGCAGCATATGAAGGAGTTCGATCTGCTTCAGAAGTGGTCGGTACTGAAGTACAGCTCCTCCTGGCACCCCGACTGCCAGTACTGGGCTGGATGTTCAAAGGAAGGGTCCCCTCTACACATCATGCAACTGATGCTACATGGAGCAAGTGGGTTGCACTGATTACTCAGCGGGCTCGAAGAGGAAACCCCAGTCGCCCAGGAATCTTGGAAGTTATTATGGACTGGCCAGAAGGCAAATACTTTGGGACATCACCAGAGGAGGAAGTGGTCCATGCTGAAGAAGCCCCACTGTACAACAAGCTACCAGAAGATGAGAAGAGATATGCTTTGTTCACTGATGGGTCCTGTCGTATTGTGGGAAAGCATCAGAGATGGAAGGCTGCTGTATGGAGTCCTACATGACGAGTTGCAGAAGCTACTGAGGGAGAAGGTGAATCAAGTCAGTTTGCAGAAGTGAAAGCCATCCAACTGGCTTTAGATATTGCTGAACGAGAAAAATGGCCAGTTCTCTATCTCTATACTGATTCATGGATGGTAGCAAATGCCCTGTGGGGGTGGTTACAACAATGGAAGCAGAACAACTGGCAGCGCAGAGGCAAACCCATCTGGGCTGCGGCGTTGTGGCAAGATAAGCCACTTGCCGAGGCGATCGGCTCCGGGGCAGACGCGCTCTGCAGCGGAGCGGGGGATCGGGACAGGCAGGGCTCTTCTCCCGGCATCGAGGCCACTCGAGGCAGCCGAGGGAACCGCCACGACCCGGCAGCCCTGTGAGGGACGTGACGAGGCGTAGGCGGAGCCAGCAGCGCCCCCTCCCGGCCGCTCAAAGGCAGCCCCTGGGGAGCGCGGCCACCAGGGCCGGCAAACAGGGAGGGGTGCGGCAGTGCGCGCAGGCAGCGCGAGCAGGGTGGGCCGGGCGGTCCCGCCCGTCCACAAGAACACCTCACCTAACGGCTGTCTGGCACTAGCTGGGCCACTACGGTCCTCGCAAGGCAGAGAGCTTGCGCCAGAAAGTCTGTAGCCACCCAGGCAGACTGCCCGCTCCAAAATGGGGCAGTTCAGGTCTCTGGGTGCAGGGAGTGCCAGAGCCTGCTGCTGCCGTCCAAGGGAGGCAGAGACACCGTGTGCGTGAGGTGCGAGCAGGTGGACGACCTGGTCCGCCTGGTGGCCAAGCTCAAGGAGGTGGAGAGGTTGAGGGCCATCAGGGAGTGGGGGGGCTGGTGGAGCAACTCGCTGCAAGGCCTGAAGGAGAGGCACCGGGATGAGACTCCCCACATGGGGGTGGACCCCCTGCCTTGTCGCTGTC
>CM021765.1:70008865-70063788 GCA_011076525.1 Nettapus auritus
TAGGGAGGTCTGCTGCCTCCCTGGGGCCAGGGTCAGGGATGTTGCCAGAAAGCTTCCCTGCCTGGTTCCCCCCTCCGATTACTACCCACTACTGATAGTCCAGGCTGGCAGTGACAGCATTGACGAGAGAAGCCTGAAGGCTATCAAATGGGACTTCAGGGGGCTGGGACGGTTAGTGGATGGAGCGGGAGTACAGGTGGTGTATTCGTCCATTCCTACAGCGGCAGGGAGAGGTACAGAGAGGACTGGGAAAGCCCACCTGATAAACACGTGGCTCAGAGGCTGGTGCCAGCACAGAAATTTGGGGCTTTTTGACCACGGGGCGCTTTACTTGGCACCCGGCCTGATGACCACAGACAGGTCCCAACTGTCCCCAAGGGGAAAACAGATCCTGGCCCAGGAGCTGGCAGGGCTCATTGAGAGGGCTTTAAACTAGGTCAGAAGGGGGACAGGGAAGAAACAAAGCCTGTTGGAGGTGTGCCAGGGGGAACAGTGGCTAGGCTGGGGGAGAAGGCAAAGGCTCAGCTGAAGTGCATCTACACCAATGCACGCAGCATGGGCAACAAGCAGGAGGAGCTGGAAGCCATTGTGCAGCAGGCAGGCTATGACTTGGTTGCCATCACGGAGACGTGGTGGGACCACTCTCATGACTGGAGTGCTGCAATGTCTGGCTGTAGGCTCTTCAGAAGGGACAGGCAGCACGGAAGGGGTGGTGAAGTGGCTCTCTATATTAGAGAGCATTTTGATGTCATTGAACTTGAGGCTGCCAATGACAAGGTGGAGTCGCTATGGGTTAGGATCAGCGGAAAGGCCAACAAGGCAAGCATCCTGATGGGGATCTGTTATAGACCGCCAAACCAGGATGAGGGGACGGATGAGGAGTTCTACAGACAGCTGGCAGAAGTTGCAAAATCGTCAGCGCTTGTTCTCATGAGGGACTTTAACTTCCCAGACATATCCTGGAAGCACAACACAGCCCAGAGAAAGCAGTCCAGGAGGTTTCTGGAGAGTGTGGAAGATAACTTCCTGACACAGCTGGTTGGCGAGCCTACCAGGGGAGGTGCCCCACTAAGACCTTCTGTTCACTAACAGAGAAGGACTGGTGGGAGATGTGGTGGTCGGGGGCTGTCTTGGGCAGAGTGACCACAAAATGGTAGAGTTCTTGATACTTGGCAAAGTCAGGAAGGGGACCAGTAAAACCGCTGTCTTGGACTTCTGGAGGGCTGACTTTGAGCTGTTCAGGACACTGGTTGGCAGAGTCCCTTGGGAGGTGGTTCTGAAGGACAGAGGAGCCCAGGAAGGCTGGGCGCTCTTCAAGAAAGAAATCTTAATGGCTCAGGAGCGGTCTGTCCCCACGTGCCCAAAGATGAGCCGGCATGGAAGAAGACCGGCCTGGCTGGACAGAGAGTTGTGGCTTGAGCTTAGGAGAAAAAAGAGGGTTTATAATCTTTGGAAAAGAGGGCGGGCCACTCAAGGGGACTACAAGGATGTTGTGAGGCGGTGCAGGGACAAAATTAGTAAAGCCAAAGCTCATCTGGAGCTCAATCTGGCTACTGCTGTTAAAGACAACAAAAAGTGTTTTTATAAATACATCAATACCAAAAGGAGGACTAAGGAGACTCTCCACCCTTTACTGGATGTGGGGGGGGAACTTAGTTACCAGAGATGAGGAAAAAGCCGAGGTGCTTAACGCCTTCTTTGCCTCAGTCTTTAGCAGCAAAACCAGTTGTTCTCTGGATGCCCAGTACCCTGAGCTGGTGGAAGGGGATGGGGAGCAGAATGTGGCCCCTATAATCCACGAGGGCAACCTGCTACAGCATTTGGATGTATGCAAGTCGATGGGGCCGGATGGGATCCACCCGAGGGTACTGCGAGAACTGGCGGAAGAGCTGGCCAAGCCGCTTTCCATCATTTATCAGCAGTCCTGGCTATCGGGGGAGGTCCCACTTGACTGGTGGATAGCAAACATGACGCCCATCTACAAGAAGGGCCGGAGGGTAGACCCAGGAAACTATAGGCCTGTTAGTTTGACATCAGTGCCAGGGAAGCTCACTGAGCAGATTAGCTTGAGCATCATCATGCGGCACTTGCAGGGCAAGCAGGCGATCAGGCCTAGTCAGCATGGGTTTATGAAAGGTAGGTCCTGCTTAACGAACCTGATCTCCTTCTATGACAAGGTGACACGCTTAGTGGATGAGGGAAAGGCTGTGGATGTGGTCTACCTTGACTTCAGTAAGGCATTTGACACCGTTCCCCACAGCATTCTCCTCAGGAAACTGGCTGCCCATGGCTTGGACTGGTGCACGCTTTGTTGGGTTAAGAGCTGGCTGGATGGCCGGGCCCAGAGAGTCTTAGTGAATGGAGTCAAATCCAGTTGGAGGCCGGTCACTAGTGGAGTCCCCCAGGGCTCAGTACTGGGGCCAGTCCTCTTTAACATCTTCATTGATGATCTGGATGAGGGGATTGAGTGCACCCTCAGTGAGTTTGCAGACGACACCGAGTTAGGTGCGTGTGTCAATCTGCTCGAAGGTAGGAAGGCTCTGCAAGATGATCTGGATAGGCTGGACCGATGGACCGAGGCCAACGGTATGAAGTTCAACAAGGCCAAGTGCCGGGTTCTGCACCTGGGGCACAACAACCCCAAGCAGCGCTACAGGCTGGGAGATGTGTGGTTTGAAAGCTGCCTGTCAGAGAAGGACCTGGGAGTTTTAGTTGACAGTCAGCTGAATATGAGCCAGCAGTGTGCTCAGGTGGCCAAGAAGGCCAACAGCATCCTGGCTTGTATAAGAAACAGTGTGGCCAGCAGGTTCAGGGAAGTGATTGTCCCCCTGTACTTGGCTCTGGTGAGGCCGCACCTCGAGTACTGTGTTCAGTTTTGGGCCCCTCACTACAAGAAAGACATGGAGGTGCTCGAGCGAGTCCAGAGAAGGGCTACAAAGCTGGTGAAGGGTCTGGAGAACAAGTCTTATGAGGAGCGGCTGAGGGAGCTGGGACTATTTAGCCTGGAGAAGAGGAGGCTCAGGGGTGACCTTATCGCACTCTACAGGTACCTGAAAGGAGGCTGTAGCGAGGTGGCGGTTGGTCTGTTCTCCCACGTGCCTGGTTACAGGACAAGGGGGAATGGGCTAAAGTTGTGCCAGGGGAGGTTTAGGTTGGATATTAGGAAAAACTTCTTTACTGAAAGGGTTGTTAGTCACTGGAATAGGCTGCCCAGGGAAGTGGTTGAGTCACCATCCCTGGAGTTCTTTAAGGGACATTTAGATGTAGAGCTTAGGGATATGGTTTAGGGGATGATTTGTTAGTGTTAGGTCAGAGGTTGGACTCGGTGATCTTGGAGGTCTCTTCCAACCTAGACTTTTCTGTGATTCTGTGATTCTGTGATATTGCTGCCCGGGTAGAGAACCTAGTTGTAAAGGTGTGCCATGTAGATGCTCATGTGCCCAAGAATCAGGCTACTGAAGAACATCAAAACAACCAGCAGGTGGATCAGGCTGCTCAGATCGAAGTGGCTCAGGTGGACCTGGACTGGCAACATAAGGGTGAATTATTTATAGCCCAATGGGCCCATGACACCTCAGGCCATCAAGGCAGAGATGCAACATACAGATGGGCTCGTGATCAAGGGGTGGACCTGACCATGGATGCTATAGCACAGGTTATTCATGATTGTGAAACATGTGCCACAGTCAAGCAAGCCAAACGATCAAAGCCTCTTTGGTATGGAGGACGATGGCTGAAATATAAATATGGAGAGGCCTGGCAGATTGATTACATCACACTCCCTCAAACCCACAATGGCAAGCGCCACGTACTTCCAATGGTGGAAGCAACCACCGGATGGCTGGAAACATATCCTATGCCCCATGCCACCGCCCAGAACACTATCCTAGGCCTTGAAAAACAAGTCCTATGGCGACATGGCACCCCAGAAAGAATTGAATCAGACAATGGGACTCATTTCCGAAACAACTTTATAGACACTTGGGCCGAAGAACATGGTATTAAGTGGGTGTATCACATTCCCTATCATGCACCAGCCTCTGGGAAAGTTGAGCGATATAATGGACTGTTAAAGACTACACTGAAAGCAATGGGTGCTGGGACATTCAAAAATTGGGACACACATTTGGCAAAGGCCACCTGGTTAGTCAATAATAGAGGATCTGCTAACCGAGCTGGACCTGCTCAATCAAACCTGTTATGTACTGTAGAAGGGGATAAAGTTCCTGTAGTGCATACAAGAAACAGGCTGGGAAAGACAGTCTGGGCTACTCCTGCCTCAGGAAAAGGCAAACCCATTCGCGGGATTGCTTTTGCTCAAGGACCTGGAGGCACTTGGTGGGTAATGCAAAAGAATGGGGAGGTCCGATGTGTACCTCAAGGAGATTTAATACTGGGTGAGAATAGCCCATGAGCTGAATTGTATTATATTAATTATTGTATAATACTGTATGTCATCACTACCATGATTGCTATATACCATAGATGAAAATGGTGATTAATTAAAATGTATTGAAAAGAGTGTAACCTCAGCATGACATAAATGGTATGGAATAAGGGGTGGATATATGTCCTGGTTTCAGTTAGGACAGTTTTCCTCCTAGTAGCTGGTAGAGTGCTGTGTTTTGGATTGGGATGGGAGGAATGCTGATAACATGCTGATGTTTTGGTTGTTGCAGAGCAGTGCTTGTACCAAGCCAAGGACTTTTCAGCTCCTTGCTCTGTCCTGCCAGCGGGCAGGCTGGGGGTGCAGCAAGAGCTGGGAGGGGAGAGAGCCAGGACAGCTGACCCAAACTGGCCAAAGGAGTATTCCATACCATCTGACGTCATGCTAAACAATATATAGGGGAGGCTAGCCTGGTTGGGGGGGCAGCTGCTCGGGCTAGACTGGGCATCAGTCAGCGGGTGGTGAGCAATTGCATTGTGCATCACTTGTTTCATACACATTATTATTATTATTATTATTATTATTATTATTATCTTAATAAACTGTCTCTATCTCAACTCTCGTTTCACTTTCCTGTTTCTCTCCCACATCCCAGAGAGGGAGGGGGGAGGGTGAGCGAACGGCTGTGTGGTGTTTAGCTGCCGGCCAGGTTAAACCACAACAGTGTCATCCACAGACGTGCTGAAGCTGCACTCAACTGCACTATGTCATTAATACAGTAGATGGTGCTGGTCCTCATACGGTCGCTTGAGGGACACCACTTGTTAATGATCTCCACCTGAATACTGAGCCATTGACTGCAACTCTCTGGCTGAGAACTTCCAGCCAATTTCTTATCCACCAAACAGTCCACCCTTCAAATCCATATCTCTCCAATTTAGAGATAAATAAATGAATAAATAAGCACCATGGATAAAGTTAAATAATAATAATAATAATAATAAATAAATAAATAAATAAATAAATAAATAAATAAAGTGGGATTCAGGAAAGCTTCTGCCGTGTTATTTTCCAGAGGGTGCTCAGGCACTGATGGTTATTCATGCTCCTGCCTCTGCTTGATCTGAATTCACCACATACTGAAGTGAAGAAAGTGAGTTCCTCCAAAGGGCTATGATGATCAGGGACAGGTGGTTATGCTTTTACCCTTCTTCGATTTACTAGCTGGGGCTTCAGGCTCAGGCACCTAACTTCAGTGTTAAAAGTAGAGGAGGTGCCAACAAACCCGGACATGCAGACAGTGAGGAAATCCCAGTGCCGGGGGAGCTCTCCCTTCCCTCCCCAGGGCAGAAGAGCCAGCTGGCGGACAACGGCAGCTCGCTCCTGGCATGTCGAACCCGGTGCCGCAGGAGGGCAGCAGTGATTTGCTTTTAGCAACCCCGGCCCGAGGGATGCTCAGCATCGCCTCCGACAGCCGCACGGTGTGAGGACGATCGAGCTCGGCTGGCAAGCTGGGTTAAGACCTGCCCGGCCCTGAACGCCAAGTTTGGGGTGTGCTGGGCGGCTGGGGGAGCTTCACCTGGGGGCTGGGGGGGTGTCCGTCCTAGCTTTATTGGAGCTGAGCCGCTGCGCTTTGGGTTGCACCATACAGTTCATCTGGCAGTGAGGGTTTTTCCAAGAGTTATTGAGTCAGTCTGGAAGGCAGGGAGCAGGAAGCTTGTTCCAATTATATATGTGTTTGTGTTTGAGATATGACACTTAGCCCCTCAGCTCGTGTATCTAATGCCTATTTCTATGTGTTCTCAGAGAATTTCATGCTCAAAGGGGGGCATTTTGAAAGAGTAACGATGCAAAATGTGTGTGTGTGTGTCTTGGTGTTGTTAAGAAACCGTAAGCGAAGCCCTGGCAGATCTCTGGTGCACAACAGCAGCATCCCTTTTCTGGTTTATAAACCCCTAGGGTCTAGTTCACCTTCTCAGCCAGAAGGCTAGGACAAGGAACAGGTCCCTTTGAATGTCAGAGCCCCCAAACCACACTGACTCTAGTCAGTAAATAATGATAACCACCTCTCACCATTTATTTTCTGTGCCTCTTTGGCGCACATTTCTTTCTCATGCAGCTTCATGCATGTGAGAGTTTTGTCCACCATGACCATGAAGGGATATTATTGGAGGGGCATGGGAGTGGTGGAAGTCACTCTGATGTGCATCCTTCCCCACTCTTCTCCAAGGCAAGCCAAAGCCAGTGTTAAGAGCTGTGACCTTTCCCAGTTCATAGCAGCCCTCAGAAAGTGAACCTGAACCTGTCACAGGAAGGAATAATGAACTGGGCTCTGAGCCAGTGCCTCAGAGGGGAATTTATGTCCTGACACAAGCACCTCAATGCCTTTTCCATCTCGGGGCGCTCCATGAGTGGAAGGGGTCATCCTGGTTATCACTGCCTCCCAGTGCCTTGCACTGCAGCTTGGCACGGGGTCAGAGCTCGTGTCTCCCTGGCCACTGCCAGCTTCCTGCAACACCAGGGTCCCCTTTCTGCCTTTAACACCACAATTTTTTATGCAGCTACTACTCTGCCCAGGACAGACAAAGGGCCTGATTCCAGCAGCGTCGCCCCAGACACTTCAAAGGGGTGGCTCCATTTACACAGCTCCCAGTGAGACAGGATTCAAGCTATGGGCTCGAGTGCTTCACAAATAACCCCAGAGTTTTCTTCACAGTGGGGAGAAAGAAATTACCATTTCTGTTCATGTAAGAAAAGCTGCTTGCCATGGTGAGTGACAAATGATGGCTATTTGTACAATAGGCACACACAGTTACCTCACACTCATTTTTAAGAGCAAATTCAGAGGTGAGGGGGAAACAACAGACAATATATGATAAAACCTGGAACCCATTCTCAGGGATTGTCTGCCATTTGTTACAGTTTTGTTTGAAATCAGTTCCCCCAACTTTTTGAATTTGCTCTTAAATTTTTTTTTTTTTTTTCTTACAGTGATAAAATTAACCCAGAAAATAATTTGGCTTCCTAGAGTTGCATTATGCTCCAACCACAAAGCTTCCTATCTCATATTCTCCCAGAAATATATTTCACAACAGAAGTAACATTCAACAGACCAGTTGAGTGGTCTGCAGATGTCAAAAGTGACATGAGTTTCCAAACTTTGTGCACAGCTTTCTGACACATCTCCAACTAGATCTGCTAGTTGAGATTTTTAGCAATATTACTTTGATAAATAGTTTATATAAACAACTATACGTTTATATAATAGGGATAAGTGTGATATGCATATCAGCAGAACTTATTGTGGATGCTATGAGAACATCACTCAAGGGTGTTGTATAAGTTGTTGTAAGCACCCCTTTGATTTTTTTGGGTTCTGTATGAATTGAGTCATCAGTTTTTAATCCTGTTATTGGATTGGATTATAATGTGTTATTTATATAAACCACCATAAGATAAAGCCTGACCTTGCTTCCTTTGCAAAACTCAAGCAGAAAATTTCAGAATAAGAAACATTTTCCCTACTGAAGTTAGTGGGAGCAATTTTACTGATTTTAATAAGATTGAGGTCTGGCTGAAAGCAGACATGCCAGTAGTACTTCTTATGGAGTACTTTCCTCACTAATGCCCTTTGATTGCTTCTTTTGGAAGGAACAGATGGACCTGATTTTCCAGTTGTCATTGACAGCCAGGCTTGACCCGAAGGGTGTGAACAAGGATAATTAGAGCATGTAGAAAACCTAAGCCCTATGCCAGACTTGCAGGTTGAATTCTATCCTAGCATAGGCAAGAGTCCATATGTTTAAAGGCAACATCAGAACATGAGAAGTCATTGCAACTCCATGTGGGTTCAAGCCATGAAGGGATGTTCCTAGTCCTCCTCCACTGAAACAGAGACAAGCTGCTGAATATAACAAAGCAAGGACTTTATGAAAAATATCTGAAAATAGTCAGTCTTAAATATGAACATGTAAAAAATGTTTATGAGTTTAAACATTGAATCTTTTCCCAGATTGGATTTCCTCCCTGGGAAAACTCACCAAGTCCATGTTAGTGATTATTCAAAACAGTGAGACATCTTATTTTATTATATATCCAGGCCAAGCGAGATGGATGCTTTATATGTTGAATATGTTGATAAGGGCTCAATTCACCATGTCTAGCATTTCACTTCATTTTCCTTCAATATGTTTATAGAAACATATTTAAGTTTTGCTCTCTTCAACACACCAAGGTCTATGTTGGAAGGAAAGCTACTGTCCCATTTTCAGAAGTCACCTTCATTGGCTTTTCACAAGGTTTCATTTTCTGAATACCTGGTTCATTTTTGGCTCACTGTGTAAAAGTTTACATAAAGTGTTACTCAGCTGGGTGAAACATGCTGAGGACTAAAGGCTACTTCTACTAAAGTCATTGCTAGCCCATTACTCTTGTAGATACAGTGGATCTGTGCACTGTCAGACAGCTCTGTAGATAGCGTGTTTGTTTAAATACCTGTTCTCCTCAAGCAGCTGCCCACAGCACTCAGCCAGGCAAAACTCTCTGTTGTTGTGCCAATATGCAGCACATATTTCAGGCTGGACACAGCTGTGATTGGACAGAGGGAGTGTGCAGCCAGGACAATTAGCACAGCAGCTAATGACCTTTCCTATTCATCCCCCGTATCACTGTAAAACTAGACGTGTTCTCAGGAAGAGTATTACAACTTAGAGTGTTGACACAGAAGCCTGTATCATATTAAAATAATATTTTGTTATTCTGCACTGCATTATCCAGGATTATCCAGGTTACCGGTGCTTGCCATAGCATCCTTGCACAGGAATCCTTGATTGGCATTGCTGGAAATCCTTTCTGACCCAGTCCTGCTCACCTGACTTTGATATCACCAGCGATTGGAAACTGTCTCGGAGATCAGTGTCTACGGGGCAATGAAGTCCTCTTCAAAGAAGTCACAGACCTTACCACTGTGTATGAATGAAGAGCTCAACATCAGCACTCCCTCCATTTCAAATATATGCATTAATTTAAGAATGTAGCAGACGTGGCAGCCACAGACAGATAAATGTGACTCATCCCAGCTGCACTCTGTGCATGCAGGCCACATGAAATATCAGCCATCAGAATGCAGGGTGCAGTTCATTAACTTCAAGGCCCAGTGAATGCTGATTTGCATGCAGTTCTTGGAGAGGAGACTAAGAAAACTAGTTCATATTAAGCCCTGATGAAACAAAACCCAAGTTTTTCCCCAACTTTTCTGAATGCAAATGAGAGTGACTCATATTTCCTTTGGGCAACTTATTATTCCTACACCAAACTGAGATAAGATGTCCCCAGAGCTTGTTATCCCAGAATTTCACTTTATATTAATGGGTCTTGCTTCAACCTTACAGGGTCTGAGGATAGCCAAGCAAAGCTATGGCTCTAGCTTGGCTGTGGGATTTTTCTTGCTAATCTTTGAACAATTCTTGGGATTTAAACAGGAGGAAGAAACAACAGCCAAAGCCAAAACCCTTCAGCCTTACTGTGCTATCTTTTAGGGGCACAATCAACACCAGACTTAAAAGTCCTAAGGGATCTTATATGATGTATGCCAAGTCACCAGTCCACCCCTCAAGAAAACCAGCCTAAAACACAGGGTTTTTAGAGAAGATAGAAGACATTCAGCACACTGGATGGGATTATCAAGTCTCTGAACCAAGTTAAGCCCCAGGGCAGCCAGTGAATATGTGAGGTTTAAATGATACCAGGTTGGGCTTTGCCAAGTGGAGTTACCCCCAAATTTACTCCAGTGCTCCAGAGCAGAATTTGGCCAAAAGATATTACACTAATGGACATGATTTAGTGATGGGAGTTGGCAGGTCATGTGTAGACTTGATGATCTTGAAGGTCTTTTTCAATCTAGAAGATTCTAGGATTCTACACAGCCGAGTCATTAACTAAGACAGGAATTGAAGGCTTGAACTTTCTTATGCAGCCATACTGCTGCATTCTGCTGCTGAGGGCTAGCAACCCATGTGTGCTCAGCTCCAGAGCCTCGTCTCACTGAACAAAATGAAAAGGCTCAGGATGGGCCAGAATTTGGGCCTGTGCATAAATCAAAACTGTTTTTCCACTGCCTGACCCTACAAATACAGACTTGGTATGCACCATTTGGAGTACCTCAGGCATTAATGGCCCCAATACACGGAAAGCACAACTTGCCATGTATTTTGATTTGCACTTATTACCTCATATCTCTTTGTATGGTTTATTTTCCTACCTCCTCCCACCCACTAAAAAACATGTTTCTAGTAATGAATGCACAAAGTACCTTTTTGTTTCCAGTCAGGTGTCATTTGGAGGACCTGGTGTCTCTGTCCGGGGTTGTCACTGTGTTCATTGACAGGAATAAATGATTCTTTAATACTAAAAAATGTGACAGGTGTCAAAAAAAAAAAAAAAAAAAGAATGAGTTTTACTTCCAGCTTTGGGGGAACAAATGCACAATTCAAAACAGATCCACACTGAGTGAAAATTACTTTGCCCTGCACAGGCAGTTTCAAAATAATCAACCACAGCTGTGGCTCTGAGAACAATTGACATCTGATTTGGAATAATCTGGGTCATTCAGGATAAGCTTGTTTAAGAAAATGCTTAGGTCTTGTCAGAGAAGCAAATTACTGATTCTTCAGGCTCTCTGAACATGCTGAATGACATGTACATCTCTTCAACTCTTCCAGTTTGCAGTGAAATGATGTACCTGGATTTTATAAAGGCTTGAATAGTTCAACAGCTGGTAAAGTACATAATGTAAGCTAAGATCATGGGAAACTAGGAATTACCATGTGTCTCAGGCCTTGATCCCTATGTATATGTGGCAAGAAAGAGAAAGTTCACCTCCAGAACAACTTCTGGGTTTTTATGCCTTCTTTCAACACATCATGCATGTACCACTGTTAAAGGCTGTGTCCCTAAATAAGAGGAATGCTACAGTGAATCAGTTCAGCAGTTTCCATTTCCATATACAACACTCTATCAACACAGGTGTCTGATAATAATTTTCCTTCACCCTTCTACACCCTCAGTTAAACCAAGTTTGAAAGATGGTGAACAATATGACCATCTTTCTCTGTCCCTGATAATCATGGGGAGGAAAACAGAAAAAGAAGAAACTTATCAGGAAAAATCAACAATGTTTGAAATATTCAGTGTGAAATATTTGGAAGGGAAGCTAGTTTGTGGTCTAGCTATCATTACCATTGCCATTTTCTAACTGGGGAAGGATGTATTATAGTTGCACATGAAAAATCACATTCCCACCCCAAGCTTTATAAAGTTATTGTCTTGGTTATAAAGATACCTTTCACTGATCCAACCTCAGTACAATACTTTCTCCAAAAGCTTTTCTAACCTCCTGATTCTGAGCTCAGGTGTTTTTCTGAAAGTGATGTGGCATGTTTATTAAGGGCATCCTAGGTCTGCCTAGATATATTGAGTACTTTTCCAAGTATTTGTCCAATCTCCCCTCAAATCCATGTGGAATTCTGCACCTGCAACACCCTTTGGCATAGAGTCCCATGGAACTACACCTCCACTTTGAGGTGAGTCCCATAGAGCTACGCCTCCACCTTCTGCATGGTCTGAACTAGGTTCCTTCATCTGAAGACTCTTCCAACAAATTCTTGTGTTGGAAAAACAATAGACAGTCCTGATTCACACTCTGCATATCACTCACATTTTGTAGACTTCTATCAAATCTGCCCACAACTTTCTAACCAGGCAAAACAGTCCTAGTCTATTCAAACCATTCTTTGTGTAGGAACTATTCCATGTTTCTGACTTGACACCATGTTAGTTGCTCCAGTGCATACAATTTAGATTAAAAATATGAAATAAAGGAAATATAGTTACACATCAGAAATTACTCAAAAACAACAAAATATGTTCATTTGAATGTTTGTCTTTGCAAGTAGCTTTCAACAGGTAACTGCACTTTCCCTCCACTGCCCTAGTAAAAAAATATAAAACTGTATTTGGGTTTCTCCCCTGAAAAATTGAGGGAAAATGGGCCCAGACATTCTGATTTATCTCTCTTTTTTTCTTCCCCTAACAAGTTTCAAAAAGAAGAATAGGTAGAAAAAGAAGAAGTAGTAGTAGTAGTAGACCCAGAGTGTTTTCTGAATCTGTGTGTCTAATAGAGACCTCATGTTCTCTTGCCTGGTTTCTCATGGCAGCCTGCTATTTGCCCAAAATATTAGCACAATGAGAATTTAAGAACTTATTACATAATTATTACATATTATACAAAATGCTATAATTGTACATATTACATTATTCAGAATTAACATGTTATTTTAGAGCAGCTTCCTTTGCACTCATTTCCCAGTCATACTGGTCTTGGTAAGGGTATAGATGGTAAAAATTAACACATGTTGAAGCAAAATGCTTAATATTTGATGTTTTCTTTACCCTTCATACATAAGCAAGGAGAAGGAGAAGGAGAAGGAGAAGAAGGAGAAGAAAAAAGAAAGAAGAAGAAAGAAGAAAGAAGAAAGAAGAAAGAAGAAAGAAGAAAGAAGAAAGAAGAAAGAAGAAAGAAGAAAGAAGAAAGAAGAAAGAAGAAAGAAGAAAGAAGAAAAGAGCACGCATTCTCAGGGGAAGCTAATTGAATATGTCCTCCACCTCCGCCTCATTCCTCCTCTCCGTTCCCTTCAGCTGCCGGGTCCCATGGCGACGGCGGCGGCCGAAAAGCATCCCCGCCCGCAGCCACGCCATAGCAACCCGGACGTCAGCGCCGGCAGCCAGAGCCGGCGGGGCAGAGCGGCGGGGCTCCCCCGGGGCTCCCCCCTGCGTCCCCCCGGACTGCCGCCAGCATCCCCCCGGAGCTGTCCCAGCATCCCCCCGGGACCCCCGGCGGCCGGGGAGGGGCCGGTGGAGCCCGCCCCGTCGGGAGGCGCGGCGCTGTCCGCGGTACTGACGGCACCGGGCCCGACGGGGGGTCCGGGGTCCGGGGGGTGGTGTTAGGGCGGCCTGGGAGGGTCTGGGGGGCGGGATGCGGGAGCTGCCGCCCTCAGGACGCGTTAGCTGTGGCCGGGAACGGAACCAGCGGCAGCACCCCAAAAAATGTCGCTTTGCCCCCACCCCGGTATCGAAGGAGAGATCTGCGAGATGCGCAGCCTGCAGAGCGTCTCCAGCATCTCCGCAAGAGCCCCGCAGGGGTGAAGGCGCTGCGCGGCTTCCAGCATGAGCAGCCCCTTCCCGGAGGTGCCCTCAGCACGGATCGCGAGGAGGAGAGCGGCGCCCCTGGGAGGATGCTCTGGAGCAGGTATGTGCGCCAAGAGCTGCCGTGCTGAGCGGTGCTGGGGCTGTAGGGATAGCTGCCTCTGCAAGCACCCGCGAGGTTGTCTTCCCCAGAAGTTCATTTTATGTGTGTTTATCTGTGTGCCTTTAAAATCGTTGGGTTTCTGCAAGGAGGGCTCGTTCTTCAGAGCCAAATGCTCTGCAGGGCTCGGCTGTTAAGAAGATTCTGCTGAAAGCCAAGAGGCAAGTAGAATTACTGCAGAATGAACAGCTGCATTTCTACGGAAATCTATGTTCTCTTCACCTACACTCAGTATTTTTATTTTAAAATTATGGCACTTTTTCTTTTATCCAGCTGGCTTCCAGCATGACAGTATGTTGGTTCCACAGAGTTATGGAGAAGTAAAACTGCCTTCTGCTTTCAAAAGGCCATTTGTGTGTATGAGGCAGGATTCATAGCCAGTTCTTTCTGGCAGGGATTGTCCTCAGTGTTTCTTGAAGATTGGCTGTTAAGCCACTGTTAATGACTTAAACAAGTGGCTTGATTTGCAGAAAAAAATGTAAGCCAACCAAGAGGCCTCCTTAAAAGCTATTCTTTACTTGGGTGTCTAAATATGGATTTTTGGAAGCTTGATTTGTGAGTTTATTTTAAACATCCTGGTCTCAGATGAGTCAGTAAGGGGAGAAATGTCTATACCTTCAATACACTGGGGGAGCTCTGCTCCTCAGCTCAAAGTAAGAGCTCGCAGGCTCTTACAGCCCTGCAGTTTTCCTGTGAAGTCTCTGTTTGCAAAGCTGTGCAGTGCAGTTTCCCCATCTGGCTCATGCCAGGTAACCTCCACATGCATTTTTCATTTGCATCCCAAGCAGGTATCCTCCCTCAGGTGTTTATGTACTTAGAGTGACCCCTGATTGGAGACCTTTCAACAAGACTATGCAGAATAACCTCTAGCAGTCTCAAGTAGGACCTACTGCCCCTCCCCACCACAAACACTGCATTCCCAGCACCAAAACTTGATGCAGCACTTGTGTGTTTGGGATTTCTCCATTCCAGCATCTTCCATCACTCCCTAGACTTTCTCTCTGATAGGCTGCCAATATTGTGTGTCTGGCACCCTGCCCAAGAAGAGCTCTCCAGCTCAGGGATTATCAGCAGGCCAGCTTCTCGCTTCAGTGGCTTCTTCTAGCATGCTTTTGTCTTACCTGAGCCCAGCTCAGCCGGGACACCCCTTCCAACAATCACCATCAGGCATTTCCAGTCTAACTGTGGGCTTTGCATGGCCTTTAGCTCCCTCTTGCTTCTCCAGCAAAGTCAGTATTGGCAGACACTGAAATGCTGTCACTAATGGCCATGTCCTCTGACAGAGACCCATGGGAGCATTCTCCTACTGCTCATTCAGGTCTTCTGCTTCTCTTGTTCCTATCAGAGAAGTCATCCTGGAAGCATCTTCAGATCTATGGCAGCTTTATCTCTGGCATTACTATTAGCCACTGGTGCCACACCGCTCCCTGGCACTGTGTCTGGCAGAGGTGGCTTGTGTTGTGTGAGCACTAGGTGGCTTAACAGCCAATCTTCAAGAAACACTGAGGACAATCCCTGCCAGAAAGAACTGGCTATGAATCCTGCCTCATACACACAAATGGCCTGAAAAAGGAGCCATATGACAAGTACTCTCTCATCCTGACATCAATGTTTTTACCAGTGCAAAAATACTGCTACCATATGAACTGCTTGAGCACCGAGAAAAGCACCTTTCACAAGCTTTAATATCAAGAATTCATCTCCACATGAACTTTCCATATAGAAAAACAAAACAAAAAACAAACAAACAAACAAACAAACAAAAAACCCTTCAGCTTCTCCTAGGAAAACTGCCAGTGAGAGATTGAGCTAAGCTGCTGTTGTCCTCACCAAAGCTGCTGGCATGTTTTCCCTGTGGGGGAGAGGACACTTGGCAGGGAGAGGGTGAGAATTTTCAGGAGATGGGCAGAGAAATCAGCCAAGCGTGAGATCCACCACAGCTCATCTGTCAACACCCACCGTGAGAAACCAGCCCGAGTAAGCGCTGCGTTCCTCCATCAAGCAGAATTGCATGCTGCATTTTGGGCAGGACCCAGCATTGCCAAAAAATGAATGTAAGTGTGTGGGAGAGAGCACATATATATATTTTTTTTTACCAATGAATCAGGAAAGGGTCCAACCTGGCAGTGTCCGAGGACAGACGCAGTCCCCACTAAGGAAGGCAAGCAGCCTGCAGAAGTATATTTCAAGCTTTTCACACTCTCCTTGCCCAACTCCAGTAGGTGGAACCTATTTTGATGGTAAGGTTGGACACAAGGTCAGTTCCTCCTCTCCTTGATCCCACTTTTTATGCCCCCACAGTCACACTGAACCAAAGATCTTGGTTCTGTCATTATTTTTAGATCAGTGCTAATCTGAAGTGATGGCCTTGCTGAAGAGTTTTACAGCCATTTCCTGACTCTGCAGATGCTGATGCAGTGAGGGTGTGTATCCGGGCAGCAGTGAGCACAAATCTGTCTCATATTTTTCTGCTTTCTGTCCCTGAACCAGAGCATGATTTGGGGTATATATGGAACCTGCAGTCACTGTAAAGGCTGCTTCCTACTGCCAACACAGAGCAAATGCACTCTTAGGGCTTAGGTGCATGAATAAATTACTGTGGCCTAGCAATTTGCCTCAGGTTAACAGAGCTACAGCCACTGCCTGAGTGCCAATCTTAACCCTCTCTAAATACATGAAAAAAAATCATTGACTTAACTGTAGCAAGAAGGCTTTTCTCCCAGAACCTTTAACATCACAATGAGCGCGTCTTGCCATCACAAGAGATGATGCTATCCCTTAAGAAGAGTCAGCCAATGTGCAGTATCTTGTAGCTTACAGGTGTCTTTCAACCCTGAATGCTCATCGAATTTTGCCCCATGGATTTGCTTTGGGCCAGGACTCAGGCCTTGCTCTGAAGCTCTGTAGGCAGAGGATTTAATCCAGATGTGAAGTGACAGAACTGGAAGCAATATATGGGCCATGTTATTGGCCTGATGAGTTACTGCCTGGCTCGCGAAGTTCTAAGCCAGGTTAGTCTCTTACTTTCCTCAAGCAGACAGCAGAAAATCCTTGTTGAGATTCATGCTCATGCAGTCACTGAATACAACACGTACTCTTTATATGTGCTAGAACTTAAGAACATCTTCCTTTACTTGATTCTGTCCCTATTTCCTGCTCCCATGACCTCACCCTGAAGTGTAGGCTAGGCTCCTGGATGCTGATATAAGATGCAATAATGTATGTCAACTCATGTTGTCAGTTCTCTCCAGAAGCTTTTACCATACATCACGCTGCAGCCACACTGGCACTGGAATCTGAACCAGCCTATGCACACCTCCAGTCATGCTGTCTTTAGCTAACTATGCTGCATAACAGGAATCCCCACCAGCAGGGTAGAGCCAGGGTTGAAGGCAGAAATGGGTATGAATCTCATGAGATTTATTCTATTCAAAATGTCTTATCCTCCTGATAGAGGAGGGGCAGGTGTTCTCTACTGGAATGCAGACAGTGAGGAAGAAAACAGCCTCAAGAAATGTCCAGGTTTTGCTCAACCTCAAGAGATGTCTGGGTTTGTCTCAGAAGAGCAGGGGGGGAATAGGAAAGGCTTTGTAACAGGAGCAGGGCAAAGAGCTGAGCACTTTTATGAGTACTAGACCAGAGACAAGAGCTGGCAGGGAACCTGCACGCTTTCAAAAGCATGTGTAGCCACATTCCTACCCTGGAAGCGCAAGTACTAAATGGCCTCAATATGTATGCAGTGATCCTTATATAGCAAGAAACAGTTACAGGTTAAAAGGCTATGTGTTCTTCTGTAAAAGTATTACTGCCCTGAGAGCCCGCACACATAAGGTAGTTAATTTGAATTAAGGCAAGAATGAATGTCACTTTCTAGCATCTTGCACCGAGACAAAAGAACCCCATCCTGATTCAATTTGCTCTCGCTTCCCATGTTGATTAAACTCCTTTAGATGAAGCATTCCTCTTCCAGTCTGGCTGCTATTCCGAAGAGATTCTTCATAGAGGGAAGTCTAGGGAGTAAATGACCAACATAATGCTTTTGAAATAATTCTCTGGGCCACAGCATGACCAGCATTTTGTAGTGAGGAGAGGATACAGAGAAGTAAAATATGTTGGATAAAAAAAGCCATTCTGTTAGTGCTAGGGTAAGTAATGTTGAATGGTCTTTCTCTAGCTACCTTTTTGATCCTAAAACACAGTAGTTGGCAAAAGGCTGTTCTTTTTGTTTTTGTTTGTTCTTTTGATTAAACAGTAAAAAAGACATTTAGTGCATTCCTTTGTGAATCCAATTAATTTTTACTGCTCCAAATTGCAATGGGAACTATACTTCAAGACAAGACAGTAAACATGTAAACACATAGTAACTACACCATGTGAGCTTTGTACAACAGCAGAGTAGATATGGCAGTGGTTTTACGTCATTCTTTAAGCTCTTGTAGCTTTACGTCATACTTCTCTGAGTGACAGATCTGTTTTGGAGAGTTAGCAAGTACATGTTTCCTTTACTATAAACCCGAAGAGATATCCCTGAAGATTGTGTATTTGGGCCTTCAAATCACAAAGTAAGCCCCATAAAATGGGAATTGTGGCACCAGGAAATCATTGTTTGATGATTATGAATCATTTCATGTACCCTGTTTTTTTCCATGTAAATGCATACAATTCTGGGTTTTAAACAGAAATACAGGGAGTCTTCATATCAGTTTTAAGAGTTTCTCACTCTACGATATTCAAAATAATAAGTGAGAATTTTGGCACTGCTGCATCAGTGCAGACTCACAATTACTAGAAAGTATCATTTCACTCAGATCAGTATTATTTTGGTTTAAATGGAGAATCAAACAAAAGCATTTTTAAAAATAAAAATGCAATTAGGCCTTACATATTTACTATACATATTTTTTACTTCTTATCTGTCCAAGGCCAGGGGAGGCTAAAGAGCTCATCATCATTTTTTGCAGATCTGATATTTGCAAGCTGGACTGCTCATTGACACTTAAATCATATTTCACTTAGCAATGCAGGAAGTGGGGGCATGAAAACTGGAGAATCACCATCTAACAAGATAAAGAACCTCTAGTTATTTGTATGCTAGACCAATACAGAGCAACGCATACTCTGGGCTTTTCACATTCACATTGTCATTAGGTGCATTATCCATAATGCAGAAGTTTAAATCTCTGCTACAGAAAGCAGACTTTCCCAGGGAAATAGAAATAAAAATAAAAAATGTGCAGGGTCATAGACAGAAAGGTTCTTAGTGTCAAATCAGGATATGATTCTGATCTCAGTACCACCTAGGAAAAACAGGGTTAAATCCACAGAACAGAATAAATAACCTTTAATATAGAAGTAATTCAGCTTCTGGTCCATTATAAGGAAAAATTAATCATGCATGAATCTCAGATCATACTGGCTAATCAGACAACATTTGCTTTGGGTGAGAGAGAGAGGAAAAGAAAAAAAGAAAAGGTTCCAGCACAAGCATACTGTCGGGTGAGTGGTGGCACACAACAAGGCTTCTCCCATTCTGGTTTTGCTCTCCCTGTTAGCAAAGCTTAGACACAAGACAGGTGGATACATTTCTTGACATTCTCCTTTCTCTGCAGTCACCTACCAGGTAGCTCTCCACACACACCTCTGAGGATGTTACATACGTTCCCTGCTAGGGCTGCTGAATTGCATGTTTGCATATAACTTGCATTCCCCAGTAAGCAAATGTTGGGCTGACTTTTAGGCAAAATGCAACAGGAAGAAAAAAAAAAAAAAAAAAAAAAAAAAAAAAAAAAAGTACTAATTGAGTGCTACAATTCTACAACTATTTAGAGACTTCCACTACTCTTCAGTACTGATCAAGAAATTTCATCTGGTTATTATTCTACTGAGTGTAATTTGTGCAGCAAGTAGCTGGCTATTTTTAGCTGGCAGATACTTTTGCATGGCACGGGAAATTAAGGAAGAATATTAGCCCATAATGTTCTTTTCTATCTGGTTAATAGGCTCCATGTGTATTATTCTATTACATATAATTCTAACATGTAATTTAGCAGGTTGTGCTGTCAGTGCATCCTACCACTCTGCCAAAGAAAGTAGACCAAATCCCCCACAGGCAGCTGACAAAGGCAGGATATCTCCAGGGGAGCAGATTCACCTGATAGAGGAGGCAGAAAGGGAAGCAGGGACTGCTTCAGAAACCAGGACTCCTCTGCCAGGCAAAGCTACTAAGGAAATAATGCAGGAAGGCAGCTAAGGATGAGTGGGAAAGAAAGATCAGGTGTGGCAGCATGAGAAGGGGCAAGGGGCAGGGCATCATGTGCAGGCTTAAATGCACACCTTCCCTTCCAGGTAGCTGACAACCTGACCACCACAACACCCACTTCTGGGTCTCACTCCTGATGTCCGCAAGTGCTATTTTGAGAGGAGGGACTCATGCAAGGTTCCTTGTTTAACACTGAAACAAAACCAGCTGTTAATAGCCTCAGACTGCTTCAGCTAAGTGTTCAGCTGAGCACGAGCTGTTTTCAGTTTCCAGATATTGCTTGAACATGAAAGCTGCTAAATGAGGCCAACTGCTTTGGTAGCAGTGTTGGTGACTCACACGTTGACCCATTTTCTGGTTCATAGTCAGCAGCTGGGCATGGTGCGAGGTCGCTGCTTGGGGGGCCAAGATTTGGAAGAGAGACACCATGGGGTCCTGTCATAGACTGGCTGCATCTGTGTAGAGTGGCTGCATCTATGCAGATGTGCTGTGCTACTCTCAAATGCATTGTGTGTTTTCAAGCATACTGAATTTGTGCCTGCAGCATAGAGTTGATTATACATCTAGTCTGTTCAAGTGAAGCACACAATGTTATATTAAGCTCAGCTAATGAACACAGGGTCTAAAAAGCTGGGGGAAAACATCTTCTCTAACCACATCAAACAATTAGTACATCTTTTCCTCTTCCATATCTGACTGTTTTTTTGTATTGTGTTCTTGAAGATGACATACAGAACAATGCAAAGAGCAAGATCCCAAATTCATCCAGTGCTTTTGTGCCTCCAGGCTCCATTCTGAGTAGGCAGACAAAGAGAAAGCACTTGGTGCAAAGCTGGACATAGGCAGAGCAAAAAACGTCAGCAACACACACACAAACACACACTGCCCAGCAGCTGCATTACAGCACTTTCTCAGAAATCAAGAGGTCACTCTAGCACCCACTCAAGTGAAAAACATTGTCTAGAAGGTAGGTGGATTATCAATCTTCTTAGCATTCACGATGATTTTGTAGTTAGAGATCAGAATCCATGTTGTATTACTGCTCTGTGCTGCTTTTGAGAGGTAAGCACAGGGGGCTCCCAAGTTCAACTAATATAAATCTAATAGTGAGCAGTTTGTCAACTCACAGAAGAATAACACCTTTAAACATAGATCTAATCTCTCTCTCTCTCTCTCTCTCTCTTTTTTTTTTTTTTTTGGCTTCATGCTCACAGACTTGTTGAATTTCACTAACCTGCCTCATAGCCATGAAAGCTATGAAAAAAAAATAAACTGCTAGGCAAGGAAATTTCTGTAAAGGTTATAAACATGAAGACTGCAAGGATCTGGCAAGTAAACAAGGGAACATACCTGAAGGGAAAAAGAGAAAGGTATCACAAACTGAACCCTCTATATTTAAAGAGGAAGGGGGTAAAAAGAAGGGGTATTCAAGTCATTTGGGATCCTTTTCACCATTGCAAGCCTGTCAGTCATTTCAACAAGGGATACCTTAATTCAGAAACCTCGTTCTCATGGTGACAGAGGGAAATGCTGATATGAAGGGGACAGGTAACTAGCAAGGCAATGACGTGCAGGGACAGTATATAGTTCAGAATAGACTCTTTAAGGTATACAATGTCCAGCTGTTGATGAAAATAGTATGGTGTGCATAGCACAGCTGAAATGCCATCTTAGCTTCTGATCCTGGTGCTGGCAGTGGGCCCCATTTACACAGCAAGGACACCAGCCGTGGGCCTTTGGGCTGTCCCTCACTCAGCCCCTCTCTGGTTTAACGCCCCAGTACCCTGGTAGCACCCACTCAAGGCACAGCACAGTCATTCTTAGACTATTTCACTCAGCACTCTCCGTCCACCCCCAGAATAAGCAGTCACAAGCAAAGCTCTCCACACACCTTCCCTTTCCTGTCACTCAAGCTGTGCCCCTGAGGCAGATACATGTGATGCACCTCCTGACCTCCGCTATTCCCACCCCTCCATCCTCGGTGACACTTCTGGAGAGTGAGGGAAGGAAAGGATCCTTCCTTCTTCTCCCATAGCAGGCCTGTGGAAATAGAAATATTTCTCTCTGGATCTATTCCAGAAAGCACCAGTTTCTTCACCATGGAAGAGATGAGGAAGATTCACTGTGAGGGGGCCCTATCCATCTTGGTACAAGTCCCTTCACTGTGCTGATCTTTACTTTGCCTTTAAATCCAGATCGCTCATCTTCCAAAATTGTGTCCAGAACCAGGAAGATTCAGCTTCTCCAATTCAAGAAAACAGTAACAACAAAAATCCATTCAGACTGAGTGGGCTCAAAAGCATCTCTGCTAGTGAAGGACAAATTATCTTTGGGTAGAGTATGAACAGCAGACAAGATGGGAAATACTTAGTATACTTAATACTTAGTGCTACAAAGATGGTGAAGGGTCAAGATGTGAGGAGCAGCTGAATTCTCTTGGTTTGTTCAGCCTAGAGCAGAGGTTGAGGGGAGGCCTCATGGCAGCCTGCAGCTCCCTTGGGAGGGGAGCAGAGGGGCAGGCGCTGAGCTCTGCTCTCTGGGAACAGCGACAGGACCCGAGGGAACAGCATGGAGCTGGGACAGGGGAGGGCCAGGCTGGGGGTTAGGAAAAGGTTCTGCACCCAGAGGGTGGTAAGGCACTGGGACAGGCTCCCTAGGGCACTGGTCACAGCACCGAGCCTGGCAGAGTTCAAAAAGCATTTGGACGACACTGTCAGACATAAGCTCTGGTTTTTGGGTGGTCCTTTGGGGACCCAGGAGTTGGACTCAATGATCCTTGTGGGTCCCTTCCAACTCAGGATATTCTATGATTCCAGTATTTTTTATCATCTTTACTACTTTTACAGTCATAGTCATGCAGTGACAATGTATGTACTTAAGTCTAAATACAGGGATATTAACACCAATGCTGCTAAAAAATAAATAAATGATGAGAGCAGGATTTGGCTGTTAGCATCATGATCAATGAAGATGTAATTATTGTGAAAATATTACTCTCCTTTCTACTTTTCAGTATAAGAAACACCTCCTTTGTCTGACTACGTTAAAGATATTCGTAAATCAAGTGAATGGAGACAATGTCTGGTTCTGATGTCAATGTCTGATTTTTGGTTGTTTGTTTACTTGTTTGTTTTTACAACTTCCACAACCAGGTAGTACAGCTCATTTCTGGAATCAATAGAGCATATTGTATTCACTGATGTGAGTTTAGGTGAAACTGCACCTCAGTCTGTGTCTGCAAGATGGACAGAAATGCTCATCCTACAGTAGCTGGACCATTAATAAAAGTCTGTATGAAACATAATGGCATCTGCTGTACCAGAAAATCTTATATTTTTGACCATTTATCTGAAATCAATCTATATTACTTAAGATTATCTTTCATTGATTAGGGTAGAATTTGATACACATTTATTACATAAAACTTGTTGTCTTTTCTGTTTATGTAGAGCCTGAGCAAAGGACATGACTATGATGTTTGACCACAGTATGGATAACAACAACGCTCCCTTTGTTTTCCCTACTTTGTTGCTCCTGCTGCAGAACAACAGCTACCCTGAGACCTCCATCCCTCCTGCTAGCCACGAGATGACAGAGTCACCCAAGGAACCCAGGTCAAGCAGGAACCACACCATCTCGCAGTATGAACTGAGACCAGGGGAAATCATAGCAGCCAGTATGGTTTTTGGAGTATTGTGGTTGTTTTCCATCTTCGGAAACTCCCTTGTTTGCTTAGTGATCCATAGGAGCAGGAGGACACAATCAACCACCAACTATTTTGTTGTCTCCATGGCTTGTGCAGACCTTCTCATCAGTGTTGGAAATGCACCATTTGTGCTGCTTCAGTTTACTTCAGGCAGGTGGATGCTGGGGAACGTGATGTGCAAGCTGGTGAGGTATATACAATATCTCACCCCTGGAGTCCAGATATACGTGCTCCTCTCCATATGTGTGGATCGATTCTACACTATTGTCTACCCCCTGAGCTTCAAAGTGTCAAGAGAGAAAGCCAAGAAAATGATTGTAGCATCTTGGATCTTTGATGCTGCATTCACATCGCCAGCTTTCTTTTTCTATGGCTCCAAAGGGGATAACCATTGCAACTTCTTTCTCCCAGATTCTTGGGAAGGAGCCATCTACAGTATGATCCATCTCTTGGTGGTGTTTTTGATCCCATCCATCCTCATTATCCTATTCTATCAAAAGGTTATCAAGTACATTTGGAGAATAGGCACCGATGGCAGGACTGTCAGGAGGACAATGAATATTGTCCCAAGGACAAAAGTGAAAACCATCAAGATGTTCTTAATGTTGAATTTAGTGTTTCTCCTGTCCTGGCTCCCTTTTTATGTGGTACAGCTGTGGCACCCACAGGAAACAGACTACAGAAAGAGTTCCTTGGTTTTCATGGCTATCACATTGATCTCTTTCAGTTCTTCAGCTTCTAAGCCAACCCTGTACTCAGTGTATAACGCGAACTTCAGAAGAGGGATGAAAGAAACTTTTTGCATGTCCTCCATGAAATGCTACAGAAGTAATGCATATACCATCACTACCAGTTCAAGGATAGCAAAAAAAAATTATGTTGGGATCTCAGAAATCCCAGCACCAGCCAAAACTGTAACTAAAGACTCAATCTATGATTCATTTGACAGAGAAGCAAAAGAAAAAAAGCTAGCCTGGCCTATTCATTCAAATCCTCCAAATACATTTGTCTAATTGGCTTAATTGCTTCGAAAGGTGATTATGTACCACAGGAACAAAGAGCTTTATCTCCTTTTTGCACCAATGTAAATTTACATATTTTTAACACGACTTTTAAGGAGAAAAAAAAAAGTGTTTATTTTATTAAATGCATTGATATTTGATGTATCCAGTCTACTTAATTTCAGCTACATTCTGTTTTTGGAAGTACTGTCCCTGAATCATGAGCATATTTGCTTTTTTACAAAAAAAAAAAAAAAGGCAAAGCTCTTACATTTTCTGTATGTAGGGGCAACAGGGAAAGAACAAAAACACTGCATATTTAATCACTGTTTATTAGCCACCATGTATAAATGCATAAATCCACACAAAGCCATCTATATTTCCTTTTGTTATATCCTTATGAATATTGTTGCACTGGGGTTTTCCTTGTTCAGGCCTTGTGGGAAGGATTTCTGTATGTGGACAGTGCTGGCATAATGCTAAACTTATTGAAAACAGTCATAATACTCCCCCTGCCTTTGTAGGGTCAGCGATGGGAGCTTTTGCATATTTAACGTTGTGCTTCCAGAGAGGTCCTGTGGTATGAACTGCCTGAGAAAAGTTCTGCCCTTTTTGTCTTGTCTTCTCCAAATACTCTCTAGCTGCATCTACACCCAGCCTGATGTGTCTACCCAAAAGCCAGGGTTGGGCACCACCTGGGAGAAGATCTGCTGATCACCAGAGGCCAAGGTTATAACAGGCACCGAGGGAGTGGTCAAATTCATTGTTTCTCAGATCCTGATCCCCTTCTTTGTGGCACAGCTGTGGCACCTATAGCAAATAGTGGTTTCCCAAACAAGAGCAGGAAAATGAGCTCTGCAGTCCCCCTCCTGCCTGGAGGTCCCAAAGCCCAAAGGCAGCAGCCACAGCAGGAGAGGAGGTGTTGCCTGTTCCATTTTCACCACCAAAAGCCACCAGGTGAAAGCAAAGTGCTGTGGGAAGCTCCAAAGCTACACCCCCAGCACTCAGCAACTGATTTTAATTTGGCACTAAAATATAAAGAACAAAATCCTGAAGCCAGCCTAGGAAGTGCTTGGCTGATAGCACAGCTTGCCCAGCCTGAGCTGAACAAAGTGGTAGACATGTATACCTTGTGGACATGCATAACTTTGGTCCATTAACTTGAAGTGTTTACTCTGGAGGTGAATTTCATTTGCTCCATCTGGGATATCCTCTCTTTAGGATTAGGTAACAACACTCTTAGTTATCTGCCAAGATCTACAGGACTAGATCATTAAATCCACAGGAGAGGGATGAGAGATGTTTTGTTGTTGTTGTTTTGTTTTGTTTTTTAACTAGCCTGAAACAGACAGCTTTTGCATCGTGCCACTATCAAACTCATTAATAAGAACTGGACAGAATCTGTGTGTGGAATATTTATTTATTTTCCTGACTCCTATAGTACTGTCCTGAAGTATTGTAGCACGCCCTCAGAAAACACAGATAACTAGTTATCCACAAAATAAGGTCAGCACAAGCAGCCAGCTGGTGAATTCCCATCTCTTTGCTGGATCAGGACACTCAGTTTCCCTCACCCAGGGAAGCTTCCCTTTTGTCTAATAACATCGACAGGAGAGTCCTCTTGGCTTCAGATCTGAGGTCCTCTCAGCCCAGTATCCCATTGCTGAGCATAGGCACCATGGGTGCCTCTGTCCTTGAGGACAGAAAGCAAGGAAGCTACATAGGTCCCTTGAGATTTCCACCCAGCATCCAGCAGTCTCTGCCAAGAGTTAGCAACCATCACAGGGTAGCTGTCTGGAAGTGGTGCTGTTCAGTAAATTCTGAGCTGGTTCAGAATGGATCTAGTCAGAGAGTCCCAAAGATGGGAGGAGGAGACCCATCCTATGGTTTCTCAGGCCCAGTCTGAGCTGCTTTCAGGAGAATTTTGCCTGAGAATCAAGGACTTGACCTCTTTTCAGTTAAGGATCTCAAGCACTTTTTCTATTTTCTACTTTTCTCAGGTCTAGTTCTGATGACGTCAGCAGACAGGGGATCTCTGCCCACTTTCTCGTGCTGTCTTGTTTTGTAAACTTGTCATGTTTTATCTTATTTCTTTTCCATACTGAGGAGTTTCATCCCACTCAGTTCATTTCTGGCACGGAAGCTGCTCCAGACCAGGCTCTGCTTGAAGCATCCTGATGGAACAGCTAGGGCATGGCCAAGCATCCCAAAGTCCAGACTACCAAAAGGCATTTCAAACTCAAGTCATCCTAAAAACATTGTGAATACTGATCTTAGGCTGGCAGCAGCGAGCTCTGGGGGCACTGTACAGCATGCAGATGTCAGATATCCCTCCACATACTTGTATTTCAAAATCTCGTGCCCCCGATATACGTTTGAAAGATACATCCTCAGTCTCAAACTTCAGAGAAGAATTACCTTTTTCTTCTGTCTTCAGAGCAATTGTGGAACAGCTGGGCCTTGCTCATGTCTGAGGCCAAAAAGTCCTGTAGTAGCAAAAGTTAGTACAAGAGCAGCAAGTACTACCGGGTGTATAACCACACTTGAGTATCTCCCTTTCCCATCAGCAGGGAGCAGAAACACACATGGTTAAGCCCAAAGTGACTGAAGAGTCTGAAGAGACTCTGATGCTTTCAAAGTGGGTGGGGAAACTCCTTTGTTGAGTAATATTCCTGCATTTGTTAGAATACTTCCTTCTTCTTCCTCTACCCCACTAACTGTGGTTATACGAACCCTTACTGTCTGTAGGAACACTTCGTGTATATATTTCACAAATTCAGAAATCCCCATTAAACAAGGATGAGATACTTCTCATCAAAGTCATTAACAAAAATCCCCATGAACAGGGAGAGGAGAAGGCCTTTAAAATGAGACAAGACCATTATTCTCTGTGTGGTTCATATTCCAGGCAAGTTGCTTGTCCCTGAAACATCAGCATATGCTATTCTCTGTCACTTAATTACCGCTGACATAGTAAAATCAGATCTAGGGTCTCCAGGACGTCTAAGCAGACCAGGTCAATCTTAAAATGCTAATTTCAATGTTGGGTTTTGAGAGTTCAACCCAGCAGTTGCTCTGTTGGGTACCAGTTTCATTAAAGACATCACACCAAACAGAACTGGCGTGACTCTGCCACTGAGGTCCCAAAGGAGCACTGGGCTGTGGTCACCCACCTCCTGCTGGATCTGAGTTAGGAGGGATCCAGGACACTTCTCTGGAGTGACTGGTGGGGGGGGGGGGGGGGGGGCAAGGGGGAAGCAGCCCCATTATCTGGGTGTCATGGCCATAATAGCCACTCTGTCCTGTTGGGGTATGTCCAGAGAGGCTGTAGGTGGTGAGTCCTTGTACAGCTGGACCAAAAGGCATTCCAGTGGACATTGCCTATGCATAGGCAGCTTCCAGCCCGTAAACATGGAGCGGGCCTCAGACCATCACTACCACACACAGGGGCTGCTGCCTTCAGATTTGCTCTATTGCTCAAAAGAAAGGAAGAGAGGCAGTCCACCTTTAAGGCACAAAGGCCTTGCTTCAGACCAAGAGCCTCCGATACATCATTTTGAACTTGAAAACAGAAGAACGCTTTTCACACCAGTGGGTTGAAACCACAGACTTTTGTGTGACTTTCCCTCTTCTGAACTTAAATGCACTTCCCCATCTCCTAGAAGCTGTAGAACTACACAAGCTGGCAAGGTAAAGTCCAGTAGTGCCATTACACAACCGTTACAGATACAATACCAGCATTTTGAAAGAGTGGGCAGTTCTGCTCTGAGATCACAGTCCTAACCAGCACTGCCATAGTGACCAAGTGTGCAGATTTGCTTCCTTAAACCACATTTCCATATCAGGAGAAACCCAGACCCAGCTGTGTCAGTATAAGCAATGTGTCAGTGTAAGCAAGACTCTGCCTGTGTAACTTCTTTTAGCCAAAGCTAAACTGGCAAAAATACATTCACTTTAACATAAGCTGTATCTAAACTTGGAGAAATTTGCCAGCAAATTTTGTCCCTTTATGCAGTTATACTGATAAACCATTTTCAGTGAAGATAAACCTTTCTGATTTCAACTTCCATATGACACAGCTTTAGGTAGGGTTAAAAAAGCCATGCAGAGCAATCAAGTAAAAAACATCATGTAAGTTGGCAGCTAGATGACAGATTCTTGAGTAAAAATTTTACAGCAATGCAGAAGCTGATGGAGCACTGATGTTCCTGTAAATCAGGTGCCCATGTCTCCTTTCTAACCAGTCCAGCAGACCTCTCTGGCCCTCATCACCCCAGCTCCACCGTGCCCAACACAAGGCTGCTTCCACACCCCGGAGCAGGTCCAGCCTTCCTTGGGCAGGTGACCCTCCGCTGC
Source organism: Nettapus auritus (assembly GCA_011076525.1). Lineage (NCBI taxonomy): Eukaryota > Metazoa > Chordata > Aves > Anseriformes > Anatidae > Nettapus > Nettapus auritus. The sequence continues at coordinate 70,037,936 of CM021765.1, forward strand.
CAGTAGCTTGGTGCCACTGCTTTAGGAGCTAAACACAGCACCGTGCTACAGCAAGCCCGAAGATGGAAAATACTTAGCAGCTTGATGGGTGAAATGGCAGCTACTCCATGCTTGCAGCTGAAAACAGAAACCTGCAGTGAAATGGGTGAAGATTGGCAAGTGTTGACCTTGTATCAGTGCAAGGAGAGATCTTTTCCACTCCTTTTATTTAGTATTTATTACGTTTATTTTTGAAATATCATTCTAAGACAGGTGATGGACAGGTTTGATAGCACCAACCACCATGTACCACTTGGTCTGCCAGTGCTCCAGGGATGCCAGAGACTCAGGAGGGAGATCATGCATTATCCAAGCAAGAGGTGGAAAAATGCTGTGGGATTCGCTAGATCACTCTCTCTCATATATATATGGGGAGAGAGAGAGAGAGAGATACATAGCAATATAGACAAATCTCTCCATCCTCTCTCACAATTATTTAATTTCAACAGATCATTTTGGCAATATGTCTAACACAATAAAATTACAGAGGAGTAAGGCAACATTAGGATTAAACCAAACAACGTTACACAAAGGCAGCTGTAAGAAACACTTAATGGTGCAACAGCCAGCAACTGGCCCTGGAGCTTCATACAGCTCTGGAGCAACAGAAAGGCTGGTTAGGTTCACAGATTTGGTCAGTGTGCTCACCACTGTGCCCGTGGGGGTACCTGTTCATGCCTGATGGCATGTGCATAGTCAGAAGGAAAGGAGCAGGCTGGCATAGGCTGAAGCCAGCAGAATTTATTGCACCAGATTTGTCACTGAGTAAACAAAGCCTCCCTGTTTCACAAACATATCAACCCCATCTTCAAAGAAGTAGATCTGGGAGAGAGGACTTACGGATCTCCAGCCCACCCACCCCTTATTCTTAAGCATTTTCTGTGCAGGAACATGACCCAGTACCAACCACTAAGCATTTTTTTTTTTTTTCCATTAAGCAGACACCTATCAAGTGGAAATTCCACCTGTTTACTTCTGGTATTAAGTGGCTTGCACTTACGAATTACTATTATAAGCTGTCAAATTATAGCTCTCCATTACAAATTTCCAGTTGGGGGGCGGGAGTTGGTGAGAAGCAGAGGCACACGCCACTTAAAACATTTTGAGCCAGCCTCCCAGGGGTGACACCAAGGTGGTAGTCAGAGTTAAAAGTTTCCATATGTTTGGTTAAGAATCCCCCAAATTTTCTAGTCTCCTCACCTCAACCAGCTTCACACCACAGTTAATTGACATTGATTTAGGAGTATGTTTTCCAAGGTGTTGAATGCATACCATTGATTTCAGCTGAAATTTTGAGTGCTCAACCTTTCTGAACATCAGATCCTTCCTGCTTAAAGAACAAAAACTATATTTAAAGTATATTAAATCCAGACCTATACACTTAAAGGAAGGGTTATTAGCTCCTTAAGTGATTCTGTAAGTTAACATGTCTTTATTAGTTGGCTCTTTTCAATCTTGCAATGTTGTGGAATAGGCCATTTTAAATTATATGAGCTTTATTTGAACTGGCCTCTAGTAAAACATAACGCACCTACTGAAAGATTGTTATATAAATGTCACCTTCTGGTGAGCAGCCTGAACTGAAACATGGTTTTATTCTACACCACTCCTAATGCACATAAAGTCTTCTTTCAGTTTTCTCATGAAACCAGTCTCTGGATAAAATTCAAAAATGGCCCAGATAGTACTAATTCTTTCGTGATCAGCATCTCAACCATTTTAGACCAACTCTTCATTTGGCCCTATGTTTGCAGGAGGAAATAAATAAATAAATAAATGATTACATCACCAAATAATTTAATTTCGCCTCTGGCCAGACACTTTTTTTTTTTTTTTTTTTTTTTATCTGCACATACAACTATGAGTGAGAGAGAGAGAGAGATGCTTTTGTTTCCATGGTTGGGAAGCAGGTAGGTTATCAGGGACTTTTTTAAAAGCAAAAAACAAACAAACAAAAAAAAACAACGTAGAATTAGATTGTATTAGGCAGCAGAGGCCACAGATGGATGGGTGTATATATCAGTCTTATTTCCACAGGCACTACAGCACTTCTCACAGGTTTCAGTTCAGTCCTGTAGATGCACTGTCTCCACTGTGACACATACTCTCCATGTTGATGCAAATACAGGAATCATAGCAGTTAAGTGATACCCAGATTTAGCAAAATTTCAGATTATGAACAAGTTACCTGTAAATGCAGCAGGAGTAGCAGCGAGTTTCTTATTAACTCAAAGCACTTCCAGGAGCGGAACTGCTGTGAGGATTTCTACAGACTATGAAACAGCTCTTGCCAAATTATTGAAGTGGTTCTTCTTTTAAGTCAGGGCATCTTTCTTTTAATGAAGTCTTAGGGCTCTAATTTTTTTTCTTAAGGATGTTGTGGAAGTGGCCTTTGGCCCTCTTAGCAGGAGTTGCACTGCCTGCACCAGTCTATGACAGAAAACATTGACTTTCTAAAGTTAAAGCATGCATAATCTTAGCGCACTGACAGAGGCAGCCACCACCTCAATACAGGCCAGAAAGCTGACATACCAAGAGCTATTTCAAGACACTTCAAGGAAGCGTCAAAGGGTGGCTGTCCACAAATTGCTCTTGAACCTAAACCAGTGTCTCCATAAATCCCATGAGACTAGACTTTCACCATTCAAATATTCAATTTTAATGAATAATACATTCAGAGACTTTTTCAGTTTAAGTACTTTAGTATCTCAGAAGGGCTTGTTGAGAAAAATCATCTATTTATTGATGCCATAAATATATAAAACTCCTTGAAGGAAAGTATTTCATGCACCAGCATACCATAGCTGTAAATTTTGAAATCCCAATGTAAGTGAGCCGTTGTTTTCAAATTTACAGAGCCATCTCCAGACTCTTCAGTTACTCTGAGAAGTCTTCCCTTTCAGATGGACTCTGGTAAAATTTGATCCAAAATGCAGAAATGAGACCAAGAATCTCTGACTTTTGGGCACTTTGAAGCTCATTTGGGGACTTGTTTAAGTCCCCAGCAAACCACTAACCTGGTTTGCTGGGGAAACAGGCTTATGCAATCGTGTTTGCAGTCAGAGTGTACCAGCAGCTTTTAAGTCCATTTGCCAATTCTAGCCCCTATTTGATAAAGCTAATTCAGTTTTGGGAACTAACACTTGGCAGCTGGCTAAAGAAGTGCCGTTCCACCTGCAGGGAAAAGCAAAGAGAACTCCATCACCCTGTTTGTACTCTGCAAGCAGCACACCAGCCAGCCTGTGTGTGCCCTTGCTGACCAGTCAGTTTGTCTCCTACCCACCAGCATGGCTCAGGGAGTCCAGGGCGGGCAGCTGCAGTTACAGGGTGAAGGAAGAATAGACAGGATGACAAAGACTCACAGAACAGCTTGTTTTAGAGTGATGGTCAAATTCCCTTCCCGTGAGACTTTATCAGGCAAACATTTTTGTAACCTCAGTGTCTGAAATCAGTACAAGTGTGACAGAATATACTGGTATTATTAAAGCTAAGATAAAAGACAAAACAAACAAGTGTGTTATATATTCATGCTTCATCCAAACGTTGGAGGAAAATAAAGAGATCCTAATGTTCTATGAGCTTTGTATCATTTAAGGATATGGTCACAAGCAAACAAGTTGGAAGAATTTAAGAAGTTTCTGCCTTTCAGATGGGAAACAAAAACTAACTCTAAATCCATCAGTTCAATCCAAGCCAAAGGAAAATGAGTTTGTAAAAACAGTCCTTCGGTGGCTCTGGAAATATTAAATGTTTATTGAAATGCAGCTCAAGTTCTGTTGGAGGGCAGAAAACGAGCTTGCAGGAGTCCAGCCTTGAAATGTCAGCTACTCTCTGGACAAATAATTGCTACCAGGCAGAAGCCTTGCACTTGATTTTCTCCTGTAGCTTCACCTCTGCAGAAGAAACATTGCTGAGTTTTCTTTCCTTTCCGTAACAAAGTTGTGACCACAGAAGTTCCCATCCATCTTTGAAGGCTACCTGTCAGATCCCCTGACAGAAAAGAAATGAGTGCATTGACACTGATCCTCCACTCCACCCTTACCATCGCCATGTAGATCTACAAATCAAGCACATGAAAGAAAAGATGCTTAGAAGCATTCTTGACAACCCTTGCACTTCTCTCCCTACTTCCCAATTTACTTGAAATTGTTGCTTTATAAAATTCTCACTGACATCTGAAATGACTCACACACTAATAAAGAACACTCAAGAGGAATGAGGAACAGAAAGAAAATCTTTCAGTTCTCTCAGTTCTCAGGAACTGAAAGAAAATCCTTATAATCCACGGGTGGTATTTCAGGTTACAGCAGGTGATGGTATCTCTGCTATACCAAGGCAAAGCTGTGTTAATAACAAATACATTTGTTTAGTTTATATGATTTATGCCATGCAAAGAGCATGATTCAGAAAAAAAAAATGCAGGGTGAATGCAAGCAATCACAAGAGGCCATTCATCATTCTGCCTACGTTTTTCTTTATTAATACATCCACAGAACTGCAACTGTGCTCATTCCACAAGACAGAAGTCCGTGATACAGGGATTAAAACAGACAACCTTTATCATCTTTCCCCAGCTGTCAGTCAGCTTTGTCTGCCAACATGCATAGACAATATCAGCTTCATTAACAATACTCCTCCGTTAGCGGTATTAGATTGAAACAATGACAACGTTATGTGGTTACTGCAAAAAGACAAGATTATCTAAGTCCAGAAAGCCCAAGTAGTTTAATTGGCTCAGACATTCCCAGCAATCCACTTTGGTTGCACTGGTATACTAGCAATTGGAGTAATTGTTACTGTCTTTCAAAATGTGAGGAAACCATATAAAGTCATGAGAAATGCAACCTGCTTACATGACAATGCTCTCTGTTCTCACAAAGATATTCCCACAGAAGAAGCGATCATCTAGTGAAGGCTTGCACAAACACTTTTCACAAGAGTAATTATCTGATCAGAAATCTAGGCAATATCCCAATACCCCCCCCCTTTATTTTAGATCCTAGGCAGGAATCTAGGTTTAGATGGAAAGCTAACCCTGTGATCCTATTTATTTTAATGAAACTTCTGGTGTATGTTCATGAGATAGATAAAGGTCTTTGGGACAAAATTTTCTCTCATAAATGGATTTCCCGTTAGCTTCACAGCGCGTTTCAGTTACACAGGGCCAAGCTGAACTTACCCTTTCATTTGCAAAGTCTGTCACCGGTTAAAATACTGGGCAACCTCAAATTTTAAACACATGCAAGTAACAGAACAATGTTAGTCTCAGGATGTTCCAAATGAAAGACAGCTTCCAAATCTGAGAAAATCAGAACCATTTCAACACAAGCCCAACGTCTACAGCCAATGTCGTCAATTGCTGCCTGCTGCCATTCTCTGCTAACAGTGCTGCCTTCCTCCTGATCATACTGCTAAAAACAAGAGCATTTGAACAAGCCAAAAAACACTCTGGAGTGAGCAGCTATCAGCACTGCTTCAACTATGCTATGCGGAGAAACATGAAGTGGGTCTCAAGCTACAAAGGCTGATGATATTATTAAGAGCTTGCAATGCAGAGAGGGTATTTACTCTGATATTAGGGAGAGCTTAAAATGCAGGAGTATTCCATGTGAAGTGGCAGGTGTGGTACAACATGTTTGCAGAGGCAGAGAGAAACAGCAGAATAACTCATGTTTTTATGTAGTCCTCTGGAAAAGGAAGCCTTGATGGCTTTTGAAAATAGCTGCCAGACCACTTGGGGGAAGAAAGAAGATTCACAGAAGCCTCTTTCTGTAGGGAAGGAAGGAATGCATACGGAAAAGTGGGAGATTTCAAAGTACTGCTTTAGGGTAGAGGAAAGAAAAAGCCCAGAAATTCAAAACAGAAAACACTGACCTAGCAACACGGCAGCTTCTATGTTTGATAGGGAGTAGGAAAGAATTGTTCTTACATCAGCAGGCATTTGGAGCATGCCACAATAAGGAGATGTGGAAGTCAGAAGACACTGCTGGTATGCTCTGCCACAGGAATATGCAGCATTGCTGTCACCAGCACTCTATAACTCGATCAAAATATATTGTCAACGTTGTGATGAGAAAGACAGTATGGGTAAGTTAACTTTTATACAAATCAGTTTCGATTCACAAACATCCTGTCTCATGAAAATACATATTTTACAATCCACTTGTAGTCTTTTCTTCACAAAATAGAACCTTATTTCATCAACAGCAAATCAGCTGCAGCATAGTTAAGAATGTCAGCATTACCCATGATATACAGACAGCATAAAAAAGAATTGCTTAAAGTAGCAGTTAGAGTTGATTTAAGCCAGTTTTTGGTTACTGACAGACACAAAGAAAAGCAGGACTAATCTTGCACTAATTATGGAAGCAAAATTTCCACCCCTAAGTGCTTTTTCTGTAAGATAAAAAACCTGAAGGCCAGTTGTTGTTGGGTTTGTTTTAATGAAGCATTGCTGAACAATGACAGCATTTTCTAGTTACAACTTGAAGTGAGAAAGGAAAAACACAAATAATCATATAAATAATATAGCAATTAAGCTAAGCAACAGCCTTGGTATAACTATTCCATTAAGCAATTTCTAACTGACAGTACAGATTCCTATATATCTACATATACAAATCTATATATTCCATAAATACAGCATCAGCTGTAGTCTGGTGGCACCCTATTCAGTATGAGACAATTTACTACATCTTTTTCTTACCAAGTTTCCACTACCTGGTACCAGTCCTTGGGCTAAAATCTCCAAAAGTATTAGTGCAAATGTACAGTCCTTACTCCACCAACATCTAGCTCTGTCTTACTACATCTTATTGTAACAGAGTCTTAGCATTGTTATAAACACCAAATACTACACGCAGTATTTTCTGATGACTGTGCATAGCGTCTCCAAGAGATACCCACCTTTAGCTGGACAAATGGTTCTAGCTGACCATTAGATTTCCATGACAAGAGGGAAAGTGAGGCATTTCCAGGCTTGTTTCCTTTTTTCAGTGGTTGAGAGAAAATCAGCTGCACAGACTCAGTGCAGGAGAAATGGATGGAAGGCTGTACTCGTCTTACACATAGAGGGTAAGACCAAGTCATCCTGTTATTTAAGTACAATATGAGACTCCTAGTCAGAGGACCTGGCTGTATCACTTCTGGGAGACACTTCAGAGTGGATGAAGACTGCAAGCATACAGTAGCAAATGAGCATATTTGTTAGCTTTAAAGGGGAACTACTGAAATTCTATCTGCAAAACAAAGGACTCCTGCAGATCCACCAAGGCCAGAACATTCATAATGTTGCACAATCTGCCATGCAGCAGAAGGTATGGAACTTTATGTACTGATTCTTGCTGGGAATCCTACAGATTGTTAAGAAATACAGCATCCTGGGCAGATTGGAAGACTACAGTTAGAGCCGCTAACTTTGTGTCACACATATTTTGGCTTGCAGGACAAACAAGAAAGCAGATAAGATGATGTAGGCTGTAGCATGCCTCCTGTCCCATCTGCACAATGCATAAAAAACCTGCTTGAACACAGACGCCACTAAGCGTGCCACAGAGCTTGCCCAACACAACCCTGCAATGCCAACTGCTGACTAAGCCCAGAAGCAGGAGCCACTAGGATGTGAAACAGATGAAAACTGTTGCTCATCACATCTGAAAATTTCCTCCCCATTTCCTCCATAAAAGAAAACTACCCAAGAAGTTTCTTTTATAGATAAAAAGTGAAACAAAAAGACTGGAGGGAAGAGAGAAAGTGTGATATTTATTATGACATCAGTACTGCATTTATCACAGACTCAAACTGTTCCTGTCATGAGTATCATAACTCCTCTGAAAGTTTTCTACATCCCTCATTCGGGCAGATACTTAGAAGTATGTTTATGTATAACACATACCTTCCAGACAAAACCAGAGGTACTGTGTAAGTCTAATTCTACTCCAAAACCACCATACTAAACCTCTGGCATGTTCATGTTACAAAATCCAACTGCAAGGTTCGCAGAATACAGCTCTGGACATCTGGCCTACTACGCTTTCCTCCAAAGAATAGAGAAAGGGGACAGGCAAGCATTCAACAGATCTATACTTATGGGTTGGCCTTGTTGCTGTCTTCCAGAACAAACTGCAGTTCAGAGCTTAAAAAAGGGGGGCTGAAAAAAATAGCCATGCCTCATCCTCCCCATCTCTGCTTCAGTGTTACTTAACCTTTCAAAACAGTTTTCTATGTCTGTGCAACCCTTCTGGCAATTGCTAACTAAGCACATGTGTGGAAGATCTAAAGTATACTGAAAACCATGCTTTAAGGATTAATACAAGAGCTCAGAATGGAATTCAGAAAACTGTGTGCTGTACACTGAAATATAGCACTTTATTATTTTCAGTCCTTTTGACTAATCCTAAATTAAGATAATTCTAAACAGACAATTACTTTAACAAAAAGAACACAACATTCAGTCTAGCAAATCATTCATTATAATATTTATTCTACGAACAAAACAAGATTAAAAAAAACATTCCATGCATCTCATAAAATACAGAGAAAGACATTGTCACAAACAGAATAAGCAAAGCAAAAGCCACTGAAAAACTGAGAGCTCCACTCTTCACATTTCATCATACATACACGAAAACCATGTACAGAAGAAAGTGCACTTTAAATAAAGTGGCAGGTTATCTGTCAAGTGTCCTGAACCAGTTCACAAGACTTTTGCCATCATCTCTCTCATGGTGAGACCAAACAGAGGCAACTTGTTTTCCTTTCTACCAGCTCTTGGCATTATCTTTGGCTGGGAAATCAGGATAGCACATCCGAGTTCATATCACATTGCAGCCCAGGAAGATACACGGGCCCAAACTATAGGTAGATACAGAAAAATAGCAGCGCTTGACAGGTGGGAATAGGTGGCAGTTATTCCACTGCTAGAAGCAGGGTGTAGGGAGATGTTCTGACTATCTTACTGAGGGTAAGAAGTATGGACATATACGTAGTACCTCTTCAAGAGCACCAATAACATAAAATTACATGCTGCATTATAAAAGGATGCTGAAAGCAACACCTTTACCTAGGTTGCAAGTAACATTATTATGTATCTTCTTATTGAAAGTTTTTGATGAGGCCCCTTTTCCTTGACCTATAATATTCCATTTAGCTTTCACAAAGCTGCTACGGGATCCTCCTCTTGCTTTTGTGTTACAGAATCTCTCACTCTCCCACAATGATTACCAACCACATAACTACTGACCACAAGGCCAGTCTAATTCTGGGCTCACGCCTCTAATACAAAGGCAGCCCTCATCTCTTACTGGGAATGTCCAAAAGCTGCATAGCTGTATTTGGGGAAGGAGGTGTAGAGAAAGGAAGAACGAGGCTTCGCTTACAGAAACACCTATTACCCCAGAAGCCCCACTCCATGCAGGTTTATGAACACCACAAGCAAAGAGTTTCACGTGTGGAGGAGCAAAGAGAAGACAGCAGATTGGCATCCTTCCCCCTGGACCGAGGGATGCATCCACTTCTCTGATAACGGCATTCTTCTGCTAGCTACCAAGTTATCTCTGCTGCAGTGTGGAAGGTTCTGCATTCAGCTCCTGTGAATGATGTACCATGGGGGAAGACTTATAGTGACAACCGTGATTTTCACATTATTTCTTAAAAACAGAGCTAGGAATACATAATTTAAAAATTACAGTAAACTGTAATTTAATCTGTAGAAACATTAAAAGAAGACAGGAGATGGAGAATTGCCTATATTGCCTTAACTGTTCCTTTGCATGCATGTAACAAAATGAAAAGATTGCAAAATATAAAGTCATCTTTCCATGCCTGGAAGAGCCTTATTTTATCCCCTTGACAAACACGAATGAGGGAGAAAGAAGACTCCATTAGAAACCCCAGGTCCAGCATTTCTCACTTTTGAGTGTTTGCAGATAAAATAATCTTTTCTTGATGGAATTTTAAAAATTAGATTGTTTTATGTGCTCCATTCCCCACACATTAAGAAAACAGAAAATGCTGTAAAAGATTACAGTCTTAAGTCTTAGGAGGCCTTACTGAAACTAAAATTGAGCCTTCTTCTGAAATAACTGCCCAGCTTCCTTACTAGCACAATTTCTGTGTTGTCCATGTAAACATTACACAGAGTCTTTGTACCACCCACTATGCCCTTTGCTTCAATCAACTACTTGTGCCCAAGAGCACATCCTTATGTTTCTTCCCACACCACAACCATCCTCCTACACCACAAAAGATGTAACAAAATAGGAATTCATCACAGGCTGGATACCTACAGGGATTGCTGCTGTTTGCTTCTGTCTTACCAGCCTTGGCAAGTTTGGTTGAGTTCTGCTGTGCTTTGCCCTGCTCCTCTCCAGTTAGTAGGGCTTTTATTTCAGAGGGGATTTTCCCTTGGTCCATTGCCATGCACCACTGCTTGTACTGAAATATGCAAACACATTAGGCATTAGCAAACTGCCAGGATCACATTAGCAGACAAAACAGAGCTGTAATCTTTACCTTCCGGTATATTCATTTAAGGCTTGAATTTACTGGACTTAAGCCTCTTACAAAACTGCAGAGCGTTAATGAGCTAAGCACGTGTCCATGGTTGCATACCTGGCCTCAGTAAATCCTGATTTAGTAAATAAACGGCTACTCAGTGGAAGAGGTAGACACAATACTGTAATTATTAAACAACATGGAACACTGTGCATTTTCTTGCTGTTAGCATGCCAGAATACCGTTCCAGTTCATGGCCTATTAAAAACAAATATTTCACATGACTCTGAGGTTGATTGACTATTAAGAGGTCCTTCCTGATTGTGCAAGGCAGAGTTACAGAATGTTTGCCTTATTCCTAGTTCCCTCACCTTAAATTCTTATTTGTCAAACCCCAAAACACTCTGAAGCTGACATGGTCGACTTTCCATCTAATACTAACCCTATTCATTTCTGGTGACCAGCCCTGCCTCATCAAACAAGCCTAAAGCTTGTGAATGAAACATATATGATATCTCCTTATCAGTGAGGAACTGATTCTTTATCTCTAGATGAAACATTCTCTTTTGTTAATGCAGCTTATTTGGCCAAGACAGCCATCTTCTACATGTTCTAAACATGGGAGAGCTGCACAAGTATTTACACATGTGAACAGAGAGTATGCTGCAAGAACCAGCCTCCCCCACAAAGGCAAAAGTCTACTGGAAGCACTAACATACTGCGTGTATGTCCCCACTGATATTTTACCCCATCTCGTTCCAAACTCTACCTCTTTCAACCTCTATCAGGTTGAAAAAAACCTCTATCAGGTTTTCCAAAAGAAATGCTTCAAAGAGTCTTATGCAAAGGTGCTTTCTTTGCCCACTTCCAGTTCAAAACCAGCTGATAACTAGCAGCACGAAGTTCATTATTCAGCATGCAAAACAGGCAAGCAGCTGAGTCCATCTGTTTCTGATGCTTTCATACTTTACGTCTGGCCAAATCCCACTCATTTTAGTCACAGTGATTTCAAGAACAAATGACCCTGTGAGTAGACCCTGAATGATATTGAACATTACAGTAAGTGATAGTTTCTAACCATTTCGAGCTCTTCTCTGAGAGCACAGATGGCTCGCTCTCGGCTTGAAACCAGCTCTTCCAGGTACTGGTACCTCAGCTTCTTCCTGGCTCTGCACTCTCTTGCACTCTGACGACTTCTTTCAAGTTTTGCCTTCAAGTCTATTTTTGCTGGTTTACGACCTCGCTTGCCTGGCTTCTTTACTTTGCCTCCAACAACCTGGAAATGAAGAATACACCAGAGATGATGTTCTGCAAAGGGAACACTGAAACCATGTCATTGTGCCTATACCTCGCTCAAGATGACCAGTCAACTCTCTAGCAAAATTGATTTAGTATTATTAACAACTCATGCCCTAGTAATTGCCAGCTCAAGAATACCTCATTGACTTTAACACTTAAAATTAGAAGGAAAAAAAAAGATTTATATCATTACAACCTAAAACCTAATTTTGCTGCAGTAAAATGACTACAGTTTCAGCCTCCTCTAAAGACAAAACACCTCAGAATTATCCACCACCCATCTGAACTTCCTCCGTCTTGATTTATTTCAAAGGAATCTTCTGGGGATTTTTACTAAACAAGGAATTCAGTTACACTAAGTCCTATGTCTGCTGCCTCCAATGGAGCTGAACCTAACCACTTCGGCCATGTTAACTTTACAAACAGTACTACACAGCGTAGAAAACCATCTCCTTATGCAACCTATCCCAGCATCAAGTTTTTCCAGTGCCTAACTTAGATCTCCCCTGAAGAAACATGACCCCTGTAACAGCTTGTCCTGTCCCTTGAAGATTTTGGATCATTCTGCCCTTTTCTTTGTGGTTCCTTTTTACAGGTCTGAAAGCTTCTCTTGCTACAAATATAAAAGAAAGGAATAGTTTCCTTGGCGTTTATTCTGTGCTTCCCCACCCAAATATTTCACTCTTTGCATGAGAATATGGCACATGAAAGTCTTAGACATGCTATGAAATAGCACACTGGCCATCAGGTAGTATTGCCCTGTAAGCATTACATCAGCCACACACCCCACTTCCCCTGTGAAGTGAAAATTTCTCTTTATTTGCATTCTGACCACACTGTTTGAATGGAGGAGGTGTGGAGAAACACACCTACATAGAAGAATTTCACTGCTGGCTTAGTATTTCACCATACTGTGTATAAACTGTACTTTTCCTAATAGGCACTGTTCAAAATATCAGAGTTCATAATGAAAAAAGGCACTTTCTACTTTGCAATGCTACAAAACAAGTCAGCTTTGACATTCAAAGAAGTCACTTGTTCTACAAACTTAGCAGGCTGCAATAAAAACAGTAACAGTGAATTGATGTGCTAGAATGAAAAAATTGAGTATACAATTGAGTCTATTCTTTCCTTGGAAAGCAAGTCAACAATCACATGCCAACATAATCTAGCCTTTTGTATATTGCCTTTTGTATATTGCCTCTCCTAATTTATTCAGGAGTAGCTGCCTCCACAATCAAATGGAGGAAGAGAAAGTACTTAATGGACATCTAGTGATAATGAAACAAATATAGCACATTCAGAAAAGCAAAGAAAAAAACTCACTTTTACATTTGAACTACCGAACACAAGTTGAATAATCCATTTGCTCCACCAAAGTGTTCTCCTTAAGATCTTCAGATACTGTTTTCCAAGCCTGTCTGTAATTAACGCAAGTGGTAAGCCATTAAACCTGGTGCTGCAGGACAGGACAACCTGCTCCAAGACACAAAGTACCATCTGCCAAATCTGGACCAATCAGTTGCTTTTATATAAAACTTTGTGCAACTTGTTGCTTTTCAAGGAAAACATCCCCAGATAGAGTTCTGCATGTTACATTGCACACCACAGCCCAAGTACCTAAGCTCTCCAAGACTTAACACTTGAGGCTTTTCTGGGTCAACACAAGGTAGCTGGAGCTAAATTTTAGAATTCAAGAGCTAGAGAAGCCCTTGTAGAGACACACACCAGCTCTCTCTCCTCGGCTACTCTTTGAGCTTTGACTCCCTGAGCAGTGGGCGAGCCCTGCAGACGAGAATCCCGGCAGACCACATCACGGTCACGCCTTTCCTCCACTGCTTCAGGCAGATGAGCAGTTGCTACCGTGCTGTTTCTCACAAGCAGAGAATTAAGATTAGTTGCTAACATCACCCAGCCTCTTCAAGGCCAGAGCCTTGGGCAGGCACCAAGAAAGAAAAGTATGCACAAGTAGCACAGCTCCACATCATTCAAATCCATCCAATACCAAAAAATTCACAAAATCCATTTAAGGATCTGTTATTGTAAAGTGTTTTGTGTAGGCTTATATGCAGCTGGTATCTTTTTCAAGCTAGGAGTCACGTCAACAGAGAAAATGTATGTAGGGTAAGGGAGAAAGCATTGTCACTGCTGTAAGAGGATCAAGCAAGCTCTGTCCAAGCCCTGAGCTTAAAGACATGTTTTTGTGGCTATATCTACAAACACGAACACAAAACAGTTAAAGGCACTTTGTAGTCTGCAACATTCACACTGTCTCCATGGCTCCTAAACTGCAGCTCACCATATAGTTAGGCATCACCCTGCACAGCCGGTGTAATAAGTGATCTAACCAAATCCTGCATCCTTAGTCATTTTTCCTTTCCAAGAAAGGAAAAATTTAGAAGCTCTGGCATTTAGAAGCTCTGGCTGTAACCCAAAGCAACTCAACTGGGGAATAAAGGTCTGGTAAATCCTCTGTCACCATTCCACACTACAGTATCTCCCTGGCTTTAGAGTCACGGTTGCCCAGCCAGCTGCTGCGCTGATGTGAAGTGCTAGATGATGTTGACCGAGGCAGCAAACCAACAAAAAACAAGCAGGGAAACTTATTGTATTCCCTTTATATTCCTCTGAAGTTTATAAAGGGGTGGGAGCTGTTAGCATTTAGCAGTGGGGATTTTTTTTTTCAGGGAGTCACATGCCATCAAGACCCAGAGCATAACTAATGATAAAATCTGTCACAGAATTATTAATAACATGCATCTGTCACAAATCCAGCCAAGCCCATATTTCAGTTCAATCAGACCTTGGAGATTAGAGCATAGCTTTCCTCCCTTTTTGATGCAGCACTTAGATCATAGTACCAGTCACCTGGTAACAGTGGTCAAAATTATTTGACCTGGAATTGGAAGTGGCTTTGTCTGTATCAGGGCAGCTAACTGAAGCTATCAGAGTTCTGAACTATTTTTCTTTTTGCCCAAAGGGATCCAGTAGATCTCTATGGCACTGCCAAAAGGTGTCGCGGACAGGCCCTCCTTCCAAAGGAGACGCACAGAATGGCTGCTAGCATTCCCCAAGGATCCGAGCTGCTTCTGGCAAAGCTGGCCTGGTCCCCCTGCAGGTACTGAACAACCTGGCAGAACAAAACAGTGCTACCCGAAGCATCTCTCAGCAATGCTGAGAGCATTGACCAGTCCAGTATCTTGCAGCAGCTCACAGCTCTTTCACAGATAGCTCCTAAGTGCTACAGCAGCCAGGACTTGGCATCCAACTCAAGAAATCACCTTAAGCAGACTGCTGTTTGTATTAGTAGCCGCAGGTGTAGGTCTGCAGAATCTAACTTAGCGTGAAACTGATGATCATGTACAGGAATTACATAAAGCTATAAAAGTGACTGGGAAAAATAAAAACCAAGCCTAAGCACTGCATTCATTATGGTAGAAGGGAAAAGAAAAATCTAGCCATGTTTGCAAATGTTTTCTCAAAATCAATAACCAAACTAAGTTAGCCACAAGTCTCCTAATAAAAAAGAAGTTATTCAATGCTCAGTCACAGCATATCATTCACAGTTGTAGATATAACTCAGCTAGAAAGCATGCTGGTTATTCCTCCATTGGATGGCATTTTTATAGGCTTTACACAGGTTAGTTAGACAACGTTCACTGGCAGACTCAGCATCCTGCATCACACTGAGCAAGCACTCCAAAAACGCATCTGATAATGACCCCAAAACCTAAGATACTAAGGGAGCAAACAACTTACAAGTCTTAAGCAGTTATGTCAATAGAAATTAATCCTCAAGGTCTACTCATACGAAGTGATTAACGTACTGAGAAGGTAATCTTTACCACAGGTATGTAAAGACTATTTTTGCTGAAATGTCTACTCAAAAAAAAAAAAAAAAAAAAAAAGAAGCCATAAGCTACAAATAAACATCAAGATTTCTTAAAGCGTTAAGCAGGTGTCCACAAGTCAAGATGAGCAAGCACTAAGGTTCAGGGCAAGAGTTGCTATTTAGATTCCAGCCATCATTTGCATTACACCTTACCTCTCGATAGATCAGAATCCTCTTCTTGCCCACGAAACACAACTCCAGCCTCGTGGAAGCATATCCACCAATATGCCATGCACACTGACAGGTTACACTAAAAGAACCAAGGCACTTCAAAACTATCTAGCACTTGGAACACCCAACACCGATGGTCAAGTAACGCTATACTACGTTCTATCCTCCTAGACTCCTACACTAATGCTACCCTCCTAGTCCACTACAAAAAAAAAATTGTTCTAGCTGCTCTGTGGGGTTTAGGCTAATCCATCTTACTTACCCACTGTAAATGTAAAAAAGCAGACGTATCAGCTGAGCAATGCTGTCCAGCAACAAGTGACTTGTTAAAACACTTGAGGATTTGAAATTGCCTTTCTCAAATTATAATCTAAGCTATTTAGACTTTATATTTCAAAACAAGCAGCGATGGAAATATTTTATGTTTGAACAAGATCCTGGATGGGAGAATACTATAGCGCTTTACAAACCTACATGCTCTAGAAGAGCCCTAAACGGTAAAAACATAGTAGCCACTCCCCTTAACAGCTTGGATCAGTATGAAAACAGATCCCATGCTTCGCTCTCCATGCTATTTCTCAGTCCCTGCTGCAGCATTCAAGAGCATTCCTAGGAGTCGATTCCAGGACTGCCTGGAAGATTGACCCTCTCTTCGTGATCTCGGTCACCCACAACAGTGAGACACAGGTGAAGAAGTGCTGGAGTATCTCTCATGAATGAAGACCTGTCAAGCCCAGTATATTACCCAGATTTCACACCTACCTTGCTCTTGCACTCCCTCCAAGGGATGTCTGTATCCCTGTCACTCATGATATACAGCAAACTCCCCCTGCCTCAGGATCACACATGGATATTTGATGTATCACAGCCAGGGTTTGCAGCGCAACTCTTCACGTGTGGCCTTTGCTGTGGGCTTTCCCCTTCCCTATCGCCAAATTCTTCCCCAAAATGCAAAGGCTGTGTGAACACCAGAGCAAGACACCTATAGATCCATAAATACTAACGTCCCATAAGAACAGCTAGTCTGAGTGTTTGGTTTTCATCTCAGACTACATTAGCACCTGAAAAGCCTCTGACCTATTTAAGGGCTTTTCTTTCACTTGCCTCATCATAAGCTTGCAGAAGTTTAAAAACATTTGGACCTCCAGACCGATGTTCTTGTCCACAGCACTGCGACCAGTCTGCAGGAACACCAACACTGAGCTGAGCACCTATTCTTTCAACAGCAACAGTCTCTTTTACAGGTATAAAGGAATTTGCCTCTTCACGCTATTTATTTAAAAGCAAAAGAAAGCCAACCACCAAGTACAAGCCTATTCAAACTTGAGAAACTAACCTGGAATTAAAAATTTGTAAGAGAATGAGGTCCACTGTTCTAAAATTTTGAGGAGTCAAGTGGTCATCTTAACTGGATAATGAAAGGTTTTCCCAAGCTCTTCCCTCCCCTCTCGCCCCCCTCATCTGTGTATCCAACAGCAGCTGTATTAAACTAAGATGACATTTTATAAAGCTGTTTGGTGTATTACAGAATTTATTTTTTCCTGTTTGTTTGAATAATTTAAAAACATCCTTTTAAACTTGAGCGTGGAAGAAGTTTTCTAGATCTGACCCTTAGAGCTTCTGTCTCTCCCTTTAGTTTTTACTACTTCCTTCTCATTTTGAGAAAATACGCTAAGAGGAACCATGCCTCTTACGCTCTCTTCATCCAGGTAAGACTAAATTAAAGTGCACTTAGAATTAGGGAAAACGTTAGAGCCTACAATTCCAAATTCTTTATGTTACGTAGATGAAAACCCTGAACTTCGGTCGATGTAACTATAGAATGGTTACCTCACTAACGATGTAATTCAATTACCTCATTTTTATAGGGGAATTCCTTTCACAGTCACACTCGTTCAATTCCATGATAAGACTCTCAGATCATACAGTCCAACCCTTCAAATAACAAGCAAAATGTGACTCAGTGGAACCTTTAGAAGGCTTCAAGGACATGCTGGCTTGAGCTGGAAGATGGAGGTGGCTATAAAATGAAGTATAAACAGTGCTTGCCTCATTCTGAGGCAGCAAAAAAAATGGGAAACGCCCTCCTCCCAACAGCAATGGGATCTCTTCAACAGAGCCACCAAACTCTAAGGGCAACCTGCAGCCCCATGAATTTGTTCTGAAAGGAATTGTAGCCCTACAAAATAACAACAGTGAAACTTTTCAAAGCAGCTGGCTCCTACTGACTAGTTTCAGCTACTTTATGTAGAAGATATGGGGATCTGATATTGTCTAAGACTACTATCTAATGTAAAACTTGCTGAGGGAACAAAGATTTTCAATTTTTCTTACTAACCACCACACCCAGTAGTTCAGGGCAGCACCCTTCTCAAAGCTATAGCCCTTGACAGTATCTCAGTGTGACTATAATATGAAAGCATCACATTATGAAATTGTACTTCAGACATAAGATAGGGAGAGGAAATATTCCACCTGGCCTACTCTTTCCTTCACTTCACATCAGTTTTTCTAAGCAAAAAAGAGCAAAGACCTGTCTCATTAGCACAAAACATAACAATAGTATAAAAAGTATTTTAATTTAAAAAAAAATGCAAGTTATCTGTTATAAATAAACTAATTCTGTCACAAGAGAAATTAAGTAACTATATAAATTAAATCTTCCATATCTTCTAAACTCCTGCCCTGATCACACGTACTGTTTCATCCAGCTCGTCCTCAAAACTCTAAGCATTTTGTTGGCTTCAATGGTGCATATTCTCCCACCCATCTTTGCAGCTTTCAGAAAAGGCCTAAATAAAACCAAGGAGTATAAATGCCAATTTGTCAAATTAGCACAAACCATTCACGTACTTTGGACCCATTTGGTGGATCATATACACTGGTAAATTACTGATCACTTTCAAACATTATAGATTTATTCCTTAAGAAATTACACCAAGCATTTTCTTTTCACAGACTCATTAACGTTGGAAAAGACCTCCAAGATCATCTGGTCCGACCATCCCCCTACTACCAATGTCACCCACTAAACCATGTCCCTAAGCGCCAGGTCCAACCCTTCCTTGAACACCTCCAGGGACGGTGACTCCACCACCTCCCTGGGCAACCCGTCCCAGTGCCTGACTACTCTTTCTGAGAAGAAATTTATCTCCTCATTTCCAACCTGAACCTCCCCTGGCACAACTTGAGGCCATTCCCTCTAGTCCTATCACTAATTATCTGCAAGAAGAGGCTGACCCCCACCTCCCACACGTTCCTTTCAGGTCGTTGGAGAGGGCAATAAGGTCTCCCCTAAGCCTCCTCTTCTCACAACCTACACAACCCCAGACCCCTCAGCCGCTCCTCATATAACCGTGCCATTTGTGCCCTAAACCGCCCTCAGCAAGCGACGAGAGTGAAGGGGACGGCTCCTCCCTCGTTCCCGCAGCCTCCCAGCCCCGCTGTCCCCCGCTCCGGCTGGGCAGGGCAGGGTAGGGTAGGGTAGGCCCGTACCTTGCTGTCGTCCATGGGTGCCCCCGGCTCCCGCAGTGGGGCCCCGACGCTCAGCGGCCCCAGCGCAGCCCCCAGGCGCCGTGGCCCTCCGCGCTGTTTGTTTACAGCCGCCCGCCGCGCGGTGCACGCTGGGAGGGGTAGTCTTCTCCGGCGCGGCTGTGCGCTGCCGCTGCGGAGGTAAGGGGCCAGACGAACTACGACTCCCAGCAGGCCCCGCAACGAGGAGTCCGGCGGCGGAGGGGCCGCCTCCGTAGAAGAACTACATTTCCCAGGAACCCCCGCGCGCCTCCGCCGCCGGGCCCGGGCCTCGGCCTTCCCGCCGCGGGTGCCTGCCTGTCGCGGCTTCGTGTCCCGCCGTCCCCGCCATACCTCACAGAGGCCCGATTCTGCCGCCTCGCTTGGCTCATCGATCGGTCAGCCATCTTAGGCCAACGGGCTGAGGTGCGACGTGTGGCCAGGGCCACAGGCAGCTGAGGGGAACGTGTCCCAGCAGGCTGCTAGAGTGGTCCTGGCTGCCTGAAGTATCAGTAGCGTTGCACACAACACACAAAACCCTCTGAAATAAAGGAGATGCATTGGGCAGTGCTCTGGGAATACCAGCAGGGTGTTCTCCCTTGGGGTGCTGAGATAGGCAGCTGTGCACGGCCCCTGTTCTGTCCCCTCCTGGCTTGGAGGCTAGCTGAGGCACAGGGTGCCTAAGGAGGAGGTCTCCCCATCCAGGGTGCTGGGCACAGCAGCCTCCCATGGCTTTCCCTGTGTTCTGCTCAACCTTCTGGCCCAGTCAGTGCCCCGATTTCCCTCGTGCCACTGCCTGGCCTCCCTGGCCTCCAGTATGCAGACTGCAGGTCCTGGCTCTGCACACTGGCTTTCTCCAGCTTTGAGCCCTCACGTTGGTTGACTTCCTCCACCTCTGAGCCCTGATCGTCTCAACTCCAACCTCTCCCACTGCTGATACAGCCACCGCTAGTGCCTCCTCCTCCAGCCCCCAGGCGAGGGTGCCTGACCTCAGCCCGACCACAGAGCAGCCTCTAGTGATTTTTGAAGGAACTGGTAAGACTCCAGCTCCAGCCAGATAATGCCTTCCACATTAATAATAAAATCAATTTTTCATTCCACATAGAAAGCACCTTGGTAGAGCCATGTTTCTTCTAGGTGCTCACACTAGATCACAAATTGCACTTGAGGTACGTAACAGAGATACAAAACTGCAACTTTTAAGCATACTGGTTGCATAGCAGTCTCTAGATTTGGGCAGTGTGAAACAACAATAGGGCAGAAAAAGATGAAGCATTTGTTGTTAGCTGACCATGCACCACAGTGTATTCTTAGTGCTTGCTTCCTTTCTTTCTATACCATGCCACTGCAAGCATGCATAGTATGCAATAGCAAGCATAGACTGTTACAGTGAAATAAAACCAGCAACTAGTTATTTGGAAAGCACGGTGGGGTAGAATGAAACAACAGGTTGGCATGACTACCTGGATGACAGGATGCAAAGGAGAAGGTTTGGAACAGGTATTTTTTTCTTCAAACTTGGCTAATCAGATACTAGTTGTCTGCTATTGTTTGTCATGCTCTGCCCTTGAAGAACTTAAAAGCAGAATTCCTGGTCACTTGGGAACTGCATAGTGTACTGGGACTGCGATCCTGAGCCACACCACATCTGAAGTAGTACCAGCAATCCCTTGAAAATACCAGGGTTTGTCTCCTTTCACGTCAACACATACCAGAAAAGGTTAATGTTGAATGCTTTTGATGCAAAGCCAAGCCATGCCTTCCCCCCCCCCCCCCCCCATCCCTTGAAATTAGGCCCCTGTTTGCTCAAAAGATGCATGTACCCCAGCGAACAATGCTGTAAACATGGTCTGTGTTTCAAGTTTGTGGTGAAACCTGAAGCTAGGCATGTTTCATGTTGCTGCATGTTTCTTTTTATTCATGAGCTTTTCATGCAACTCTATTCACAAGAGTTTCCCATGACTTAATCTCTTTTACATGCAATTGTTAGGGCTAAGGCTTTGTCATGGGATTTTCCCCCTGAATCACAAACCTTCCTCTTGGAGGGATATGCTTTCTGCATGGCAGAGACAAAGCACTTTTATAAGCTTTTTTCTATAAGCTCATACGCTTTTCAGTTGTCAAAGATGAGGCAGATTGCACAGTGCTTCCCTTTACCCTGTCAAAAAATGATATATCAGTTTTTGAAACTTTGCCTGTGAAATAAAAGAAAATCAATTTAATTTAATTTAATTTAAAATAAAAACAGGGAGGATCGGTGTGTTAAAGAGGAGGCACCAACTAGTCAAGTGGAAAGAATAGTCTGCAATGAGCTTGCCTAGGTTGTCTTCTGTGACCCCCTCCCCCATCTTTGCCTTCAAATTCTTGAAGAAGGTGGTGAGGTGCCTTCACCTTTGGCACTATCCTGGGGCCATAAAGCTGGCTTTAAAAGCCAGTTGGGGGTTTCCCTGGTGAAGAGAAATATTGAGTGGCAAAGAGCCAGCATAGCTCACTTAGGCAACCCTCTGTTGCAACATGAGTGGAGGAAGGAGATTAGACAGAGCCCTGATGCTGATTCAGAAAGGCCAGAATCCTTTTAACCAGCAAATTAAAGTTACAGCTGCATCTTCTCTCTCCACTTGATTGCTCCATACTACCCATTCTATTTTTTATCACATAAGAAACAGAGCTCTGAGCTTCTGACCAAGTTAAGCACGAGTTTAGCAGCTGAACAGTTAAGAGTTTCCATATTTTATCACTGAACAACTGAAAGTATGCATTTCTGTCTGCTTTTCTGTTGTGGGATATACTGTCATCCTAGCTGAATATGAACATGTGAATTGAATGGGAATCTGTCAGAACAGTTGTGAAGGGAACTGAATACTGTATAAATGCACATATATAGCACATGAGCACATGATGTTTCAAACTCATTTTAACAGATGAAGAAAGTATTGTATGCAGCAAATAGTGAACTCTTCAAATTTACTGCCATAGAACACTGCAAGGCAGAGAGTACAGCAGGTTCAAACAAAGGATTAGACAGATTTATAATCAGTTTAATGATGAGGCACTAAAGGGACGTACCCTCTGCCATCCCTAATCTAACAGTTTCGGATACTGGGATGGGTGAGAGGAGTGGAGCACAGAAAAAGCCCAAGTTCATACACTCTCCCTGAACAGCATCTCTGACTGCCACTCGAAGAGACAATAGTGAACTAAATGGACTGATCGTCTGAACCAGCAGGGATTTTCTTTCTTTCATGTCCTTAAGAGGTCACCATGTTGGCTGTCAAAGACTCATAAGTGAATAAAAGTTTTTGAGTAAAACTTCCTTGGTTAAAGTAAAGGCATATGATCTACTCACTAGACCAACTAACTGTCACTAACTGCAGATTACTGTTTTCCCTAGTAAGTGATCATTCCTAAGCAATTCTCTGAGACATCCTGATGTTTTTATTGCTAAACCATAGCGACACACACCAAGTAAACACTACCTTATATTAATCCCAATGTCACAAATTATCTTGTGCAATAACTACTGGCAGACCCCTGCTCAAGTGAATTATATTTATTAAAAGAAGGACCGTGTTTCTCTTAGAATGGCAGATCCAGACAGACTTTGAGGTATATAAATAAACTGTTCAGTGATCATGCAATAGTTTAAAAATCATTGCTTATGTCAGTGTGACTAAAAAGAAATATAGCTCACTGCATCGTTTTACACCATGTGCTCATATTTGTAATGATGTCAACACATCACAAAGAGGTGTTTATTCTCTCTTGCTAGAGCTGAAAATGTTTTAATTTGGGCAAATGGAAATCAGTT
The DNA here is from genome assembly GCA_011076525.1 of Nettapus auritus. Taxonomy (NCBI): domain Eukaryota; kingdom Metazoa; phylum Chordata; class Aves; order Anseriformes; family Anatidae; genus Nettapus; species Nettapus auritus. Next base: position 70,061,149 of record CM021765.1, read on the forward strand.
CTTCTGACAGCCTGCCTGAAATAAGAATAAATCTTGCAACCTGTTGGTATTAAGAATCAGCATTTTCTGAAATTGCTCCATTGTCCATTTATGGAGTCTTAGCAGATTTAAAACCTTTGAGATCAGTTCATTTGTAGATGGGAAAACAAGGGTGCAGTTAAAATATTTTCTTGTTTGTTTTCCGAATGTACCAAGAAGCCAATTGCTTTAATACAAATGATAACTCATTTACCATGGGGTCAAGACTGTGCAAGAACAGGCTTTCAGTCTCTTGTTGTTTTTGTTTGCATGTTTGTTTTTCAAAACCAATAATAAATTGGATTTTCTTATACTCTCTAATCTGATATCCAAGAAACATTTCTGGCAATACAAGAAGAAACTACGTGTCTTTCAATTTTTGGACTCTTCATAGAGAGACAGGGGACACTGCCAACCTGTCATTAGTTAAAACAGTTAAATTATTCATCACTGGGGAGTGACAAAAATGTTTGTTTACATAATACTATATATCTTATTGTTGCTTACATAGTTATAGAAGCGTAACAGTTTCTTGTTGTCTTTTTTTTTTCTTCTTTTTCTTTGTATTTTGCTTTGTTTTTACACTAGAGTACTAAGCTATACACACTAAAGAACAAAAAGGACTAATCTAACATGTGTTTGAACAAACCACAGCCTGGCATACTTGCTATGCACTATATAATTAAACATTAATAAAGAGGTTGCTCTCTTCTTTGCTAAATATTCTGCTTTCATAGACTCACTAGATGAGCTCCTTTCGCAGTATAAAATGCTTGAAGTCATGTCTACAGGGGGATTTCTTCCCATTTAGCTATTGCAAATTAATTTCTCGGGTAAAAGAGACTCAAAGTAAGATAATTTGCAATAAGCAGCTCTACATACACACATAGAAAAGTTAAAGCTTTATCTAGCCAAATTAACTTTCCCACATAAGCTAAATCTTGAAACAGTGCTTATAAAGCCTTTACACTGCTGAACAGATAGACTAATGGTAAATTTAAGCACTATATGAAAATGTTCATGCTGCTGCTGGAAATGAGCTACTTCATATTTTCAAACTAGCTAACAGAAGTGAGAAAAAAGTCAGGTGCTCCAACACTTCACACATATGACAGTTGCAAATAAGATAGAGCGGAAAACTAGGAATAGTTCAAAAAGGCATTTAAATAACATGGATTTTATGCAGAATTTAAACTAAAAAACAAACAAAAAATGTACAAACAAACAGGGAGAACCAAAGAATAAGGCAAACAAATCACTGATTAAGAAGATGACAAAGAGTGGGGTAAAGTTCAATGCAGTACGTAAGTGAATAAAATTTTATCTTGTTTCCGAAACAACAAACAAACAGAGCAGCACAATGTGCCACGTTCAGGAATGTGAGAGCCATGTTGTATCTGGCACTTGAACAACAGAGAATTATTGCTGCTGATATGGTAATTGCAGAGGTACAGAAAAAAGTGGGTGGATCATGTGAAATTCATGAAATACTTGAGGTGAACTTACAGCAGGATTAGTCTTTTGCTTTTAATTGTGTACATTGATCTCTATGTGCAAATGGTTTAGTAAAAAGCATATTGTTCATTCTCAAGAGGCTTAAAAATCTACTTCATCTCAGTGTCATTTTTTGTTCGGAAGATATTTTGCAACATGCTTTTCCCCATTGGCCTACGCCAGTATGCCTACATATGCATACCTATAAGAGCCAGACCAAAATCTGCCGCCTGTTGCTGGCCATTCTCATAACAGTATTTCTGCTTGATTTCCACAGCACTTAAAACCATCTTAAACAGTTTTGTCCCGACCCAGATTCTATGACACGGGCTGTGTTCACACTCAAAATATTTACTTATCTAAGCTTGATGCTGTTGTTCTGTTCAAGTACGCAAACAAGATTTCTGCATAGTTTGAGCACAAAATGAAGAGCTCAAATGGCAGGCTGAATGTGTGTTGTAACTAGGTCAGAGGGCTGCCATGACGCCCTTGATTACTTTAAGAAATGTCATCATGTTTCATGCGAAGGGTCAGGTTATCCCATACAGTGGTTTGCCATGGTCTACGCTCCTCACTCCATCTTAAGACTGCATCATATCAGCTAACTTCTGTTTTGCAACTGTGTTTAAGCACACTGGATTTCCTAGTATTGTTGTAACTGCTGATTAGCCTTGCATTTGTGTTTAATGGGATTTGTATTTAGTGAGACTGCTTATGTGATCACAAGTTACTTACAGGATCAAGGGCTACACTGTGAAAAGTGTTTTATTAAGTGGATGTAAATCAAGAACACACGCCTGGAGAACACAAACTTTGTTTGCAGGGCTATTTCAAGGCAACAGCCAAAATACAAGCAGCAGGTTATAGGGCAGGTTATAGCCAGATGGCAGGCTGCCTGCTTTGCCCATCCGTAGAAATAAATATTACAGTGGAAATAAAATGTATTGTTTCAGAAGGATACAGAACAAAGCACAGAGACCCCTACCCTACTGTTAGGTCCTTTATTCCTGGCTCTCAGATTCTTCCTGACGTGTTCCCCAGCTACCACTCCACTGATTTTTCCTGAAATAACCACCAAGTTTTCCCTTCCCTTCCCTTCCCTTCCCTTCCCTTCCCTTCCCTTCCCTT
>CM021765.1:70063798-70147692 GCA_011076525.1 Nettapus auritus
TTCCCTTCCCTTCCCTTCCCTTCCCTTCCCTTCCCTTCCCTTCCCTTCCCTTCCCTTCCCTTCCCTTCCCTTCCCCTCTGCCAAGAACCTACTCCACTTCTCAACAAACCCTTGCTTGATTTGGCTGGACTGGCTCACCTCTGACAGCAAACACTTCTCTGATGGCACCTAGCAGTCATTACAGTTGTACAGGACCGTGCTCAGTGAGTGCAAGGGGCAGAGCAACACAAGGTAATACTTTTTTACCTTGGCTGGAGCTGTCATAGCTTAATTCACTGGTGTAGGTTGATTTTAGAGCAAATTAATATTAAACATGCATTTACAAGGGTAACCTAATCAGATTTTGTGTTATTATACTCCAGTGAGGTTGCATGGGGATACATCCTGTGCCTATCATGATGCCCATACCTGATCCAGTAAACAAGGACAAGTATCCTTGATCTTCTCTTTCTAGTTTCACATGACAGTGATGCTCTGTCACCTTACTTGGGAAGTACTACTGGTACTTACACAATGAATGTAAATTCTCCCATTATTCTCCCTTGACAACTCACAGAGAATGGGAACAGCTCCTCAGGCACTTGGAGCAATTTAGGTAACAGCTAAAGAGAAGTGGTGTTAAACTTCTCGGTCAGGCCTGTGCCCTGATCACATCCAATATTTGGGTGAGACACCAGCTCCTTTCTCTCATCTCCGGTTTCCATGGGAAGGGAACCTGAATGCCTGCTCCTGACAGAATGACAGTTATGTCATATTCAGGTGTCCCTTTTTGTGATGAGGGAGCAGGATTTGCCCAAGTATGACACCAGATCAGCATAGACATGGGCCTGTCTCCAGAGATATAGCACAAAACAGTTATTTCAGGTGATCAACTGCAGAGTTCTTTTTGGTACTTTTGGTGCCTTTTGGTACCCTGAGTCTGCCCACCTCAATCTTGACTTCACTGGAAGGATGGCATTTAAATTCACAAGTTGCTAATCCAAAAAATTGACAAGTATACATAAATATTAATTTTCTCCATCTGATTTGTATACAAGTGTATAAATATATAGAATAATTGTAAGCTCCAGATTGTCTCTGCCTCAAAATCTTAACTGATTTGTGACAACTATTTGAAGATTTGGGGGATTAACTATAATTATAGGATCAAAATTAGAAAATATTGACTATTTTATGGAGGACATTAATGTACAAGATCTGGGGGTGGTGGGTCACCTATGTCTAAAAGGACTGTATTTTAAATTTAAAACAAACAAACAAAACAAACAAACAAAAAAACATTGTGGACTTTCATTTTTCTTTTCAATGTTAAAATACTGTTAAATTTCAGGCAAGACTGATCCAAGTGAAGAGGAGTGGGCTCTGCGAAACACCAGTATATACTGAAATCAAGCTACCTGTTTTTTAAACAGGTGGTCTTCTTTAACTTCTGCCTCAGGATTTGGGACGGGGGGAAGGGAAGCAATGAGTGATTTCAGAGAACTATATAAAACAGTTTACAACAGTTATGTCTCTGCTGACTTGCATATCAGATCATTCATGGTCAAACTGTGTGGTGTGGTTCTGTGTGAAGCAGAAGCTTCTTGTGGCATTGTGCCCTTTCCTGCATGTTCTCTGACAATTTTGCTGTTACACCCAGGCACAGCATATATTAAGGCTTTATTAATTCCTGAATGTTTTCCCTCTCTGTAGCAGGGTGAAACTCAATGAAGAATCAGTACTTGTTCCTGTCTACTGGGGGATAGGTATCTCTGGAAAAGAGATAAATGATGCTGCGAGGTAATTCAAGGGCAATGAACCTATAGCAAGAGATAGACTGGAGCTTACAATTATTATATATATCCTCATCAGGATCCCTTGAGATCTGCAGACATCTGTTTCCAAATGGAACGTTTTACTTCTCTGCACGCATTTTTCCATGATTTTAAGGCTCAAACTAAGCTGCAGGAGAAAACCTGACATATGGATGGTGCTCATGTTAGGTGTTAGTCTGCTTAGTTTCAAAGGTGGCTCCAGGGGCTTATTTAAAGTATTTCTATAAATCTGCTGCTCAGAATTACTGAAACTTGTAGGTAAGGAGCTAATTATAGACTCATCAGTGGCCACTTCACAGGATCGAGTGATGTCATGCTAGAGAATAGCTCTGCCATCAGCTTAACAGGTATTTTCCAAAAAAGAAATGCAGGTGGGGCAGTTGCTTGTATGTTTTGTTACAGATTTTTTGTTGTTTTTACCATCTCCAGTTCTTCACACAAATGAGCTATTTATTAACCAACTGCTACAATGTCAGGTATAAACATTAACCAAGGAAGCAATGAATCTACAGAGTTCAACAGCTGTTTACTAATTGTTCACTTTGCTTGCATATATATAGTCTTTAGCTGTCTAGTAGCTTGTCTTCCTGAAACAAGAGTCAGCTCCAGAGCACTGTAAACTTGCTTCAGTGAAATCATTCCCTTCCCTCCACCTCCATCTTTTTTAACCTTCTTAAATGTCTGTCTGTGTCAAGGAGGAAAGGCCCTATTGCTGAATCTGTGTTGAGACTGCTATGGAAAATTTTCCCCTGACACTGTCAGAAACGTTATTCAGAGTCCCTCAGATAGTTACAGCATTCTTAAATGGAATACAACTCACCCTTTTCCCCCTTTAATGTGTTCAGCAGACAGGTGGCAACCCAACTGGTGGCAAATTCCTAAGTATTTATATCCTTTAACTCTCAAATGATATGAACAAGTAATAGGAAATGTCATGAACTGAGTATATGAATAATGCTCCCATTAATCAATTGTCCAAAATAAACTGGATTATTATGTCTGTTTGTACCATACTGTAGCTATTTGCAGATAGACTTACTAAAAGAGCAAGCCTGATTCTTATCATCTCTGCTGTCAGTGGAGATTTAGGGACAGAATCTCATACAAGCTCACTGCTCTTCCACATATGCTTAGGACAGGCACAAAAGAGATTCACAGATGTAGAATACCATCAAGCTTGAATTGTCTACTTTTTGCATTCAGCATTTGACTCCTGCTTGGGCATAATTTTCAATTGAGTATAGAAGCTCTGAGGCAGTGCACATACACTTCCAAAGAACAAGATCTTTAGCTGCTATAAAATAGCAACCAGACTCGGTATTTCAGTATTTCAAAAATGAAGTACAAATAAAACAAATGATTTTTGAATTCCTAGTTTCAAGAAAGAATGATTGATTTACCAGCTAAGTTGGTGACTGGTGTTCTGCACTGCAATTCAAAGAATGAAACTGAAATTTGTGATTCATGCCAGAGGTCTAGTATATCTCAAGTCCTGATTTTCTGGCATCAATTTTGGCACAAGAGTACTACTTTTAATGTGCCACGGGGCATCCAGGAATCTTAGAAAAGTGCCACTGTGTACAGACCGAGTGCAACTCAGTGTACAATATAGAAAATATCTCTCAAGGAACTTGTAGCTCCAGACAAGTGTCACTGCCTGTGTGATAGAGATTTTCATAAACAATCTGCGCAGGCAAGCACCATAAGGCAAATTTATCTGCAACACATCTATTTGGTGCACCCTGTGGATTAACGCATGCATGGTCAGTACATCTCAGATCCAAATCCCTGAGTTCCAGACACTTTGCAGTGCTACTGCATTCCTGCTTCCATTCCTCCCTGAACCTAAACGTGGAGTCTGTGGCCAGGTTCCCACCAAAAAGCACTGAAGTCATAGGAAGTACTTGCCTATTTAAAAGTGGGTTTGAAAGACTAGACTCTCAAACAACTTCAGCATAACTGCTTGAAACAATAAAAACAGGATAGATGCTTTATTGATCACGATAGATAGCATTGTCCTGATTTTCCCTCAAATTTAGGAAAGATAGATGTCCCTGAATCCATAGTGCTGACAGCCTGCATAGAATAGTGATAGTTTCAAAATAATAATAATAATAAAACTCCTTGGCATTATAATATTTTGTAAAAGACATAGATGACTTTGTTGCTTTGTCTCTCTATATATTTGGCTTATAAAGTATATAACATGGCTGCACTTCTATGGGAAGAAACAGGATAACGATGTTGCACCATTGCCTCTGCACCACTCCAGAAGTGCTGAGGAACTTTTAAATGAAAGTAAATATATCATATGCAGCTATACTGTCATTTTATGGACAGCTATGGAAAGGGAGGGGTGTTATTAAGTATAAGGATTATTATTTTTAAGGATGTATTTTCATATGTATTTGTTGTTCTTGCTTAACGATTTAATACCTTCATTCCTTCAATTACATGCACACAGCCTTGACTCATTTTATTCCAGATCCATTTTTTTCACACCCCTACCATTGTGAAGGGGCCTCTAAATGTATGTAAATGTAATTTGCTACCATTAAAAAGTTAAATTACTAAGCACAACAACTTTTATTAGTCCAATAAAATCCAGAAGTTATGCTGCATTGCAGGCCTGCCACAGAGAGACAAAGTAGAGAGGGAAACTGTGTATGTTTTTAACATTCACTGAAATTATCCAGATCAATTAAAATTCATTATGTATTATCATAGGATTATTGTACAGTCTCTCTTCAACATAGATTTAAGCTTGTTTGTAAACTTCACCGGGGTACATGTTACTTCAACAATTTCTACAGTAGAAATTCATATTTAATAACCTGGCTTTATACTTTTTTGTTTAGCAATCATGAGATCAACACTGCAACATATATTTTTTAAGTAATAACATACACCGTCCAACCAAACTTCCTCCTGAAAGAGTTTTGCTCATAGAAATTCATACATAGAAATGTATACACTGAAATTTCGTAACAGTTACAGGACTAACTTAATGTTTGACAGATAAATTTTCAGCCAGGGATACTGATGCACAAGGAGACTTCTCAGTGTTAAATTCAACTCCAAACCTAGATCAGTTCCATCCAAATACTGACTTTCTTAATGGATGGAGAAGGCACAGCCTCTCTGGGCACCAGTTCCAGTGTTTGACCACCCTCATTGTGAAGAGCAGCTCTTTTCTAATATTGTCAGGCCCCAATGTCTACCTAGCAACTGTCACAAAGGGCAATTCACTCTAGCTCTGCTGGATTAGCAAACTGAATTGACCCATTTTGCAGTGTGACAATGCCAGGTGCATAACATAGAAAGTGGCAAGAGCTCACAGTCAGAAGCAGAGGGCAGGAAACTGTGAACTGGAGCACCTCCTTTTGGCATCAGCAGCCTGCTGGATGGGCTCAACCAAGTCACCTGCCTGCATCTTCTCAAGCTTTGCACACACATGTAAATAGGGACTGGCACACGCTTTTTCACTCTCTCCTTACCACTTGCTATTTGTTTTTGTTCCCATGTTGTGCTCTCTTGTGCAGTGGTTCAGGCCTTTGCTCGTTCACATGCTGTAAACCAAATGGGGGACTAAGCTGGGTTAAAGCTGAGTTTTGTTTGTTTGCTTTTTGGGGAAGGTTTTGGCGTGGATCGGGTCTCTAATCTAATTCACTAAACCTCTTCTTTCACTGGCAGCCAGCTTACAGTGTTTGTGCAACTGCATCCTGATGTCCTGCTGGAGATATAAAGTAAAAAGGTATTTAAAATGAATCATCTGTTGTAATAACCATTTTTCTTAAACTGTGGCTGACATCAGTTAATTTTAACTTCTAGTACAAAATAACAGATGAATAAACGTGCAACTTCTGCAACTTAGTAATTAGACAGGCCCTTCTAACAGGGATGTCTTTTTCCTTTTATATTCTGGGACTCAAATTGCATCTACCATTTTCCCATAAATGTGTCTGCTGACTGGGTCACGGAAGAATCTATCCTTCTATGTTTCTATCTGAAGAGTTCTTCAAAGCTTACACAGTTGACAATAAATAAAGTCATGCAAAGCCATGCCCTGTACTTGAAATTCCCCCTCTTAAAAAACCTTCTGACCCATTTGATTTCATAATATCCCATTTAGGTTTTAAATGATCATGCAGATGCACATTCTTCAGCATATGTTTCTGGAAGTCATCATTGTTTGATCTGTGGCTTGAAGCAAATTTTTTTTTTAATGACTGGAGAGTCAACAAGCCGAATCTGTATCTGAGGTAAGTGCGTACAACTTTGAGTAAGTCATGAGAATTCTGTGGCAGACCTAAACGCAGAAAACAGAATGTTTGATTTGCATCCCTGTGCTTTAGTCTCACTGATTCTTCTCCCCTTCTTTATGTAGGCTTAACGTAATCTAAGGGTTTTAACATATTTATTATGATTCTTCCCCCAGCTACAAGAAGAACAAGTGGCAAACTGCACTGAAGCAGAAATGTTCTTGCAAGATTGTCAACCCCCCTAGGAGCTAAAAGAGCTGAACCCATACCTAACACACAGAAGCCAATGAGTTCCTGTCCATTTGAAGAGCAGTCAAGAGGGCAGTGTAAAAATAAACAAGCAGTCCTTCACCTCACCTCCACCTTAGATTTTTGAAATCAGATTGCTACTAAAATAGGCATATTCTAACCTTGCATCCTAAAAAAAAATATTAAATGACACGCTCTGAAATTTTCACATGCTTCTTTTCCATGTAACCTGATATTTTCACCTGTCCTTCTTGACAAACCCTGCTGTCTGTTGTTGACAATCGGGATAGTACCAGACTGACAATTTTCTAACCGGTTCATTTGACAAAACAAGAAACTTGTCAGAGTTAATAGTCTTTTTTTCTTTTCTTTTCTTTTCTTTTTTTTTTTTTTTCTATGAATGTTTTTACAGTGAGGCCAAAATATTGATGTTCTGGGTGTTAGCCACTTAAAAGTTTAAATGAATGAAAGCTTGTAAATGAAGGTCATTGTGGTGCTCATGCCTTTCTTTCCCACACTAACAACAAGCAGTAATTAACTCAGTTTTCTTTTCCTTTTAAAAACTCATGTTGTTTTTTGTTTGTTTGTTTTGTTTTCATTGGTGTATCAAATCCACAAGGTTTAGGATATCTGTTAGTCTCAGAAGCTGTTAAAGGTAGACAGAAAAAAACAAAATGGATTAGGAGAAATAGTGAGAACTCTCAAACTGCCAGAAAATTTCCTCTCCTGTGTATGTCTTGAAAATAAAAATATGCAAAACTGGTATTTAATACCACATTTTATTCATTAACTTTCTACATTCAAACTTTGAAATAAATTTTCTGATTGTGAGCTTACTTCAGTATGCTATCAAGACAGTAACTATGCATTCTATGTTTTTATATTGACCAAAATTACATTTCACATATCACAACATTAAAACATTTTATGGTTGCTATCCTTTTCTATTGGATCCTTGGTGCTGCTAATAAATATTCATTCTGAGGAAAAAAAAAAAGTCTAAAATGTATTTAAGGTTGGTAATTTACTATACTGTCATATCATTTAAAGTATTCAAGTAGTTAAAAAGAAGGATATGAATAGTCGGAGACCTCATACATTTTATGTTGCCCTCATAATAAACATAAATACATTTTAGTTCTGATTCATCATTGGCCACAAACAAAACATGAACATACTAAGCTACTCTTCAGATAGTATAAATTGGCATAGGAACTTAAGTGCTAGTTGAGCAATGATGATTTACACCATTTGTGCTTACAGTCCTTTGCAAGCTGATTCCAATACCAGTACACTAGCCTACAGACAAGTTACTGGTAGTGAGTAAAAGTTAACAGAAACAAAGTGGGAGGGAGCATTTATTGTGACTATTACCTCGATTTTTGGAATGTGATTTTTATGTACCCCTTTTCCTAAATTTAATTATTTTCTCTTTAAATGTACAGAAAAGTGAGAAATGTTACTAGTTGGGTTTCTCAGTAGCTGTAGATCTGTCTGAACTTGCTGTTTCTTGAGGACAGCATTTCATTATTCCATTTTGTGATGACAACATGTTATTATGCTCTTTTTCTGTAAATAATATTTACTATGATCTCTGATTTCAAATGCCTTTTCAAAACTTAATCTTGCTGTTTCACATAGAGGTAATCACAGAAGTGGATTAACATCAAGATAGCTGCCTTTTTTCTGCCTAAGATGATTAGGATCAATCAAAATTCCCTAAGCTTTATAAAGCCTGTCTATAGAACCATAAATTACTATTTTTATTTATTCTTCTGTTTATTCCCATTGTCTTCTACCTTCTATCTTGCTTATAGCTTTCTAGCTTTCTTTTTTTTTTTTTTCATCTCTAATTGCAAACCAAGCCAACAAATTCTTCTGCAAGTGCTTAATTTTATTAAATGTGCCTGCACATGTAAGTAAAAAAGTTACTTTTCCTTTGAACAGTGTAAGAGAGAAGAGGGAGAAGGATGAGTTAATGGTTGGATTTGGAATTTAAGACAACTTGGTTCAGTTTTCCAGTCTGCTACTAGCTTGTTATACTACCATGAGTGAGGAATTTTATCTCAGTAACTCATTTGTGTATCCATAAAATGGTATCCTGATACTCCTCTGTGCCTCAAAAAGCCTTCAAATAACAAAGGGTGTTTAGAAATACTATAAAGATAGGGATCATTTAAATTCTTATTCAGTAATGGATATAAGATGTATTAAGCAAGGAGATATAGGGAAGCAGGCAGCTGATACTATTTTTTTATTATTATTATTATTATTTTTACTGTCCTTTCTGTTGTTCTGGTTCCTGTAGTTCTCCCTTTCTCTTCCACTGATCTAAATCCCCCAGTATTTCCTCCACTGTCCCACAGAGAGAAAGAGTTATCACTGTCTTGTCCTACATACCTACGAGCTCAAAAACGTGTTTCCATTGAGACACTCCTCTTGCATACCACCTCCAGCTTCTTTGAGCTGCTGTGAATTTGACAGTCCTGGAGAAGCTATGGGGAAGTAGAAGAATGAAAATTATCAACAGCAACAGAGTAGAGAGGTTATTCTATTCTTACTTCAGAATTTTCTGGAGGAATAGAGCTGCCCCAGGTCTGATGTACACAGGGAAAGGAAGAATAAGGAGATATTAGTTGTTCTCAACTCATTTTTTCCCCTAAGCATTGTTACTCTGCACCTGCTGTCTCTGATTATTCATTTTTCACACTACTCAGATTTCTCTCCTTTATGCTGAGCTCTGTGATCTCCATCTGATTAGTTTGCTGATCTCCAAGTGCAAACTCTTCTCTGCTGCTCTTTTCCTCCCTCTGTCTTCCATCTCCTATTCCTACTGGTTTCCATTCTCCTAATCCTCGTGTTCTCATTGCTGATCTCTGAAAAACCCGCACTGCTCCAACTGCCGTACCCTATTCTCTATGCCAGCAAAGCTAAGTGGTATCTAAAAATGCTACGAATGTTTCAACGTAGGTATCTCAGCAACCCTTCTATTTTTAAATACCTTGAAGAGCTGTCTGTAGCAGCTATGTCTGGTATAGCAGTCTGCTCTGAAAGTAGATTAGGCCAAACTACACCATGGCTCTGAAGCTGTCTGTAAAAAGGTCATCACTTCACTTCCCATCTGCTGACTTGGGTTTCCCTGAAACCATTTCAGCCAAAACAAACCAGTTCAGTTGACATCTACTATTTAAACTGCTTAAGCTATTCTGGTTGATTTTGGCCAAAATACATTTTGGGAGCAAACTGCCTGAATAGCATGCAGGTAGGTAGGAGTGGCAGTAACCTTCAGCAGAAAATAGTTGTGACAGTCATTGGGCAGCTGGCTGGGACTAGTAACCTCTTCAGCAACCCAACTTCAGGCTGCGGAGAAAGTGAGTACCCAGATGGGGATTTTAAAGCATGGTAAATTATGTGCTTTAAGTGCAGTTCTTGCTTATTTCGCAAGAGGTTCCTCTGGAAAACCACTCCTTTCCACTGTGCAGAAACGATGATGTCATTCGGACTGTCATCTTCCCCTTGTTTAATCACTGCTAACTGATTAACCAAGTGGAGTGTCACAAAATCCATTAAATGGAAAGGGAACAAGAAGTCAGGCATGCTGGCTTTTACACATAAACAAATAGAAACCTTTATAAACGAGGCGTATAACCTCCAGTTCTTAAAAGTAGCCATCCATTTCCCCTCCCCGGCCCTCCAGCAATAGGGGCAGTGCACAGTGACACACTTAGAGTCATGCCTGCCAGAAGCAGAATGTGATACATGGGGCATGCAGGCGTGTCAAAGTTCAAAAGCTGTTGTATGGTCCATTGGATAGTCACTATCATGTCTTTTGCCCTTGTTTTACCCCACATTGATACTTCAAGTCCTCTTACCTCCTGAGCTTGATAACCAGACATAGAAAAGGGACATTAGTATTAACTCCTTCAGCACTGCTTTGCTAGAAAGGGGCTGTGTGTTCTGAGGCAGATAAAATCCACTGCCAGATACTTAGTAAAACTTCAGAAAGCTGTAGAGGGAAGGTCAGCGATCAGGGACTAGCAAAGCCAGGCACTCCCTCTCGCAGGCAGATGGTTCAGGTGTGCAGCTTGAAATGTTCACAACATTAAGGCCTGATCTCTGTTTTGTGACTGCATTTCAAACTTTTTCCAGGAGCCTGCTGTGCAAGTGGTAGGGAGGGAAGAAAGACTGTCAAGAAAAAAAAAAAAAAAAGGCTGAAGTTAGACTGACATGTAAACGAATTACCGCTCCTTCATGAGTGACCACCTGCTGGCTGAGGCACGCTAACTGCCAACATGTGCACGCTTAGTGTGCTGCAAAAAGGAGGTAAAGAGAGTGGCCTCTAATCTTAATGAAGCAAGATCAGATGCTGCTGCATTTCAGCCCTCCAGACTACTTCTCTTTGTGTCTTACCTCAGCCTGCAGGAGTTAATCATGACATATCTGTGGTTTAGGCACACCTTTTATTATATTAATCAAAAGAAGTTCTGATTCTGTGTTGGAAAAGCTTTAACTTGCCACCCTAGATTTTTCTGTAAATATCCTTTTTAAGCTACAAATAAAAATATTAAAAACAAACAAACAAACAAACTATATTATGCTTAACATTTTAGGAAACTTTTTCAGTTTCCCCATTTAAAAAACAACAACCAACAACAACAAACCCACTTACATAACACATTACCAAGTTTAGATGATAAAAGGGAGGAGAGAATTTGAATGTCTTTCTTCTTCAGCATGTATCCCTTTCTGGTGCTCCCCACTTCTATTTGTGAGGATAATTGTGCTGGAACTATTTGTTCTTGCACTTCTCTGGTATGAATGAGCTGGGGCATTGGCTTTGGCCTTGAGTTTCTCTGGCACACTCTCTGCTCTCCTTCGTAGAAATGGGTCACTTGTAGATCCATTAACCACTAGCCAACTGTGCAGACTTTCCATACTGTGGGCATTTTGGGGACTGCACAAAGTATCTTTGGGGCCACTGGTTACTTGAAGCAAAAAGAAAAACTGTTCTTAGCTCTGTAAGATACACGTGCAAAACAGTAAATGCACCTATGCATTACCACAATGTCTGCACAGTTGCTCTTTCTTTGGTCGGTGTCTTACAGAGACTGGGACTCTCTCTTGGGACTGACCTCTCTCTTCCATGCATTTTTCACTCTCTTGAAGAGGACACCGCTGTTTGGTATGAGTGCTAGCAAGAACTCTTCTTGAAGCAGCTCATGCATAACTTCTTAATAATAAGCCCTTTGTCAAGGTGGTTCTCACCCATTTGTACCAGGACAGGAGACCAACACTGCATTATTTCTGTGGAGTAGCCTGCTTCCCAAAATACCAAACACACATAATCTTTTTTTTTTTTTTTTTTTTTTTTTTTTTTTTTTTTTTCGTGAGTAATAAGCATACACCTTTCCAAAGGTGTTTTGTTTGAACAGATGACCACCAGAGTGTAAGGACCCACAGGGTTAATCCTGTTTCTCCTGATGTCTTCTAAGGGTATGAGGCCCAGGGACTCAAAGGCCAGTGGAGAAGACTGACCAGAATCTGAATTCTGACATTAAGATGTCTTGTGCACCCAGCAGAACTGACAGGTGATTACAATGATTTTGGTGATTTCTCCTTCCCCCAAGTGGGGGAACTAGCAGAAGAATACTTAGGTGAGACTGGGACCACACAGCAAATCCCTGAATGGCACAAGTGCAGCGTGTTAGTCAAAACTGGTACTTGCCAGAATGAAAAATGCCTTAGACAAAATAATTATGTTTCTGCATGTCTAAATGTTTAGATTTCACTTTTATTTTCCTCACGTTATTCGTCTTAGAGTATTTTTTTTTTTAATCTAACAGGGTTATTTGAACGGTGATGGCCCTCAACTTGCCACGGAGCTCCGCCGCGGGCCCGGGCCCGGCTGGAGCAGACCCACGGCCCCCCTGGCCGGGGACACGGGGGACACGAAGCGGTCCCTCCTTCCCCGGCCCGGCGACCACGGGGCCCGGCCCGGGCTGTGAGGGAAGGGCCGCGGCCGGCGGCAGCAATCGCGGGGCCTGCCCCGTCCCCGCCGGGCTGGGCCGGGCCGGGCCGGGCCGGGCGGCAGCAACCCGTTTGAATTGCTTGGCGGCCCGGCTCCTCCCAGGGGCCGGTCCCGCAGCTCGGCCGGGAGTCCGGGGGCAGAGAACGCGTGTCCCGCCCCCCCCCCCCCCCACCTCCCCCCCAGCCCACCGGCCCGGTGACAGCACGGCGGCCCCGGCCCGGCCCGGGACCGGGTGTGCTGGGCCCCGGCTGGCGGGCCGCCTCCCGGGACTCGTCTCCCCCCTCCTCCGGCTCCCTGTCCCCCCCTCCCGGCTGAGTTCATTCACTGGGATTGGTTTCAAATGACGCCATCGCTTTATTTTTACACCAATGACCTCATCCCAGCAGCTTGAAGTTTACTGACCAGCAAAACTCTTTTCTCTCTCCCCTCTCCCTCCTCCTCCTCGGGTATGTTTGCTCTACCCATTTATTAGGAACTGTTTGGTTCCTTTCAGGAACAGGAGGCTTAAAAAAAAAATAAAAACAAAACAAAACCTCACCACCAACCCCAAACTTTCTTCCCCTCCCGATCTCCAACCCCCCCCCCCCTCCCTTTTTTAATTTCTCAAACCCTTTTGGGGGGGGGGGGGGAAGGGGGGGGAGAAGACGAGAAAAAAAAGCTCCAAATGTTTCCTTTTTCTTCTCTCCCCTCTCAACCTTCATGCTTCCCTCTCTTAAAAAGACCAGAATAGCGCTTTTTTTCTTTTTTTTCTTTTTTTTTTTTTTTTCCTTTTAAATTGCTGTTATTTTTGACTCGAAGAAGAAGGCGAAAGAGGCGCTTTCCCAGCGGCTGGAAGGAGACAAAAAGTTGCTTTCTGGCGGCAGCGGAGAGAGAGAGAGGCTGGTGGCAACTTTTATCGCCGCCGCGGGGACAGACCCGAGGCAGACAGACAGACACACGCAGACGGGGGGTGCGACAGTAAGTGCCGGCAGGAGCGCAGGGGTCGCCGTCGGGACCCCCGGCCCGGGGCAGCCCCGCGGGGAGGGTGGGGGGGGGGGCGGGAGGACGAGGACGAGGAGGAGGAGGAGGAGGAGGAGGAGGAGGAGGGAGGTGAGGGAGGGTTCCCGCCGCCCGCCCTCCTCTCCCATGCCCTTCTTCGCCGTCCCCTCACCTCCAAAGGAGAGCGCCGGCCGCGGGCAGGTCGCTGCCCCGCACGGGCAGGCTCCGGCCGCCGCCGCCTCCTCCTCCTCCTGTCCCCGCCGATGGTAAGGAGAAGGGGCTGAGGGGGACAGGGGGCACCGGCCCGCCGCAGCCCGGCTTCTCCAGCATCGGGGCCGGCCGGGACCCCGTGGGCTGGGGCGCGTCCACCTGCCCCGTGGCGCAGAGGAGGGGGCGAGGGGCTGCCCCGGGGTGCGGGGAAGGGCAGGCAGGGATGCGGGGCAGCCCCCCGGCTTCCTCGCCGTGCGCCGGAATCGCTCTGGGAGGGTGGCTGGGGGTATGTGGATGAGGCTGGATGTGCGCGGCCGTGTTTCTGAGCTGGGCAAACGCACCGGCGCCCAGTCCGCCTTGCACCGCCGCCAGCGGCCGAGGATGCTTTAAAGCCCCGAAGGACTCCCGAAGAAACCTGAAGTGCTAAGCTGGGCTTGGGAAACATTTAAATTGAGGCAGCTGACAAAATGGAGGGCTGCTGTGGAGTCCAAGAGCGAAGCACACTGCAGATTGTTAACCTGACAGTGCGACCACGTAAATTTGTAACTCAGTGGCTGGTGGTGGTACGCAGCCTGACAGATCCCCTCTTCTGTCTTTATTTTACTTTTTTTTTTTTTTTTTTTTTTCCTAGAAGCCACGGGGAGGGATGATGAGCTCAGCACATACAGTGTGTGCAGAACAAGGTGTATGGGACATGCCTGTTCCAAAGCCTGGCCAGTGGCAGGATTTTTCAGGGGCCCAAACCATTTTCTTACATGTCAGACGGAAAGGTGTCTTTTAGAAAACAAAACCAAGGAGAAGTTACTTTATTCTACTGCTGTTTCAGTTGGTTGAAACATAAATCGATCTTTTGGTTTTCCTATAAGTGAAGGGTGTAGTCATAGTAAGCTGTATTGTCTGAGCTATGACTAACTTTTTTTGTTCAAACATTCTGTGTATACCCAGCAGAATAAATAGAATAAATAGGACATTTTTAAAGCGAAAAGCAGTTTTAACTGTTTCTTCTTGCAGGAATGTGTTTCGGGGGTTCTTTCAATGACCTTAAAAAAAATAAATCCAAAACCCCAAAATGATTTTGTATTCCTTACTTTAAGATCTGTGCTATTCCTGGCAGCGTGTGGTTTGGTAGATACAGAACTTACGAAGTCACAACTGACCAAACAGGGGTTGGTTTAGACTCTTGTGTTTTGAAGGGAGGTGGAAAAATAGTAAGTCTTAATTTCTTTTTATGGTGTTCATCTTGCTGCCCATTGGAAATTGAAGCACTCATCCCAGTTGTTTGTGTTGGTTGGTTGGGGGTTTCTATTTGAATGTGGAGGAAGTATGCAACAGGGGTTCGTATAAGTATTTTTAGCTTTAGTTTTTAGTCACTGAAGATATAAAGGATAGCGGTATTCAAAAGTAAATCATGTATTTACTGAATATGCTTATAAATATTGTTAGAAATAAATCTATAAAAATGTTTGAGGTGTTATGAATTCTGTTCATTATGCTTCAGCCTTCTGTTCATAGTGCTTCAGTCTATCTTAACGCGCAACTTCAATGTCTCCCTTTAAATGCACAAATAAGCAAAAGCAGCACAGAAGTTGCCAGTTCTTGCGGTAGTTAGAGGTGGTAGCCACAAAATGTTGTGTGATTTAATGTGTGCGCAAAGGTCCAGAAAGCCCAACCAAGCATTTAAAATCTCATTGCATTGTTTAAAGATACATAAATATGTTCCTGCTCCAGTAGGTCTCATTTTGTTAGCTACCTAAGCAGATATAATGGAACAGAATCAGCTTTAGTCACACCAGAACAACTTCTGTAGGAGAAAATGAGCTCAATTTATCTTTGTTTCTATAAAATGCATACTCATGTTTCAGCAAAGTCAGCTAGCCTAACAGGGGTGTTTGCTTTTAGCTAGAATAACTTCACTGGCCATAGGAGTGGTATTGGCAGAAGCTCTTTGGGAATGTGTTAAATGGATTTCACCAGGAGCTCTGTCTCCCGAGCCAGTGCTGTCCACTCGCAGGTCTGTGCCAGCCATCAGCTGTGGCAGACTTGTGGATGCATCTGCCATGTGCCCTGTACCTTCCTTGACCAGATCAACCTGCCCTGGAGGCCTGTGCCTGCATGTGCACAGCAATGAGCTGCAGACTGGGGGAACGAAGTCGTGGAGGATTGCTAGAGACGGGATAGAGTGAGTGGGTCTGCTGCGCTTCTGCCTGTATGATGAGTATCACTGACCAGGTAGGCCTGAGGAAACCTTTGGAGGGCGAACTCAGGCTCTCTGCTAGATGCTGAAAAGGTGGATGAGCCATTGATTTTTGTTACTTGCCTTGGTCTTCAGGTTCTAATGCGTTGTGCAGTAAGAGCTGTTTGCAGAGCACGGGCCTTGCTCAGTCACACTTTTTTTTTTTTTTTTCTTTTCCCAAAGTTCATCTCTTTACTCCCCAGACCTGTTCAGAAATACTCATTGTTTGTAAAACACATTTTCCAAGAAATGCACTAAGTACAGCTGAAACACTTTTTCCTGAAGAAAACCAAGTCAGGAACCAAGAACAGTCAGGAAAGTATCAAGGTCATTCTTGACATG
This sequence comes from Nettapus auritus, assembly GCA_011076525.1. NCBI lineage: Eukaryota > Metazoa > Chordata > Aves > Anseriformes > Anatidae > Nettapus > Nettapus auritus. Next base: position 70,079,915 of record CM021765.1, read on the forward strand.
CTGACAATCTTTGATAAACAGATTGCATAGAGTAGGTATTGTCAGAAGATGAGGGGTGGAAAGAGTGGCACATCCCTCCCTTTTTCTTTTGTACTTTTTTTTTTTTTTTTTTTTTTTTTTTTTTCTCTCCATTCAACTCCCAGGAAGACCCCAGGGTTTGGCCTGTATATCCTGTGTCTGTCCTTACAGCTTTGTTAAGCTGATCAAATGACTAAAAATTTTTTGCAGTCTTGTAGAATTTTGTCCATGGTTGTGTAATAGCATGTTTGTGTGTTATTTAAGAATCATCAAGAATCTGTTTTTCTGGGTAATAGCAAAGTTATCCCTGATGCATTGAATGGTATGTTCTCTCTCCTTTCAATTCCGCACACATTGCCTCCATATCTTGTGTAGTGACATGGAGAGGTTCTGTAGAGCATTTTAAATATCACTAATGTTTTTCTGATTTATATGGTGTACCTTTTTACAAGCAAGGGGCAATGCAGCATTCTCCAGGGCTGTCAATTGTATACATGGCTTCTACTTCCTGAAGAAATCAGAAGACATGGGCAATGGGTTGCCTGGCAGTGTGTGTTGGGGCACCTGCCTGGGCTAAAGCCAGCCATACTGAACGTCATTGGTGTAGTGGGGAAGTGCACACTGTAACGTCAGGCTGCTTCCTACTGGTTGGTTACCTGAGGAACCCTATCCTCAGGTGTGTTTTTATTTATTTATTTATTTATTTTCTTTTCCATGTATCACTGGTTTAATAAATAGTATCACTGCCCTGATGTCAAAGCTAACTGAGAAGAAACTGGCTCTGGAGGCTGGGGAAGCAAGGCTAGAAGCTGAGATGCCCCAACTACTGCAGTATTGCTACCAGACATGGTATTTTGCTATGGTATATTGCTACCAGACAATGCCATCAGACAAGGGGAGTTGATGTTACCACTTATTGCCTTGCCTTATCTGACCCTTAGATTGGTATTAGCTTGGCAGCTCCAAATAAGGCATCTCCATTATAGTTATTCTGGAGCTTCCCATAACATTTGAAGGAGACCAAAAATATGCATCAATGGTAAAGTTTGGTGTCTTCTTCTCAGGGCTTGTATAGCTTTAATCAGAGCAGTTCTTGGTTTGCTTATGGTTAGGGGCTGTTGGCAGCTGTCATAGTCTTCAGTGGAGGTGATATTAACCACCACTGAATTACTGTTCCTCAGCGATGAAAGCAAATCTGCATCCTGGGTGTATGTATGGAGGACGGGAGGGAAGATGGGCCTGAGCTCGAGGCCTTTTGTTTCCTTTTACTGAACTGTGTAGTCTACTGCCGAGCCAAGACTGACCTACTCAGAATTGGCTCTGGGAAGACTGGCGTCTTTCCATTTTGTGACCCTATGAAATGCTTTTTGCAGACGAAAAAACAAAACTTAATAATTGGGCAAGCTAGGAAAGAGGGGAAGGAGTACTGCCGCAGTGACGGGCTGCAGGGAGCTTCAGCGACCCGGTCTGTGATGGACCGGCCCTCGCTCCTGTGCTGCGGCCTTGCTGCTCTGGCACCGTGCGAAGCCATAACATCTGTGCTGCGTGAATGTGCAAACAGCACTGCTGAAACATGGTCCTTCATTGCGATGAAGTCTGTTATCTCTGCTTTTTGTTTGTCACAATATAGGCCATACCTAGCCAGTAGGAAGCTTCTCCTCGGCATGTTCTTTGAGGTAATTTTGCGCCGTGTAGTACAAGTTCTCAGAAATTAAGATCAATTCTTTGCACAGACCTTCTCAGATAAGTTTACGGTCACACTTTGTCTCAAGCTTCAGTTATACACTTCTGTAAGATGTTTAGCAAATAAAGATGTACAAGTGGAGGTGTACAAAGATTCTTATTATTTGAGAATAAATGTAATCTTTTTATTCTGTAGTACTTTTATACATGCTATTCAGAGTGATAGCCTGCTACATTGGTGTGAACATTTTTTTCATAACTGTGTTCTATTACAGTTTTCTTCAGCAGAAATCTGTGATACAAGCTTTCTAATACTGGGATTAAACCGGGGTTTCCAATACTGAGACTAAAACAGTGTCATCTGTTTTCACTAGGCTTCATGTGATTTTGCTTTACTATATTAATCTGTGAAATGATCCTGTTGTACTAGATGACAGATCAGTGTTTTGTGCAAATGCTTTTTTTTTTTTTTTTTTTTTTTTTTTAACATCCTTGCCTGCTTGTATTAATGCTTTTACATAACTAAAGTCATTGTGGGAGGCAAAACGATGGATCTGAGTGTGTAATGTAGCAACACTGGAATCAGAACTTTACAGAGAGCATAAATTGAGGAGGACAGCAGAGACTAATTGTATGAAATTCCTTTTGTGCACACGTTCTTGAGTTTGAATAACTAGTATGTATTCAGCCTGTTGGATTAGAACACTTTTGGCGCTGCATGTGTAGCATAGATGTTGCTCTCAAAATAGGAGAGCAACTCTCCCTCCCCCAGCAGTACTCCAGATAAAATTGATGCATTACTGCATTGTGCTCCTACTGAACTCCTAGTAAAGCATGTTTGAAGGCAGAATAATTCATAATGTTAGGGCTATAAACGCTACACTTTTAATAACCCAAGTGTTTTTGCTTCTTGATTGCTTATGTGAGTAAGAATCATTCATCCCAGACTTTAAAGACTCAAATGCCATGTCAGGACTTGGGTTTCTACCTGCAAGATCGTGCTTGCAGAATGACTTTCTTGATAGTGCATATTTCACTAGGCATATGTAGTCCTTTGAGCATGGAAGCCATCCATCTTCTAAACATCAGCTTCCAAATACATCCAAGAAGTCTGAACTACGCTTCAGAGGGACTTTCTCAAGCATGCCATCTCACTACTGAAACAAGCCCTGATTTCAAAGGTGGATAAGCATTGAGAACATATTCCCCTTAAGAATGGGCATGGGATTATTTTCCAGTCACTGTACTAATACCATCTGGAGTAAATACAGCACCTACCATCCATATGGTTCCCACAAGTATTTGGTTACAGGTGAGAACCTGCCTTGGTATTGGGATTTCATAGTTTCTTTAAAAATGTTGCTTGTGTATCAGTGTTTTCTCTTGCTTTCCAGCTCTGCTCTCCCTGGCAGTTTCATGGGAGGCTATTTAAACTCCAGAAAACTGGGAGGGAAGAGAGCTGGAGGGGGATGGAGCAATCTGATAAGTTTTTCTTCTAACCCCATTGTACTCAGAAATATCCTTCTAAAAATAAGAGAATTTAGGTTGAGGCTTCTTACTAGTAAAACTAGGGGAGCAAGCAGAGTAAACTTCTTGGTCTCAAGAAAGATTCATAAAGCTTTGACAGTTTTTGAGCAACAAAGAAAAATACTCCAGCAAAAAAAGTACAGCATTAATCTTAGTGCATTAGACTAATGTATTATTGGGTTCAAATAAGTCTGAAGGTTCACGCTAGACTGAATCCTAATTAGCAGATGACAAATGGTGTCACCACTTTTAGTAGGGCTTCCTCTGCCTCTCACAGATCCCTGGGTGCAAGACAGGTATGCTCCAAATTGAGGATTGGCTGTGAAAGAGTATCTCTTGCCAGAGCCTGTTCAGAGTTCTGCGCTGACGGTGAGTCTCTTCTCATCACAATGGGACTGAGTGCCTTCTTCCCTTTCGTCCCAAGCTAATCCTGCACTACTTCTATCTCTTTAAAACCTCTCAAACTCTATATGATGAGTACTCTGAGGTCTTACTGGAGAGATGTAAACAACGATGACTGGTCTCTAGGTTCACCCAGACATGGCAGCTGAAGGCAAACAGGCAAAGTCTTTGAGGGCTGTTAAATTCTATGTTCTTCTAGATAGGACATCCCCTGCCACCTCGTTTGTTTCTCTCTCCCTCTCTCTCGCATGTTACTTCTTGTCTGAATATGTATGATTACATATATTTTTTTCTGTTCTCTACTTGTCAGTGGAGTGGGGTCTCCCGTTCAGTGTAGCTGGTGAAAATCCACCACTTCTCATGGACAACACATTGTGAGCATGCTGTCAGCTTCCCAGTCCTCCATTCTGCTTGTTAGGTGATCCATGTAGGATACCATCCAGTGGACACAGTTTGTTTCCTCACTGTAGCTTATTGAGCGTGTTGGCTGTGATTTTCAGGTGGACATATTTGAAGATGTCTGAAAAATCTGTTCATCCAGCCCAGATACGATTATGTAACTAGGCTATTTGTTGCCTATTTCCTCTCAGAGTATTGCTGAAAATTAACTTCTTCGAGCATAAAACGGATGAGAAAGAATAGTAATACAAGTAGCACCTATGTCTCTGAGGCACTAGTCAGGACAGCAAAAAAAGTGTTGAAATACTAACCTGCATCATTGCACATTTTGCCATCTTCCCATGGAGAGACCCACCTTTTTTTGCCCGCTCCCCCTCTCCAATTTATAGGACTTGAATCTTTTTCTCTGACTGAGGTTTGTGTGACTTGCCAGCTCTCCTGCAGGTGTGACCTATGCTGGAATGAGGAAGTGTGCAGTATCGTTTCCCCTTCTGCCTAATGTATGGTTAAACATATAGAAAAATGTTGAGGAAGCTCAGGCATTCTGTTCCTCTGACAGCCTTCTACAAATACAAGCTATTAATGACCATTGCCTTTAATGGACAAAAACAGTACTGGCAATTCCTTTGTGCACTTTATTTAATGGCGTAATGAGCAGGCACATTAGCTATTTTTATTCAAACAGCCAGACATAAGCCAGTATGGCAGAGTGACTATGAAATGTCTGCATAACTACATGAGAATACATCTGCCGTTTAAAACTTTTTTTTTTTTTTTTTTTTTTTTTTTAGTTATGGTATTTTGAGAGGGTTCAACCAATGATTGTCTAATCTTTCTTATTGAGCCATGCCATAGATTTTCAAGATTTTGCATTAAAATAGGCAGAACATTATTTTCAGTACTGACTTTGTCAACTGTCTCAGTCAATGATGAGGATTTACTGCTCTAGGAGAGGTGGGTGGGTGGCGAAGCAGGAGCCGGTTCAGGTTAAAGGTTCAGTTCTTGTACTTCCAGGAAGCTTCTGGACTATCTCTTCCTACGTGCTGCTGAGTGACAGGCGCACAAAAAGAGCTGAGTACAGGGACACTATTAGCAAATGCTAGTTTAAAGAGATGCAGTGTTTGGGGAATTTTAAAAAGCTGCCAGGTTCCTGCGATTTTAAAATTTATTTATCCTCCCCCCCCCCCCTCCCCCCCTCCTTGATGAGGCTATCTACTTTGGCAGTAAAATGTCTTTCATGGCTTGATAATTAATCTAAAAACTTTTTTTTTCTGTTGATAGTTCAGGGGTGAGGTACTGAAGTGAGCATTTGTGTTTTTTTGGGGGTGGGTACATGTGCAACGAATACTTATAACTGAGTATTGACATGTATTATCTTCAGTTCAGTTTCATACAAAAAAAATCAAACTATGGTAGATGTTAGAGGTGTGGGGGGAGGAGGGGAGGGAAGAGAGAGCAAAACAAATCAATCAAACAAACACACATTTTAATGTTATGCTTTCTCTGACTTGGAACTTGTCTGATACTGGAGTAAATACCTTGTAGTCACATATTTTTACATATCTTTACTTAACTAAATTATAAAGTGTGCTTACAAAATTCTTATTATATCCACCAAAGTAAGACATTTATATCGAGTGTTTAATGTTTGGTCCAGCTGTGGTATTACTTTTCAATACAGCCAAACGTTATTCTTTGTCAGCTATTTATCACTTATTTACCTGCTTTTTTTTTTTTTTTTCTGTTTATGTTGGCAAAGCATGCAAGTGTAACTTCCTAGTTCAGAGGTCTCTCCCTTTTGTTATACATCAAAGCACAGCTGGAGGAGTCTACCTATTGCTAGAAAATAGTATTTTTTTTGGGGGGGGGGAGGGTTGGGACATTCATCAAATAGATCAGCTGCTTTGTGATATTAAGAAGGTAAAGTAATGAAACCAACCACATCTTTTAGCTTCCCCACCTAAAATAGGCTGACTTATGTTTAAATGTTTAACTCAAAATGCAGTACTATCTTCTGATACATGTGGACAGAACTGTGACCCTTCTGCTTTTAGTCAAAATGCTGTTAAGTTGCATTAGTGGGAAAAATACTCAGGCTTATCACTTTCTGCAGCTGAAGCTTCAAACGGTATGCCCAGTTCCAAAATCTCTGTGCTATCAGCATCGACTTCTGTCACTATGGAAATACTAGAGAAGGGAAACATACATAAGGAACAGGGAACAATGGAAAACAGGTATTGATCATCTGTGGGAAAAGGGCACCCTATGGGCTAATAAGGGGAAAAAAGAAGAAAGCGAAGGCAACAGAGGTGACAACTATATAAAAAAAAAAAAAGGTAAAAAAGGTAAAAAAAAAAAAAAAAAAAAAAAAAAAAAAAAGTTCTGCATTGGTTGTACATGACGATGAGCCTTTTAAAGCACGGGAAACACACTTGTAATATGACAACAGGATAGGGTCATTCCACTTCTGCTAGTAATACTGAGCTTGTACTAGCAGATAACGAAAGAATGAGGAAAAGACATATGATAGAAGTCTAACGATAAATTTTAGGAAATACAGGGAAAGGGGTAGCTTCCAGTGAGATCATGATAGTAAATATTATTTGTGCATCTAGAAAATAATTTCTAAAGATTTAAACAGTAATGAGTTGTGCATTTTGCCTTCCTGAATCTGTGTTTTGGTTTATAATTTGTGTAACTGCAGATACATGTTCCAATCTATATATGCTGGTTTAAAATGCATGGTGGCTGTTGGGAGAGTAATGTTGCATGGGTTTGCGTATTTTGTCTTTATCAGTAGGCATTTGGCAATATTTAAGAAAGAGTTGGTTTCAAAATGTTGCCCTACAGACCACATTTTCATGCTGGAAACTTTTAAGGTTCAGAGACATGGGTCTCAAATAGCACACTTCCAAATCCATGTAAAGACATGTTTTCAATGCAACTGAGATGGTTTGAAGGAATGGGGAAAATGACCTGTCTATGCATTTTTGTTGTGAAACAGAATTTTTATTTTTATTTTTATTTTTTTTTTTGTGAAACGGAATTTTTCTTCATGCTGTCAGTGAATTATTGTTGGATTTTGTGTTGTTTTATTTTCAATCAGGTACGTATGTAGTTACTCTAGATGGAAAATAAGCTTTTATTTTTTTTTTTAAAAAAAAGTTGGCAAATCTTGTGTTCACTATTAGGATATGACCAGCTCAAGAAGCTGATATCCTCTTAACTATGCTATAGGTACAAAAGTACAAGCTTCCCCAGGCTCCTGTGATTTGTCTTCTAACATTTTTGGGTTCTGTTACATGCTTCCATTGGTGTGAATGCTTTGCAAGGACAACTAGTCAGTGCCACAAAGAGCTTTAATCTGAATACACAAAGCAGAAGAATAGTAGTATAAAGGCTGTTGACAGAGTGTCCTGCTGCAGCTGTGCTAGTAGAAAAGGTTCCCGAGTCCAGTTGCTTGTCAGAGCCCCTCTGCCACTAGTTACTGCCCTGAGTCTGCTGTTGGGGTAGTTCTGTGTCCATACTTCATTTGAGATGAAGTCAGAGGATGGTCTTTTAAGTAGTCTGTTTTGCTGTATGAGCTAGCCTTGTCAGGTTTTGCTTGAAGCAGACCAAAAATCTGTTGTGCTGTTTCATAGGCCCTAGGTGGTCATTTGCTTCTATGACAGACCTTAAATTATATGCCCTTTGGATACATAAGTCTTAGAAGTAAAACACTCCGTGGACTGTTCTTTCCTTTGCTCTGGACTCTTTCCAACTCCCTATTCCCCTTGTTGACCAAAAGAAGTAGGTTCAGTAGCAACAAAAGTAAAAAGAGAGAAAATTAGCGTGGATCCACTGAAACTAGTGGAGCTCTGCTCAGCCAGGGAAGTGCAGTGTGTGTTTCTGTAGCAGGTAACAGCAGTCAGTTTTGTCAGTAAGGCAAATTGGCTTGGTGCTTTGCTCTGCTCCAGCCAAAGAATTCCGTCTTGCTTTAGAGACCCATCTCTTGCTCCTTTTTGTAGGCACTTGGCCCACAAGGCAGGTGAGGGTATGCTTGGAGTTGTTGTATCCCACAGTGCAGGTGTGCCCATTGCATCTTGTGGCAGTCTGAAGAGGATTATGGAAACTCAAAGAAATTCTTTTCCAAGGTTGTCTTTCTGCTGGTGCAGCCAGAAGTGTATTTGTGAGATGGATTTGTCTACTGGAAACTAAGGCTGAAATCATTGTTTTAATGTAAAATCCTAACAGTGACTGTTCATTTGCCACTGTGCATTCAGGTTGGCTTGGCTGGGCTGCTGGCATCTCACAGAGCCCTGTACTCCAGTGGAAGCTCTTCTTGTCTGTGACCTGGCAAATTCAGTATTTGAGTTCAGTGAGGAAGCTCTTCCTTTAAAAATGGCAGGATGTATATGCATGCATGTGTGTATATGTTTGCTTTATATACAAACACACACACATCTATGAGTCCATACATGTACAAACTGTGTCTGTCTATATAGACATATACATAGATATATAACGGACATACACACTCTGTCCAGAACAGGTTATGTTTTATAAAGCTTTCATTCAAAATGTTTTTTTGATGTTTTATATAAAAGGACAAGCAATTAATTAGGTAGGGGAGAAAAACAGCCTTGCAGATAGGTCTTCTTGGACTGGTCATGTATAATGGAGTGAGAAGATCCAGATATATGGTCATCATGAAACACTGAGTACGTGACTTTAGTGGTTGTAGCTATCTGAAGAAGGCAGTCAAGTTTTGCACATTCAGTAGCTTTTAGTGTATCTAATTGAATAGGCATGTGATTTCTGATCATTATTTGGGCTTAAGAAGGAAGTTAAAGCCTAATCCCTTTCTACTGAAAACTTGAAAGCATTTCTTTTATATCATACTTATTCAGTAAAATAAAAAATATTTTTTCCTACTATTGAATGGATGGCTAGGAATGCCTATTTTTGTTTTTACCCTATTTTTTTTTTTTTTTTTGTATTTTTCTTATATTAATTTAAATGGTACTGGTGTCTTTGGAGTTGTCATATGGAATTTTCCTTACTTGTTAATTGTTTGTGTCATCCCTGCCAGCTGCTTGGGGGAAGGTGTTGATTTCACCTAAAACTCACTTCAGTAAGTCCACTCCTCTCCAGGTGGTATTTCTGACTTCTTTTTAATCAATCATAACACTGTATTTTTTTTGGTACACCCTCAGTCTTTTTTTTTTTTTTTTTTTTTTTTTTTTTTTTCTCTGTTTGCTCTTTATATTTACTTTAAGTAAGAGTATGGTGATAACAGGATCATCATCGTGGGGTCATGTCAAGATTGAAGAGGTTCTGCTGGCCAGAGTTCCTGTTGATGTATGGCTGCTTGCATTTCCATATTGCAGGGTTGAGTATGTGCTTGACACCAGGCATCTGCACTGAAAGAGATGGTGCTGCAGCAGATCACATGCAGGGCAGATTGGAACGCAGAACATGCTGGTGATGAAATTGCTGTCCCTAGGCTTGTTCCTGGTGATACTTTGTCAGCTGAGGAATTTTGTCCATCAAAAATTCCATCAGGAATTTTTCCCCCTCTGACCATGTAGACAGTTTTGCTTGCAGCAAATTTACATGGGTTTGTACAAACAAGCCAACTGAAGTAGCCTTCTATTAACCCAGCTCTGCTGTTTAGCCAGGTCCACAGCTCTAGAATTAACTTAGAAAGTGGTTAATTTCCGATAACTTTGTCCAGTATTGTTTCTGCCAACGCAGACTTCAATTTGCCTTTTTTTTTTTTTTTTTTTAATTTTTATAGATCCTCTGAGTTTCTTTCATCTTCTCATTGGTGGGGAATGGGTGTACATGTGTATAGTTGTATAAAATTTTTCTTATGATTCCAAATCTTTGGAACTTTTTCCTATAGATGACTACAAAATGGACTTTTTAGTAAGTCTACTTAAGGTTCTTTTCAGCAATTGAGTTGATATGCTCCAAGCTGCATGGGTAAATTTAATGGTAGGTTTGGGTGGGGTATAGAAAGGTGATTCTTTGTCCTCCCCCATTTCCTGCTTATATTCAGTTACACCTATCATCAGGTTATCCAAATGTTTTGTGTGGCTACTTTTAAACCAGTTTTCCTAGTACTGAAGTTCCCTGATTTTTTTTTTTTTTTTTTTAATTTAATATCACCTATAGCGTGTTTTTACAAACACTTCAAACCTCTCCTAAAATAGCTCACTTTAATGAGAATTACGTATTTCTGTTATCTGCTTGGCCATTACATTATTTAATTCCCTCATAAATCGTGGGGACATGGTGACTTATTGCTGATTAATCATTTTTTTAAATCTCTCATTAGACTTTCCAGTCCTGACAGTAGATCATCCTAGTCTATCTCAAATTTATCTTCTGCCAGCATCCTGTGTGGGCGAGACTCTTGCAAAGAAATCTGTTTTTCCCTTTTCAGCTACTATTATCTTGTGTTAGTACTAAATTTAATTGCAACCTTCAATTTTTGTGCACTAGCTCTTATGATTTTTATTATTATTTTGATATGTTTTCCAATCTGATACTGTTTGCTCTCCAGCTCTCCAAAGGCATTTTTTTTTTCCTGTCTGCTGTCACTTACTCTACTTTCTGTTTCTTGACCCAGGCTTGGATTCACATTTTTCTGGGATATACTCATTTGGCCTGTGTAACCTCACGAAAATGTTACCATTTAAGCATAATGACTCTTTTCTTCCCTGGCTTCCTGTTCCCTTTCCTTGTGAAGTGGTATGTATACCTTCTGTAACTTTTAGACTCAGATGGGAGCTAAACATGTAGTTTTTAATTTCCTCTCTTTTCTTGAACTGAGGATCTTGTGGACTGGCAGTGTTTTAATCCCCATTTCTGAAACTGAACAGCATGGTACTAGTTTTGACAGGATTCCTTCCATGAGTGTGGTAAACTCGGTTATATTACGGCCACTGCTGTTTAGTGGTGAGCTAACACAAATGATAAATTGGCTTTCTGACTTAGTACTAAAATCACTACAGGGAAGAGCAGAGGGAAAGCTTGGTTTCTTATTTCCAGGTAAAGGAAAAACAAGGAACCAAAGATGTCCCTTTCTGTGAAGGGACATCTTCATCTTAAACCTCTTAATGGTTTAAAGACTGAATTGAAATGTGGATTCTCCTTTGTCAAATCAAATTCCTCATGCATTTGGCATGGTATTTCCCTTACTTCCATCTCTTACACAGAATTGACTGGACTCTTTCCCCTTTTCCACAGTAACTGTGTGATTCCTGTTTGGTTTGTGAGAATTGCAAAAGTTCTGATATTTTCCTGGATTAAAGGTGCCAGATTCTTAATGATTTCTTTCTCCTTCCTTTTGTTCCTCCCCTCCAGACAGCCATGTACAGGCTTCTTGAAGTTTTTTATTTTATTTTTTCTTGTCCAAGGAAAAGATTCTTCCTCCTCATTCTTAATGGCATTCTTTATGGTTCCTCATACATAGAGTGCTTCAGCTGACCTCAAACATTTTGTAATGCCAGTGCCATTTTACCAACTAAGCAAATGAAATAGTAATAGCATGCTTTCCACTTTTGTGTCAGCTGTCTTCCCTTCATTTGGGGCACGTAAGTCTCTAAATTCCTTCTTGATAGGTTTCCATTTTGAAAATACACTCTGTCTGGAATGATGTGGCATGTCTGCCAGCATAAAATTGGTATGAAACACTAAGCACAGGGAACTTGTTATCAAAATACTTTTTTCTTTCTTTTTTTTTTTTTTTAAAGGTCACTGTTGTGAAGAGGAATGATTAAGAAGTATTACTCCAGAAGTAGAGAAAAAGCATTAGTGATTGCATCTTTCCTCTACAAAAAAATCAGTGCTGTTCTGAGACCCAGTTACTCAAAAACAAGTTGTAATGAAAATATACTAAAATCCTAGGCTTTAGCTTGGTTATATCAAATACTTGGTAGAACTCCAAAGTGGTAAATAACTCAGTTATTTTCTTTATGGAGTACTAATCTTGTTTGCTTTGGCATCTAAATCCTAAGTCACAGCTTATTTTTACTTAGTATACACTTTGTTTTAGAGTATCCCTTCTATGCAGTAATGGAGATATTTATTGCAGAATCCAGGAGGCCAGTCACAGACCAAGGATTCTGCTCTGTTTGGCCCCAGAGGCAGTAAAAAATGGTGTTCACCTGGGCAGTTCTGGTCAACGTAACAAACACCAGCCATACTACTGCTGCCACAGTCCTCATTGTGACAAAGTAGTGGTTTTGAGGCCGTATTTTGAAGGAGTGTGAGTTAGGCGGGTCCTCATGTTGTCTTGTACAGCCCAAGAAGAAAATAAAGATGCGTTCATCTGATCAAACGAGCTGGTTTGGAGAGTTACATTTGCTGTAGCGTTCTGAGTAGGTGTGAATGGTACAGTCAAGGCAAAAGGAGATGCCACTGTGCTACTAGCCTATGCTAGTATTGTGTGCCCATGCAAGCATTTTTCATCTGTTTATGTTGTTAAAATTCTCCTAATTTCTCACTGAAAAAATGGTCTGGATACATTTCTAGCTTTGATGTAGAAGTCTGAGGAGAAATCTGTCTTGAAGATGAAGTAAGTTGATGGCAAAGGGGAGCCTCTCAGCTGTAGCTGAATTTTTGAGTTCCATCAGAAGGGTACTTAACATGATTTAAATGTGCAGGCAATTGATTTGTAAGTGAAGCCATTAGCTAGTGACACGTTATTCTAGACTGGCCGTTAATTAATCTTTGTTTTCTTTCTGTCATCATTTTTATTGCAATGCATGGAGGTTAAAATCCACAAGAAAGCGAAGTAATACTGTAAGTTGTCTGCCTCTTCGATCACTTTTGTTAACAGCAAGAGTTTATTTTTGTTGACGGCTGTCAACCATTGGGATGCACAAGATGACATCTTCAAAGTAAGTCTTAAACAAACAAAACCACCTTCCTTCTGTAACTTCTGATGTTAATTCCCATCTTTCTACTTTTTCCCTTGAGACTGTTACAAGCAGTGGCTGTTTCCTTGATGTATGATTAGGTTTGGTGAGGAGGTTTTAACAGATCTAGATTTTGAGACAGCAGTCTAAGATGTGATGGGCTTTACTTTGAGGTGTCAAAATAATTGGATTACACGTGGTGGTTCTTGACAGTCCCCAAAACATAGTTCATGTAAACTCTTTTTCTGCTCCAGCAGGAAAATTCCTTTGGTTAGTGTTGCTTCTCTGTTCTTTATGAACTTACTGAAATATGGTGTGTGTGTGTGTGTGTTAAACAGCAATTAGGTTTCAGAGCTTTCAAGGTTTTTTGTTTGTTTGGTTGGTTGTTTTTTTTTTTTTAGGAAAACCAGAGCTGAAACAAAATTAACAAGTTTTCTGATTCAATTTTCAGACCTGTCATTGCCTTTGAAAGTCCCATCAGTTGCTAACATGTAATAGTAACCTTTAACTGAGCTCTTTGTGTAGGATTCATTTATCTCTTAGTGTGGCCATCAACCTCAAAGGATTTAGCTGTGTTTATAGTTTTATAAGGGATTAAGTAACCTACCTCTGGATTCAAAAACAAAACCAAAATTGATTGATGATGATACGAACAAGGTAACAAAATTATCAGAACTTAGGAGGCTTAACCTCTTGTTCTTTATGGTTTAGTTGAAACCTGTGAAGCATAAAAGGTGGCTTGGAGTTGCTCTCCTCCATCGTAATTGTTCAACTTCCAGGTTTTTTTCATTGTTGTGAGACAATCAGAAGATGTCTGTGTATGTAAACCAGATGGAAGCGTTCACCTCAGGCTCTTTACATGGTGCTGCTCTCTTTGTAAAGCTCTCAATGCTTGTGCTCTAGTAGCACTCACTACACACCATTCCTGCTTGGGTCACCAGTAGACTGCAGCTGTATCTTGCAAGTTGGTCTGTGTCGGAAACTATTGATAATCTAATTCCAGGGTTCAGACATGGAACTTGTTCTTTAGAGAAGCTTTCTCATGGATAAATCTGAATGCATTTAAATGTCTGAGAAGAGGAAGGGGTGGGAGGGAATACCGTGGGAATTGCCTGTAGCCTTGCTGGATAGATAAACAGCTTGTGGCAGGCCCCAGGAAGATGTGATCATGCCTTAAAAACACTCAAAGAAGGTACCTGTAGTTAGATTTTTAGTTAGTCTGGCTCTTTGTGATCATTTACCCGTAAAAAGAAATGTAAATGGATTTTAAGCTTCATATTGGTTATTCACAGAAAAAGTTTTGGATATGGCTATGGTTTTGTCAAAATAGCACTGTGCTAAAAGATGCTTACCAAGACTGTTGGTGGTGGTCTGTCTGGGGGGCACTGCTTTAAGCCATGGCTGTTATACATAGTAGTAGGTTCAAAATGCTGTGAAGAAGAGGGTGATTCTATTGCATGTGATTAGCTAATGCAGGAAAGGATTGTGCTTTTCTGTGGTTACAAGCTCAAGTGCTGGTAGTAACAGTGCTGCCCACTTGTAGGCAGGAAGACAAGCAGAAGTTCCAGGTAGATCTGTACCTTTTATGCTGCTGTATGGAGTGGGGCAATTTCCTTTTTGCACTTGTGATGGGCTAAAGTCCAGCAAGAGAAATCTTGTCCCCTTCTGTTTTCCTAGATCCAGTGTACTTGAAGCAGAGAAACCATAGCTCCAAAGCTCTCACTAAGCTTCCTAAGAATACTTTTGTTAATTGTAATTGTCTGTGTAGTATAGTTTGACAGGATTAACAAAGCATGGAGAGCACTTCCTACTGTTAGCTTTGACCTTTTTTCTTTTAATGACAAAGTTCTTTGGATTTGGCACGTTCTGTCAGCTGCAGCGTTCTGAAGTATAAATAGTGATGACCTGGCATGCAGCGTGGCACTGGTAAGAGAATATTTGGGCCAAGGACTCATAGCCAAGCTCTTACCTTTTGCATAGGATTTTCTTTAATGGGAATGTGGAGCAGATGGGATCTTGGTTAAATAATTACTCCCTGATGGAGCGAGTACTGCCCCGAGGAACACAATTATGTAACCTGCGTCCCTGCTGTGCTGCATAGGAATGAGGAAGGTGCATGCAGGGTTGCATGAGCAGTCTTCATGCTGTCACTTTCTCATTCCAGGGTACTCAACTCTGCAAACTCTCTGGAAGGAGTTCTTAATCTGAGGTTTTACACAATTTGTACCAATAGAGCCATAATCCTCTATGGGGACAGGTCCTCCTTTCCCATGCAAGTAGTGAGCTTGGCATGATTAAAGCCAAAGTTACATCAACCCTTGGGGACAACTGTAAGTTTTGTGGTTTAACATCTAGTAGTCAGGTTCATCTTTTTGGGGAAATAGTGTCCTTCTCTTCTCTTTCAGTCATTCCAGCATATTCTGACTGAACTCTGAATACAGACCACCCCTGCTGTCTGCAGCAACTTCTGCGTGCTGGTGGTAAGATTATTCTCCATTCCTTATTCCTATTCTATATGTTTGAGCAGAAAGAATAACACAAGCATAACCATCTGCTTTTGTTGGTGTTTGGTACTGAAATTGCATACAGCAGCAATTGCAGAACAAATCATTCTGGATATGGCAGTGCAGCGTGAGATGCTCAGCCTAGTCCATCTGCCCTACACTGGGGACTGCTGTGGAGACAGTGTTTGGCTCAGGTTTGGAAAGCTCTGTAGCTGTGGCATGGGGTAAGCCTGTGCAAATAGACTCCTTTCTATCAAGGCTAGCTTGAACACCACGTTGTTGGTTTTGTTCAGAGCTAGCTCAGGAGTCTTGGATTTAGATATCTCTTTGCATGACAGATTATATGTCCCTGCACTGAAGCATCTTGCCCAATGCATGTAGAATATCAGGAGAATTTAGCTGCCAAACACATTTAAAAACAGTAATACCTGCATCTTCTTGCTTTTTGACTAAAATTCAGGCATATGGCCATAAGCATACCAAAAGGCATACCTTTGACTAGACTCCTTGCAAAACCTGAAGGTTGTTCTCAAGAAGATATATGTAGTTATACTTTCAACAAAGTGCCAGAAAAATGGGCAAAACTATGCCTTAAAGCTGGTGGCGAGAACATGATTAAGAAGAATATTTTAGTCCTGGATAAGCATTGTAGCTACAGAAAGACCAGATGCATTTTCTTTCAGATCTGTCAGAGGTGTTCTTTCCCTTCCCCCCCCCTTCCCCCCAAGAGTGAATTTTGTTGTTGTTTAAATGGATTGGTTTGAGGAAAATGGGCAAAGTTTTAGGAATGCAAACCCTACCTGAAGTTTGAAATAAGAACTGTGAATGTAAAGGTAAATCCAGGTCAAGTTTTGTTAATGATAAACTACTGGATTAACTCAGAGAAAAATTTGTTTAGGAGGGGGACTGAGATAACATGGTTAGACCCTATATAGTAGAGGGGCAGGTAATTTATCAAATAGCAAAGGATTAGTAGGAGTTAAGATGTGGGACATGCTTTCTATGTATCTGGTAATTTTGTGATGAGTCTGATTTTCTTGTTTTGGTGTTAATTCCATGCATTCAGAGTCAGGGTGGTAGCGTTCTTTTTTTGAGGATCTTTTCAGTTTCTTTTTGTCTTTTATTGCATATTTTCAGTGATGTTGCTTCAACCAAAATGTTTCCATAAGGAATGTGATTCATTGAGTAATTTATGACATACTTCAGGATGTGCTTTGGATTTCTTGTTTTCCTGTTTGGGAAGAGGGACAGGCTGGATGTGGAGATGTTTTGGCAGTCTAGGCTTCTGTTCCTGTGTCACAACTTGGTTCCATTTCACATCCTTGTGTGAGACGAAGGGCTTGTGCATTCTGGAGTTTGTTCCCTCCATCTCCTATTTCTCCATATTAACTGGTCTCAGAAAAGATGTTCCCTCTCCTTGTGAGACCTGCCTTTCCTGTATCCTTGGGCAGTTGCAGATACAACAGTAATATCAGGGATCAGCTAGATGCCCTTCTTGTGAACCAAGTCCAGGCGTTTTCTTTCATAGAATAACTGGAATTTGATGTGATGCTGGCAATGACCATGAGATAATGCACCTTTTCCTGACTGAGTAGGATGCTTTCCTAAACATGTTAAAGGAATTCCTATGACAGCATTGTTTTGTGAAAATGTGTAGTATAGGTTTGAACATTCTGACACGATAATTTATTTAATTCTTTGTTCATTTATATGTTTGGTTTTAAATCTCTATGTCGGGAAACACAGCATCATGAAGAAGAGTGGGAGAGTCTGGGCTAATATTCTGTCTGTGATGGTGTAGCCCCAAAAGAAATTCAACTCTTACTTTTGCTTCAGCTGAGTGTTTGCAAGGGGTAGTTCCAGTGATTGGCTGCTGTAGTGGGAAACAAGTAGATTAGCTGCAGTTAGGATATATGTAAATATAGATAATTACTGATGGCTATAAAATGAGTGAAACTGTGAGAATTATAATGAGCTGATAATGAGCTTGCAGGTGATGATTTTCAAATGGGCATCTGATTTTTTTTTTTTATTTTTAGCCTACAGTGGTATTTTCAATGGCTTTCACCTACTTCCACCTGAGGATTTTTGTGCCTTCTAGTTAGAAAGCAACTACACAAGGGGCTAATTAGGCCCTTATGAGAGGATGGTGGGGAGAGGTAGGGTGGCACGTCAGTGGATCTCCCACTGGACCTCCCAGGTGAGAATTATTCTCCAGTGGCTGCAGGTCTGTCCACCCACCATGTCCCCCAATTGGCTGTGATGCCTGCTGGGGCACTCCCCCATCCAGAGGAGAGGGATGGAAGGGACTAACAGCTGCTTTTAAAACTTCTCCTTTATCTTTTTCAGCTTAATTTTGCCATTCAATCAAAATAATTAGCAATGCTGGTTTGAACAGCTGCTTGACTTGGGTTTAGTTAAAGATGTTCACAAAAGGTTAATGCTGGGTCCTAGGCTTACTTGAAGTTTTGTAGCTGGATAAACTTACAATATTCCTGTGCCTTGTAAGCTATCTTCTTTGCTAAAATGCTTAAAAACTCTGTGGCAAGTTTTGTGTCAGAAAAACTACTGAGAATAAAAATTCTTCTAACATTCCAAGTTGTACAGATGGATTAGATTCCGTGTGTGAGTGTGCTTGTTTTTTTGAGGATGGTTGCATAGGCAGCATTTCTGTAGTAAACCCTAATTCAGTGGGATGCTTTGCATCCTCAAAAGTTAATTGAATTTAAGTAGAATACAGGGACACTTAAAGCTTCTTTAGGTCAAGTAAGGATGAAGAAAGATGGGTTGAATTAGTTCAAAGCACCTGTTTTTCAGACCTTTTAACAAGCAGTTCTGTTTTGGATGTTCACCTTGCCTAATAGAGGTGAGGTCTAGAACGGTAGCCTGGATATGCATACATGTTCTTAAACTTTATTATTTTATTATTATTTTTTTTTTTTAAGAAAAACAAACCCCCACGCAAAACAAAACTGTGCAGTATTTGACAGGAAGCCAGTGTTACTCCCTTGAAACTAGAGTGGCATGCCTGAGTCAGTGAAGTATGAGCTAAGAATCTGGCAGAAGCCTTTTGCACAAAGGAAGGCTGAAAGAGTCTCTCAGGAAGCCTGTATGCTGCTAAATGTGGCATGTTTGAACATGAGACTGACATCATTGTGAGTTCATAGTAGTGAAAGAACAAAGTGTCAGCCACAAATTAGACTGACCTACTTTTTAAGTCACTTCTAAAAGCTTAATAGCACAGTATGTTGCTTGTTCGGGCTGTTTATTTCTATCCCGACCTCTTGCTACTTAATTAAACTACAAGTTAACTCTCTGAAATGTTGAAGGAGTTGTTCAGGAAGGTGTGTGTGTTTGAGGGGTGCTGCAGACTTCCTTCCTTGACTCTTTTTCCACCCTGACCTCAACCTTCAAATAAAGGAAGTGATTAAGGACCACCCATCGTACACCTTTATCCTTCAGGATCAGTTTCCTGGAGGTAAAAAATCAGGATTGCATACCAAACCCTAAATCACTCATATGGGCTGCTCACATGCAAGTTTCTTTGTGTAACTGGAAGTCGGTCTGAAAGTTGTCTGAACGCTTGCCAGCAGTATCAATGGGAATTTATTTATAATCAATAAGTTGTTACAAAACTGAGCAATATTATTTATTGATGAAGCCATGATCATTGAAAAATAAATGGTGCTTGAATACCTAAGAAATTAAAAGGATCATGAATTCTGGAAGTGACATTTCTTCCCAGTGTTCATTAGGCTCCACATGCACTGAAATTTATCCATCTTGTTGATATATTACTTCAGTTATTGCAGAAGTATATTGAGCCCTCCTAGCTTGAGATTACTTTGGCAAAAGTCAGTTCCTTTCTTGTTATTATTGAAAGGACTGTGTAAAACAGAGCACCTTTAGAAATTCTGAAGAAATACAAAATCTTGCTTGTAGGTTTTTTACAAAACTGCACATACATGTAAGCCTACTCCAAACAGTATAATAGAATAGTAACTTAAGTGACTAGTTTTGGTTTCTCTCTGCTTTTCAAAATCCTTTAAGAAGCCAAGCAAGGTTGCTACAAAACATTTCTGACACTGGTCTTTCACAAAGACCTGTATCAGATGATAACAATGGAATTTACTCCCACTGTTTGGTATTGAAAGTTTCTGTTTTTCAAAATTTTAAAATCCCTGTTCCCTTTTAATTCTTGCCACCTGAATATAATGGTGGTCACATTTTGTCAGTTGTTCCTAAGGGGGATTACTGTGTTTTGTGGTTGTGTCACTCTTCTTCCTCTAATTAGATGGCAGCGTTTTTAATGATGTAAGAGGCAGACCTGGGGAATGTAAGTCACCCTCTGCTTTCTCTTTCTGCTATAAGGAAGGATCTATATGGCTTCTCTTTTCAGTCATGTAGTTAGCACACGAGAAGTGTGGCCTTAGCACCACTGCAGGTGCTGTATAACATGACTCAGATGCCAAGAAATGCTTAGGATCCTTTGGCAAAGAGGTGCCAGAACACACTGTGTGCAGCATGGCTCAGTGAGCTGCTGTGACTTACGTGTTTGTTCCTGAGCTGAGGCCATGCTGGTGTCATCTCATCAATTATGAGAAGATGTGAAAAAAGGTGTAATAAACAGGCCAGAACAATTACGTTTGTGGGCAGAAATTATGCATGGAAAAATATTGCATTCTGCGTGTGTAAACTATAGGGAGCGTTACACTGTGGCGGTCAGGTCAGTCCCCCATCTTCTGGATCTAGGAGTTTGTGTATTTTCTGGGCCTCAGCTGCAGTTTGGTGGTACTCTGTCAGAACCCTCACCCCTCGGCATGGGATGCCTCCTTGCAGGGCTGCTGCCACTGCTGGGTGTCTGGGGAGGCCTCACAGCTTATTCTGCTAGGCCATGCTCGCTGGGCACCAGTGCCACACACCGCATGCATCTTCCTTCTCCACCCCCCAGTTCCAGGCGGGCAGGCTGGTCCATGTTTGTGGGCTGTTTTCTGCCAGCCATTCTGTTTCCTTGCCATGTCAGTGTCATTCGGGGAGAAACCCTTAAGCTTAACCACTTTGCTGAGTAGGATTGAGTTTAAGTACGCATTTAGGTGTTCATTGGGCCCAGCATCCCTTCTGATATCTTCAAAGCCATTAAAGTCTAACTGCTGTGGCACATCCCAGAGGATGCTTCTCTGTGTTTTTATCTCTGTGTTGCACACACTGTGTAAAATAGTCATTTAGCTTTGAGCTTGCAGAGATTCTTTGATGGGACTTTGAAAATAGATGTCATTAACATTTATTAGGTGGACTTTACAAACTTCTAGATGCTTCTCTACAGCTGACAGGACATGTGAGCAGTGTGGTGCAGCACTGTGTTTTCAGGCACAAGCAGGAAGAGACAAAGTATTAATGTTGACAGTTTATAAATAAATAAATAAATAAATAAATAAATTCCTTCCAAACTTTCTCATGCCCTGATGTGAACAGGTTGAATGTGCATGTTGCCTTCCGGGAGAACTGGTGTCATTTCCTCAAATGGGTGAAAGACTATTGCATTTTAACCCACAGCTTACCATAAAAGTAGTTTACAGATCTCTCTTCTTAAAGGAGATTGACTCACTGTGATCTTTAGTCATCTGGTTTTAGAAAAGCATCATTAAAGTGTCTGTTGTAAGAAATTCACCCCTGCCTTGCCCAGAAGCTATTCTGATTTGTTTCCCTAATAAGATAGCACCATTATCCTCTGTCTTTTATCCATCCTAGTGCTTGTGTGAAGCCTTTGGATCCATCTTCTGTTTTCATCATACAGTGACCACAAAGCAGATTAGGGTTGCATATTTTATTTTATTTTATTTATTTTTCTATTTTATTTTTATTTATCTATTTATTAATTATTTTATTTTTTATTATTTTATTTTATTTTATTTTATTTTGTTTTGTTTTATTGGCTCCTTTATTTACTCTCACTAGACAAAAGGCTAACTTAAAGGCTAACCATTATCTGAAGGCTCTGAGGTCCTATCTTCTCTTTCAGGAAGACCTTTTAAAGAAATAGCATGAACTAATAGGACTGCTGGGTTTGATGGTTATTTAGCACTACTCTTCAGAGCATTCATCTTCATTTTAGTCTGTTTCTTAGCAAGAAGATGACCACATAAAATACAAAGTCACTATTTGGTCTGCATAGCTGCAGAGAACACAGGTGGTGTAGTAGATGGAAACCTTGGTGTCACAAAAGCGGCTGCTGTAAACAACTCTTGTTCTACAAAGAGTAAGGAGGCATGGGGATTTCAACAGGTTGAAGAAGTATAAAGTAGTTTAACCCTTTAAGGTGTTAAGTTCATGTGTCTTTAAATTGAATGCTAAAATCCAGTTGCTGTTAGACTGGCAGGTGTGGAATTTGCAAGTTGTCACAACTGAATGATGGATCCTATGTACAGGAGCTGAATAGCACTTGTGATGTGTATTGTAAGGATAGATAACTTTCCTCTCATGTTGAGAACAGTTTGTAATCTGCGGTGGTTCTGGGTTGGATTTCTTCAGACTCAAGACTATATAGAATAAAGCAGACAAGTTTTAAAGCTTGCCAGCACTGGCTAAACAGAGTAATAAGTTTTATGCTAGACGCTTCATACTAGATCAAATTTTTGTGAAAAGTGAGGTATAAAGCTCCTTAGAAGGATGCTGGGGTGCTTGACTGCTCAATCTCTCCCTTGCTTCTAGCTTGTTTGGTGCACCACAACTCCAGCTGCGGGAGGAATGCTCCCTGTGACCGGACTGGTTGGGTTCATTTACGTGCAGTTTTGGGAAGGCCCTAAGCAAGAGAGGAAAAAAGGCTTCCATTTCTAATTCTGGCTAATCCTGGAAAATAAAAAAAGGTATTTAATAAGGCCTAGAGGACTTCTTATTTTCCAGAAGTAAGTCAAAATGCAAGCATATGGTCTTTTGTAATTCACTGTAATTGGAGGGATGTATATTTCTTTTCCTAAAGTCAGCAGAAAAATCCTGGCCTCTTAATGATGAAAGACTTTAAAAGAAAGAAAGAAAGAAAAAAATAAAATAAAATAAAATAAAAATAAAATAAAATAAAATAAACAAACCACCTTTATCCTAAGCAGGAATTGCTGAAGTTTCCCCTTTAAACATGGGTGGCTCATTCATATTTCATTTAATTGTAATATAGTATCCTCTCTTTCCCTCCCCCTTCTTACCACCAAGGCTAAAAAGGAGGAGGGGAGATATAAAATGTTTCTGAAAATTACAGGAAATATCTGTTCCTTTAACAGCATTGCCAGGGAATTTCCAAATGTGCTTAATGCTTATGGCCGGACTTGCAGCAGCTCAGTCTTCAATCATGAGTGGATCCTGTTCTAAAAATATGACATCTCCTTCCAGTGAAATATGTTGAAATGAAGTATATGCTTTGTTTCTCATCTGCTTTTCAAAATTAATTCTGCCTAATGGAGAAATTAGGGTTTGGGAACTGCTTTAAGCTCCTGATTTCTCTCTATTCAATAAATTGCAGATAAGTATATTAAATTGTTCTGTGAGATGGTAGTTTACTTGTAAGGATTTTGGAAAGGCACGGATGGCAGGTACTAGTGAACGTGAAGACTGCCTGGCAGTTTTCAGGGAGCCTCCAGAAGTCACACGTGAAGCATTAAGGGACAAAATGGGGGATACTTTTTGTCCCATTACTTTGTTTTGGTGGACTATCTCAACGTGATCTCTGATCATGGGGTCTTGTCTCAAGGCAGAACCCGATCTGTGTTAAGTACTGGGTGGTTTTCATTTCCAAGGGTAGGATTGGGAATGGAGAACATGGCAAAGATAGTAGGATGAGCTTGCTCTTCATGTCTACTGCCTTCTGGTGGGATTCTGCCTCTGGGCTGGGGAAAGGAGCAAGATCTGCCAGGCCTCTTGTGAATCTTGGGAGGATATCTGCCAGCTAGAAGAGGTATGGAAAATACAGACCTGTCAGTCTTCGGCAGATCCTTTATTGCACCTCTCTGCCCTATGCTGATGTGTTAGTGATTGGATGGACAGGCAGGGACCTCTCAGGGACACACATGTGGTGAAGGCCCCACTCAGGGTGTCCATCCCAGCAATCAGAGCCTCACCTGGGAAGTGAACTTAGTTACTTGTCTGGAGGGCTCTAGCCTCATGTTCTACTGTTGACATTTTTAGAGCAGGTAACTGAAGACAGCAAGGTGGTTCTTGTAGCTTCTTTCCTTGTGAGGTGAAGATGGTTTTGAATCTGTTCACTAGCTTTCATAATACGGTCTGCCCTCTGCTGCAGTGGCTTTTCATGGTTGTGATATCATTTACTACATGGTTCAGAGCCACTCCTGGATTTCGTAATAGGGCAATGCTTGGCAATAGTTTATTATCATGGTTTATGTTACAGTGATTGCTAAGCAGAGTTGTCAGCTCTTGATAGTAATGATTTGAATCTTGTTTAGCTGGCCAGGAAACTGTTGGGAATTGACACTAATGTGTTTATTTTTATTTCCTCATATGAAGGTTATAATTTAATTTGTTCATGTAGAAATGGCAGGTGCTTTGCACAGAGTTTGTATGGGTGTGACTGTATGTGTGACTGTATGTAATGATTGATGACATCGGTGTTACCAGTTTCCAGGGTTGGGTTTTTACTGTGGGGAGGTGGGATTAACTACCCAAGATGTTCTGTTTCCTTAGTCTTTGTCCATTCAAAATACAGCCATAATCAGACTGATTTAGGGCTGTCTCTGTTAAATACTGAGAAAGATTTAGTGTATTTACGTGAATTCATGCAAATACATCACCTATGAAGGCTAGTTACAAATTAGTTTTCTAGCAGAAAGATGTGTCAAATTGTTTCTCTGGCTTTATGACTTTTAAGCTCTAGCTTTTATTTACTTATTCTTTTAAAGCTAGTAGAAACATTTGCTGTGTTTTTTTTTTTTTGTTTGTTTGTTTGTTTTCCCTCTTCTAGAAAGTAAGTATAACAACTTTCTGTTTCAGACCCTTGCTCTTTAAATGACTGCAAACATGTAGAGATCTCTTCTCAACTAGGTTTTTATGTGTTTGAGAGTTTTACAGTAAAATGACTACACAAAATGTGCAATCTGTTTTCAGTTCTTTGACTTGTAATAACGACTTTTTCTTTCCTATGTTTAGGTGTTTCCCTCTTCTGGCCTTTGTATGTGGACCACCACACTCTGTCCTGTTCAGCCCATTTAGAATTTGACTCAAGTGTAGGTGAGTAATTGGTTTTAATATGAAACAGTAATGAATTATGGAGTGCAATAAAAGTACTCGAAAAATTTTAGTGGCTTTGACTTGATCGTATGGGAACATAATCTTTTAACAATATGTTGAAATTTTCCTTGGCTGTCTAGAGTCCCAGGCAATAGGAAACTGAAAATAATCTGTATTGTACCATTTGTTTGAAGCGGATTAGGTAAGCTTTTATTGTAAATGTCACAGAACTATATGCAGTGAACCTACAATGAAAAAATATTTTGAAATAGAGCTTCTTGCTTGTATGGGTGGAGAAGGGAGTCCCCAAAATAAAGTCTTTGAGCTGTTGAATAGAGTGATACAACGTACCAACAGCATGTTCCATCACTTCTTATGAGCTCATGTTCTATCAGTCAGGTTTCTCTGCTACAACACGTAACAAATGTTTACTATTCCACAATGAATGTCAAACAGGTTGACTTCTTGGTAAATGCAAGTGATGATAATCTAGTACATTGCTTTGAGTTGGTAATGATGCATGAATGATATTTGCATGAACGTTGCACGTATTTGTGGGATATGTTGAATAGGTCACCAAAACTTAGTGTTGGTGTTTTTTGTTTGTTTGTTTTTCTCACTTTTTTCTTGACAGGAGGACATATTTTCTTATTTATAACATTCTTATGTATATAAAAAGCAGCATCTCACTGGTTTCTAAATGGAAATTTTGTTTGTCTTGCTCAGCCCAGTTATCTGAGGGCGCTGTTGGTAAAAATGTGAATAAGCAGTAGGCAAGGAAATAAAGGACTTAAAAATCTAAGCTGGAGGCATATTTATGTACCTTAATCATGGGAAACTGATTTCCTTGTGATTCCATCTGCCCATGTTTCAGTTCTCCGAGGTGAGCATGCTGAAATGGGGTGACTTTCCTTTAGAGCTTGTAACCAAAACAGAGTAAGTAATTAGTGAAGCAAGATGAAAAACAGTGTACCACTGAACAGAAAATTGTCCTTTGTGTGTTTTTTTATTTTTATTTTTATTTTTTCAGTAGATTATACCTGCCATATTCATGAACGTACAGTGTGTAATCTGAAATGCATGTGGCTGCTAGGTATACAGGAAAGAGAAAATTAATACTATCCCATTTTGATTGTACATACAGATCTGAAGTACAGATGCATGGGAAGTAGGACAGGAGGGAGAAGCCATTTGGATCATGCAAATAATCAAAGGAAAGCAGGGTGAAATTCTCAAAATTGCTTCTCTTTTTTGAACATGGTACTTAAGTGACATTTTCTAAATAAATAAAAGTATATGTTTCTATTTGAGGGGTGTCCTTACTGCATTCCACTCTTACACCAAGTGGAATATGCAGGGGAAGGAAGGCATTCATCAGTGTTGATGAACCACCCCCAAGCTGACCTGAGGAAATGATCTGCATATGCAATGATAATACTTTATTGAGTCAGCTAAAGAGCTGAAAGATGCCCTCAGTCTCCCCAGTTGAGGAACATGAGTCCATACATCTTTTGTTAATAGGTTCATCTTTTAAATCACAAGCATTTGTGATCTCAATCGTGTGTGGTCTGCACAATGACAGACAAGCTATAGACTTGTTGTAGCCTTAGTTACATTTTTCCCCAGACTTTGCACTTTATTACATGGTTGTTGGTCTCTGGAGAGTATTGGCTTGCTTGCTGAATTCAGAGGGAGTATTGCCATTCTTTACTTTTACTAGAAATCTTATTTCCCTCATGCCCAATAGACGCTTTGTGTTTCTGACTGCTGATGAGTAGCAATATGAGCAGGGATGGTCTCTCCCTGTCCTTGTTTGTCACTCAGTCTGTAGCAGCTTGGGTGATGAGCATCTTTCCAGAACAGCTTTTATTTCCATCTTCCTGAGGCTGGGGAAGGAACGCTGTGGCTGTCACAGATTTTAGTGGAACAGTGTCTCACAGGAATGGGAATTCACCCTGCAACTCAGATCAGAGTCCCCTTCTGATGCAGGAAGTTGTGTAGACTTGTTTGAGTATCAGGTGCCAGGGAATGGTACTGATTGTAGGGGTACCAGCTATTGAATTACTTGCAGCTCCCAGCTCAGTAGTTATGAAGCCAGCTACTCTTTACAAGGCAGCTGATGTGCCCAGAGTAGCATGCATATGGAAGCTTAGAAATTGCTACCTCTGTGCCTTGGTTCAGCTTTTGGGTTTCTTTCTTGTGCTGGTGTCAATTCTGAGAAATGTGAAAGTGAATCTGTTTATAGGGTAGGACAGTGTTTTTCTCATATGTGCATGTGTTTGCTTCTAGAAAGTGGAAAAATACAAGGCTTTAAAAATCAGCTCTTTCAGGTGTCTCAAGCTGAATATTCAGAAGCTTCCATTCAGGACCTTGTAATGTTCAGATGCTGTAAAATTATTTTGTTGGCATTCTGTCATACACAGATGATGTATGTGAGAGCGTTGCTTTATGAACCTGGCAAAGCAGGCATTAGTGATGGTATAAACAAAATTGCTTAGCCTTTATGACACCAAGGTTCAATTTCAAGGTCATCTTCTTACCTGAGCTAGAAGCCCTTCAGAGTTTGTAGCAAGGCATCTAAAAGCTTTTTGCCAACTCCTTAACCTAGCTGGAATTAGATCATAATTCTGAAAGTTTTTAAAATATGTTCTTTCCACATCTGCCTCTTTAAAAATAGCTGCTATGATGTGAGCCAAAGCCTGAGATAACTAAAACAAGCATCCTTGAAAGAGATGATGTATGATGTAAGGGAGTCAAGGTGGTAGAAGTAGAAATTAAGACTACATTCAAAATGCAAGTTAATTTGAGTGAAGAATCAAACACACAAGTGCCAGGTGTTTTGGTTATGTGATTGTCTGCTTTGCTCCATCTGAGCCATGTGGGACAGGGCAGGAATCCCTGAGACAAAAAGAGATCCTGTAGTTCTGTGGCACCATTTTACAGTCATATTAGAGGATCCAGTTTTGTTTGCATGGAAGATAGTAGGGTTCTTGTTATTTTGGTTCTTTAAACAATGTGAAGGGATTATTAAAATATTGGGCAAGTGTGGAGCAAAACTCTTTAATTTTACAGTGAGTTAAAAGTTTCATCTTTAAAAGACAACAAACAGTGCCTTATGTTTCAGCGCATCTGCAATGAGGAAGAAGCCATACAGCACTACCAATGTGTATGTGAATGACTTCATGTAGTACTCTCATAGCTGGACTACGTTCCACTTTTCCTTAATGCTGATTTCAGGGTAAAACATCCTGTGACTAAGATGGTTTCCCAGCTTGAAGATCAGCAACATGTTTAGGACAAAGCATTATATTGCATCATTTTATGAGACACTGTGGTGTCATACTGTTGCAATCTAAGTCACAAGTAGAGCACAGAGAGGAAACAGCCAAGAAATTGAGTTTTACCTTTTTACAAACTGTGACTGAAATGAAACAGATATTTCAACACCTCCTAACAGCTGGGTGATAAGAGCAGTCACCAGGAAAGGGAGGAGGTCTCTGGTGTTTACCTAGAGCAAGAGACTGATAGTTTTTCATGTTTAGATAGGTCCCATGGAAGAATCTAAAAGTCAGATAGTACCAGAAATGGAGAGAGTTAAATCAGAACAAAAACCTATAAATTAAATACTATTTTGACAGGATCAGCTTCATTAGGCAGGGGAGGAACAATGTTTTCATCAATCACAATAATTTGAGATGGCATTACTTTCAGAAGTTTACCACTGTGTTAACACATTGCTAAATGTTAAGGTAATAGTGTTATTCAAGAAGCCCATATGTACTAATAAACACATTCTTGACCCAGTCACTATATAGGACTGATTTGAGTTTTTTTAAGACACTTCTGAAACAAACTTCTATCATCCAAGAAGGAAGAGTGAGACAAGAAGCAGGAAGTGTTGAGAAGATAAGGAATTGTATCCAAACTGAAAGTTGCAAATTAAAGATTATATATTTTTAACAGCCTCCATTTTAGTGTTCTGTGGTTTCCAGTGCCTCAGCTGCTTCATTTTCCTTTTATTACTTGAACTTGAAGTCAGCAATTTACCCATCAAAACAGACTGTCTAGTTCATGAACAAACTGTCTAGCTCACAGAACAGCTAGAGCCAATTCCCTCTATAGCCAGTGGAAAAGCTTTCATTGATTTCAGCAGGTTTGGTATCTGGCAGCCTTTGATGAAAGAAACAAAACAACACAAAAAGGAAAGAGAGAATCACAATTCATGACAGGACATGTTAAAAGAAAAAAAATGCAGAATGACTTTTTTTTTTTTTTTTTTAAATATAACACTACTATTATGAACTTTCACTTTTTTCCTCCTTGCTTAATGGTGTAGTCTTTTGATACCTTCCAGCCTGTCTACAGAGAGCCTGAGGCCAGTATATAATGACTACTCTTTGAGGGGGGAGCAAACCTGCTAACCAGGTTGCAAAGATTGTTTTTTAAATAGACTTAATTAAAGCTTGGTATAGTAATTTTTCCAGTACATTTTGTAGTTTAGAGCAACATGCATTTCATTTCTGTGTGCTTCCATTTATCTGGACAAGCTTAAAAGTATTGGTGGTGCTATACAATAATAGTTAGGGCTTATAGATAATCACATTTTGTCAACCTTCTGGATTGTTATTTGAAACCTAGTGTTTTTCTTCTATTTGGTACAAAAAAAAAACAAAAAACACTTGTTAATGTTAAAAACATGGAACAAGTTTGTTTTATTAAAAAAAATAATTTGTTGTTGTTGCTGTTAAAGTGAAGTTTGTACTTCGTCATGAATCTAATTTATTTAAGAATTTGTATATATGAGTTTGTATAATACATCTAATGAGTAAAACGTCTGCTAACCTGAGATTTCTCACTGATAAACACAACTGACTTGTTGTTATAACAGGACTTTTAATAAGCCATCCATAAATAAGTTTGAATTCATTACTTCTGTTGCAATTAAGATGAATAAAATAATTTCAAAGTGAACCAGTAAGTCAATACTACAAATAAAATGCAACTTTTTCAGCTGAACCTGTTAAACTGAGGATGTACGATTCTGTGTATTTAAAATTTGTTTTACAAAAATCTTCATATGTACCTGTACGTACATTAAGAATCCAGGAAAATGAATCTTCATAACTTGCTCCTGTTTGCAAATATGTCACTGCCCTAAGAAGGAGCGTCAATAAGATATTTATCTTTTTTTATCTGCCCACTTCAATCTTATGGCAGTTGAGTTACTTCGCTTTGTCCCAACCAACAGAAAGCAGAGGTAGAAAGACTGCTTGGGTCACGGGCTAGATAGCATAGGCCACAACTGACATATGAGTTGCTTGAGTGTGTACTTCCTTGTGCAAGAGGTGTTGCATAGTTTTGTTGACCTAAAATCACTTCTCCGGATAGGGAATGCTATGGTGTGAAAAGCGCAAGCTGGAGAAGCATGATTTCTTGGCTTTTTCCAGCTCTGATTGCTCATTCCAAAACAGGCTGCCACACTAATGAAGTGAGGAATTCTTACTAGGCTTGTCCTTTAATTTATAAGGCTTCAACCTGTGATCACCACCACCTCAGCTGAAAAAGCCACCATTCACAGCTGCCCCCTGTTGCTGGAGTTGGTTACTTTGGCAGCTGAATGTGTGGCTCGTGTTTGCTCCAGAGCTGCTGTTTGCAGCCTTCATAGATGTCTGTCTGTGAAAATACGCACGATTACACAGAGACCAAGTTCTGAGCTGTGGGAGCAAAGCAACTTGACTTGTGCTTTCTGTAGGATCTGCAGTTGCAGCACAAAATACACAAAAATGCAGCTAAATCCCTGAGACATGAACCACCATGGTGGCTATGTCTAAAGAGTGCTCCTACAGAGATGTGTTCCATCAAAGTGTATTTTGGGAGACTCTGAAGAGCCCAAGATCAACTGTGGGTGGGTAATACTAACAGGTGGCAGTTTATTTACTGCTCCACTGCTGATCCTGTTTAGGCTGATGTGGTTCAGAGGATCTGATTTCACAGAAGCATAGTTTGCTTCAGTTATTATTTAGCATGCATGAAAAGTGTAATGCACCTCATGTAACAGTCCCAGTTGCTCCAGAAGGGTGAGAGACAGTCCCCAGTACTGTACATTTCAGCAGCATAGTCACAAGGCCTCTGTTTCAAGTCTGGTGATTAATTCAAATAAAACATTTGTGTCCTGATGGAGCATCTTGTTCTTCTGGTTTCTCTTCAACCATGTTCTCAAAGGACAGAAGTGGATGCAAGTTTTTTGTCCTTTCTTTCGTACAGTTTCAGTTCCCAGATTTGCAGTACTTGTTTGTGAAGTACTTTCCAAGGCATTAAATTTTAAAAATGTATCTTAAGTTTTACAACTTCTTACTTAAGTGGTGAAGTGCTGAAATGGGTCTAATTAGTTCTGCTATTGAAAGGAATACCATGATTTAGGGTGCTATCTCTTAATTATATTCTTACAAAATCTTGTGAGGAGGGAGAACGAGTGGCAACAAAAGTCTGCAATTAAGACAGGCTATGTTGCCTGAAATACAAGATAATTGTCCAGGCAAGATCGTTGGAATAGATTCAGAGGCTGTAGTTGCAAATACTCGCACTGAGATGTTTGGAATACACAGCAAAGAACTTCTCAGGAGTGTGTTTATTGTATGGTACAGAGCACTGTGCGGTTAGCCTCAAAGCTGAATGTTTTGTTCTGCAAACTTCATGGCCTCATCTGGTTTGTGTTTTTTATCTTTCCCTTCTTACAGGCTCTTAGTCCGGTGTGAAGCTGATGGGTCAGAGTAAAGTTAAAGAATGATGTAATGCAGTGGCAGCCAGAAAGCATCTTTTGTTTGAATTGTGAAATGGCTACTCCAGTCATCTCCTGATGAATCAGATGTGAGGGGCTACTTTGTGGAATGAGCCCTTTGTAACGGCACATCAACTGGAAGCAGGAGGAGATGTTCAGTTGAAGAACTCTTTCTGAAAATGGGTTTAACTTTTCTTTTGCCAGTCACTACCAGCATGACCTCATACACTTCTGGTACAATGGTGTGGCTAAGCCTTTGAGTACACAGCCATTACATCATCGCAGTAAATTAGAGAGGGAGGTGGTGAAAGAGGCCTTATTGTTGTCATGGCCGATGAGATGATCAGGACTCAACTCATTGTCGCCGAGAAGTTGGTGGCTTTGCTGGAGAGTGGTACAGGAAAATGGTTATTGATTGACAGCCGCCCCTTTGTGGAATACAATACGTCCCACATCTTGGATGCCATCAACATCAACTGCTCCAAGCTTATGAAGCGGAGGCTGCAACAGGACAAAGTTTTGATTACAGAACTCATTCAGCATTCAGCAAAACACAAGGTAGGGGTCATTTTCCTATTTTCCTTCTTTTTGTTTAAAAAACTGCTCCTGGAGAGCAACTTGTAATTTTCCATTGGGCATTTTGGTTTTAAAAAATAAATTTGGGACATTTTGTTTTGCAAAGACGATCTGATTTAAGATGCTGTCAGTTACTATCAAGTTTGCATTTGGTACTCTGTGTAGCAATGCTCTCATGTAAATGACAGAGTACTGTTTAGAGACTTGAAAATGACTGAGAAAGAACATTTTCGGGGTTCTTGTAAATCTTGCAAAGCACTGTCCCTTAAAAGTATCTAATCAATGCAGTAAACATTCATATTCTAATCTTTGAAAGATTCTTTGGGGTCTGTGGTTGTAAGGATTGCTTAGCAAGCGGTTGTACAGTTTGGATAGAAACTGTAGCTTTGTCAATCCTGGCTCCTACTTGCTGTTTGAAATGCTTTTCATGTGAGTAGCTTGGATTTTTAAACAGTTAGCAGTGAAAAGAAAATAGCCAAGCTGTTTAAACATAATGGGTATCTGGTGGATTTTTTTATTTTTTAATCCAGTGGTACTTATTTCAAATGTTTTGGGTAACAGAAATAATCTGAAAGCAAGGACATAATATACATGTGTTTAAAACCGAAGTGTAAAAAAAAAACTTCTTGTAAAAAAAGGGTATTTTAAAAAAAATAAAACTAGCTAAAGATGAAGCATTTTACTTGTGATGTAAAATTATCGAATTGTCATCATTTACAGTGTATGCTTCAACTTGGAGCAAATAATCAATTAAAAAACTCTCAATATTCCTGACCAAATATAATTCTTTTAAGTATAAGATAAAAAATAGTTTTGCATACAGCTGTATATGAAATCTATATATCTGAAGTGCTGCATAGCAAGCATGTAGGAACCCTTAGCCTGACTTTATGCAGGTGATAATGGGGTGCTTTTAATCATCTTCCTCCTTCCTATCTTACTCAATTATTTGTGTTTCAGATTGAAATTGACTGCAAGCAGGAAGTGGTGGTATATGACCAAAGCTCTAAAGATGTGACCTCTCTCTCATCTGACTGCTTTCTTACTGTGCTCCTGGGCAAACTGGAGAAGAATTTCAGCTCTGTTTATCTGCTTTCAGGTATGATGTACCAAGATAAAAATGGCACTTGAATAAGGAGAAAAAAATGCTATTGTTACAGCTGATGTGTACAGAGTTTTGCAACAGCACTGCTGCAAAGTGCAGTTATAACATGGCTTTTCCTTTTGTTCTTTATGCATATAGTGATGTTCATGATACATGTAATGCTTAGAAATACATCTTACAGAGGATATGTAACACCATTGGTGTTGTGCAAATGTAAATTGATCAACACAGATTCTTTTTTTACATGCGTATGTCAAAAGTATGTCAAAACTACTATAAGAAAGGTGCTTCCCTGGTGTTTTAAGTCTATGTGCTAGGAGGTATGTGCTTCCTTGCTGAATTGGTAATTACTACAATAATAACAAGAGAAACAATCTCCCATCATTTGAGAAATTGTTCTGTGTGACTTTTAAATCTTCATTTCTTTAGGAAGAGTTACTAGTATTTAGGTCTTTTCCTTCACCTCTACTTTTTTGTTTGGTTGGTTGGTTTTGGTTCAAATTCCAGCTCAAAGCGTCTGTGGACATTCATGTCCTTGTAAGACATGATTTCTTAGTGTTTGATGTGTGTTTTTGTTATTTCTGTCATAGAATTATTTAGGTTGGAAAAGACTTCTTATATCATGTAGTCCACCTTTAACCTAGTACTAAAGTCCACCACTGAACCATGCTCCTAAGCTCTACATCTACAGGTTTCTTGAAGGCCTCCAGGGATAGTGACTCAACCACTTCCCTGGGCAGCCTATTCCAATACCACACACTCTTTAAGTGAGGAAATTTCTCCAAATATCCAACCTAAACCTCCCTTGTGGCAACTTGAGGTCATTTCCCCTCGTCTCATCACTTGAAGAAGAAGCCAGTCCCCACCTCACTGTGTCCTCCTTTAAGGTAGTTATAGAGCCATGGAACAGTAGAGTCATGAGATAGTAGACCCAGTGTTTTCAAGAATTAACAAGGAGGGGTGTGAAGTAGATACAGGGCTGAAAGAAGAGGGGATGATGAATAGAAGTAGGAAATAGATTGCAGTGATTCAATCGATGATCTAATGAAGTATATATACAGTCTCTGAGAAATGTTAAAACTGCAGTCAGAGACTAATGATGACAAAAAAAATCAAGAACTTCAGAGAGATACTTCCTTTCAACAGGAAGGTTTTGCTGAGGTTTCTAGTGACTTTAGATGAAAGTGGCAAGAAGGTGGTTATGTTACTGAGAAAACTTTTCCCAAACTGTTTTGAAAATGAGTACAGTGAAAATGAATAATTTCTGCACTTGGATAGGTGCATTTTGTTCTAAGCTAGACTTACAGCAAACTAAGATCGTGCTTTAGCTGTGTCTGGTGCTTGTTTTTTTGCTCTCTTGGTAAGAATCACGCCTGTGGTTGTGGACTACGCTATAAGACTAAGTAACTCTTCTTCCATAGGAGACACCAAATGAACATGTGGTCTCTAGGCACAGTAAATGCTTACTGATAGAGTATTGGTGTATGTAATTAATACTCTATTAAATTTAAAACATTTGAAAAAAATAGACTAGAAACAGTTAATGCCTCACAAGAAACATCAATTTTATTGTTCAAATACCCAACTCTGCTTATCTATCCTAAAGTTTTTGTAATAACCAGAAGCATATTATAGCTCCATGAAGCAATACAGACTATTCACAACTTAATTCCCATGCTGGAAAGAGACACAGCTCTCTAATGACTAAGAATTCAACCCCATGGTAGGGACGAATGGGAGAGATCTCCTGAATAAAGCAAAGCAGAGGAGAGTATCACAAAACTTTCCTTTCTTCTTCTACTGTACCTCTATAGATTAGTGGCATGAAACATGTCTTTGATCATCTTCTCCCTCTGCTGGACCCCATGAAGAAGATGATCAGAGTGTCTCCATCCTCAGGCTTGTCTGTATCTTCTCTAGGAATGGACAGTACCAGAAAGGGAGTGTACTGCAGCTCCTCAGTGCATAATCTGGGCAAACACCAGTTGCTTATCTCATAATGATGCTATGTTTTTTTTCTTATTTCTAGCACATGGTAGTTGTCTGTTCAAACTGGAAATGCAACATTAAACCACATATATATAGCTAGTGATGGGGATGTTTATGAATGCAGAAATCTGATGATTTAAAAACCAATAATAGAGGAGTATAAGAACAAAAGGAAAATGTAAAGAAAGTGTTCACTACTGATTAATTAGAACTAAGAGCTTGTTTCAGGAAATGTACCCAACTAAGATGAATTGGTAATATAGCAATTAACATAAACTATGTTACTTCACTCTGTAGCACTTCCTTGTCTTCTAATGGTTTTGTTCTGGTTTTAATCCTTACATAAAAAATAGCTTTCACAGTCCTGTTGTGTTTTTTTCTTTGCTTGTTTTAATATCTATTAAAAAAAACTAGTTACTTAAAACAAAAACAAACAAACAAAAGAAACCTTTTGGTGTGTGAGGTGAAGGAGAAAGTGCTAGATTTGGTCTTATACAACGTTCCTTGGAGTTTCTTGATACGTAGCTATTAAGAAACTAGATAAAATGTGTTGTCTCAGCAAGTTGAAGACAAATGTTCATAAACATTTATGGTTTATAATGAGAGTAGGGGTCAGTGCACTCTGTAGAAAGAAAAACCTTTGGACTTGAGTTTTCCCTAAACCACTCAATGTAGTTTATTTAAAACAGTGACCTTAAATAAACATTTTCAGGTAGGAAAATATATTCTGTTGAGATAGAATAAGCAGCAACTAACAAATTTCCGAAATTTCTGCATCTGTTCTTTCTGCCTTCCCCCATTACTGCGCAGTCAGTAAGTTTTTTTAATATATTTAACATATTTTTATTTATAATTTTATTTATTAAGGTTGTGCATAAAGGTATGTTCAACCCTGGAGGTTGTTTTTCATTGAAGTAGCTAATGTAAAGACCTCAAAGGAACCCTTACCAATTAGTTCAAGTTCTTGATCTAACCTCATAAAAATATAATCTGGTGGGGAATGTTCTCATGAATTTAAATATTTGTTTTGGTTCTTAATTTTTAATAGTGCACGAAATACTGATATGTGGGTACTGAAGGCTTAGTCTACTCCCACCATTGCTTCTACTTGGCTGAGTTAAGTAAGACTTAAACACAGGGATGTGACTTGATTCCTTCTCTTATCATAATATGAGAACTGGATTTACTTTTATGGAGTCCTGCCTTTTCCCAGTTACAGTATTTTTATGATGTTTCTGCAGAGCAAGCAGAAACAGTTGAGAGAGACTACTGACTGTTACTTAACAAATTATTATTGTTAAGGTGGAAAACAGCAAGAATCTTGCTTAAATCCTATTCCACCATGCCAGTGGAAAATATTCACATTCTACTTTCCTTGCTATTTCCTTCTTCTCTTAACCTGACTTGCTCCTACTAGGGCAAGCACAGATGTATTCATGGCAGTCACCTTTCAAATGTTGCCTGTGATGAGAATGAAGTTGAGGGTTTTAGTTGTGTGTGCTTGTGTGTGCGCAAAAAACTCACACTAAGCAGAAGTATTTCTTAAAAAATATAAAAATAAAACCCAAAACACAGAAATCTCTACCTCTCTGTATTTCCAACCTAAGATCAAAAATTGTGATAGCCTGATGCAGAAACACTGTACTGGCTCTGAACTGAAACTGGAAGCAAGAATCCTTGTAGTTGGGTGGATGAATGCAATGATGAATGTCTAAGAGAGACTAGATAACAATCAAAGTAATGTAAGGTAGGATCATAGAAACAGTTTCACTGAACCTTTTAAGAGTTCCTTAGTGCTGAAAGAACAGAGCGTATTTTGCCAGCAAGCCATGAACTACCTATTTTTTTTTTTTTTTTTGTCAGTCCTCAGTTTGACACTTAGACTTGATGTACTTGAAGGTACAGTGCTACTAAGGCCAACCAATGCAGAAAACTTGCATAATCCATCAGATTATAAAGCCTCGGGATTCAGGGGAGTCAAATATACTAGAAGTCTTTTGTGAGCTTCTAGATCTGCCTGTTACTACTCCAGTGCCTGAAGGATGTGATATGTATATATATGTAATAGTATTTCACTGGACTCGTTCCTCTCATTAAATACCATAAAACCTGATCTGCAGATGTAATCAGGGTTGTGTATACCTAAATACTGTCTGTGGAAAACTTGCTTTGTGGTTGGAAATGAAACTGCCATCCTTCAATGGATGAATCAAAGACTACAGGGAAAGAATGACAGGCTTCATACTCAAGTCAGATGAGAACTGTCTTAGAAAGTAGTCCATGAATTTCTTTGTACTACTTATCTTTCAGCTTTATCCCAAGTTACCTTTGTCACTCAGAGAATCACTAGCAGAGAATTACAGATTTTTTTCCACCCACGTGGCTCACAGAAACATGGAGTCGGGGAGCTGTACACCACCAGTCCAAAACCTTGGTTGTACGTCGGTGCTGTCACCCCATAAAAGAGTCATGTTGAGCAGCAACTGAAGCCCAAGCAGTGAATTGCCTGCTAATCTCTGCTACATGTAGTTCTGCCTTTGAAAAGTGTGAGCAATAATATGATTTAATGGATGTTGCTTTCATAAGACCTCTCTGATAAGCTTTTACAGAGCACAAAGCTGTTGTGATAAGCAGAAAGACATTATTAATAATTAATTTCATATTCAGTGGTGAACACAGGTTACATACAGTGGTCAACAAATGAAGTCATAAACTGAGTTGAGTATGAAAAGAAAGAGCAAATAGAATGAGTTCACTGAGACTGGGCAAAGGTCCCGGAAACAAAATAGTGAGAGATTAGCTAGGGATGGACTGTTGCAGAAGGTGTTTTTTTGCTGAAACTTTCCAAATCATTGTTTCCCTGTGACCTGTTCCTCACTAACACAGTGTGTGCATGAAGTGGAAGTCTTGCATGGAGGACACAAAGAAGGAATCAAGACAAAGATCTCTTCTAAGGTCTTTTTATGCTGGCATTTTTCTTAAAAATACTTGAAATCGTAAGTCAATGTAAAGGAGTCCCACTACAAGAATGTCAGTATCTCCAGAGTATGTTTACCATTGTGTTGTCTCTACCTGGCTAAAGCAAAGCTGGATGGAAAAGAAAGTGCAGTGCTCTCTCCTTGCTTTGTCACTGAAAAAGCCATGCCTTGTGGCAGAGAAGCAGGACATCTTAAGAATATTCTTTTATAGGTACAGCTGGTCATTTCCATCTCATGAAGCAAACAGGGTTGAAAGACTGAGCTTTCCTCCCTGCTTCTGCAATCCCACGTGACCAGCAGGAGGGTTCCCAGTGTGTGCTGAAAGATGGCAAAAGTTAGTTGTAGTTTGTGCTGTCTGATAAATTTCCATCTAACACATGAAAGCCTTTCAACGTTTGGATTTGGAGCTTAATAACCTTTGGCTGTGGCTGACTGAAGTTGTGAGCATTTCCTGTAAGCAAGTCTTTGGAGGGTGCCTCAAGAAGAAGAGCACAACTCCAAATGCTGGCCGTTAATTAATGTAATCAAGTTTTCTGCAAGTTGAAATAATTGCAGGCAGAATGAGCTGTCAAATATCCCGCTGGCATTTAGAGGAAGAAGGGTAGTCACAAGATGATGGCAGGCTTCCTCACACTGACTGTTGATGCCATTATGAGCCAGTTTCTAATGAAAAAGGTAGAAGTCTTGCAGCATGAGCGTGGTATTCCCGAAGAGGTCCCATGTTGCATAGTCAGTGTCAGCAGGAAGGAGAAGGAAGCGGGGAAGGAGCTTGGCTCTGAGTCGCCCTCTACAAAAGACTCCTCTCTTTCACTTTTAGTGAGAGCGTAGAAAAACTAGTACCCTTGGCTACAGCTGGTCCTCTGTGAATATCCTCCCACCCTTTGTACTTAAAATGAAGTTTTGAGTGTTCGCTTAGTGCTGTGATGTTTTTAAGCACTTGAAAAATGGGAGTAGGTTTTATTACTTTCATATGTGTATTCACTTGCTGTCTTTTGAGCGAGAGCAAAGTTTGACTAGCGTGAAACTCTTATAACATTTCTCAAACCCAAGAATAACTTGTTAACTTGGCTTTTGTTTGGGATACCTCTAGATACTTGTGAAACTTAATTGACTGAGATCACGACTGGGGTCTTTTTTTTTTTTCTTTAAAGGCAGAAAGGGCAAGCATGAACGTCCACTATGCTCTCTGTGCTTGAGGTTCATTTGACTCTTCTACTGGTGTGTGCCACCTGGGTGGGTGGGTGGAGGGAGTGGACCCCTTTCTCCTCTTGCCTACCCCCTCAGCCTTGTTTGCTTAACCTGCCTATTAACCTTGTCTTACCAAAAGCAGAAACCCTCCAGGGCAAATAACTTCCTTTGCTACCGTGCTTGTAAAACACCTAGCGTTAACAGGACCGCTGTCTGTACGCTACTGTAATAACAAAATTTAAAGAAAAAGGAAAGAAAAAAGCTTTCTGAAGTAGAGACTTCAATCTGGTAGATGCAGTGGCAGATGGGATGGGAAGGGGGGAGGAGGGCTGTCCACAGGGATGGCAGCGCTCCTGGCGGGGCTGAGCTTATGTAATGGAAAATGGCAAGTGTCCCTGCTTAGCTGGGCCGGAATGCATGAGTTGCAGTGGGCTGTGTAGGTCTGCAGCTCGTTTAAACAAAGTGGAAACATTGTAGATTCATAAAACTCTGAGTCAGAAAGTTTACAACTTTTCCTCGTTATGGCAGGGGAAAAATCCATACGGCGTCTTTTAGATAAACATTTTAGCATTTGGTGGGAGCATGACTGTGGAAGTGCTGATAAGTCACAGCATTAAGAGCCTCTTATCTGAGGCGAGCCGAATGTTAATGTTTTGTACTTTGTGTGTGTGTGTTTAAATTTGATTTCTGCATAGTTTTCAGTAATATTAGAAATGTTATATACCTAGTGCTGATCATTATTAGTGGAAACAACTTCCAAATTTCTGGGGGAGGGGGGGTCAGGGGAAGAAGGCAGTTAAACATGAATATACTCCGCTATGTATCTTTGTTGGGTACAGAAGTTTGGTAGGGCTTACTTAGAGTCCAAGTATAATTTTGCAGAGGTAGCTACAAATTTTGTTGCTTTTCTGTTCCTTTTCCTTTAAAATGAGATACTAATACAATATTTATTACCATACGTCCATGTAAAATTTGAGTAATCACTACCCTTAATGAAGAAGCAAATTCTGGACTAAAAGAAGGTGTTGGAAACTTATGTCAAATAAACAGGCTTCAAAGTCTCCTTGCGATGCTCTTCTGGTGCACACGTCATCTCTGGTTTTTGACTCATCACTTGGGTTTTAGACCTTTTCCACTCCCTGCTAACTGCATTAAAATAGTTGTGTTTCACACTGAGGTAATACTGATGAACTGGCAGACAATTAGATCTTGTGGGAACAGGAGGGAAGTGGCTTCTGGTCTGTTTTCAAGATGAATTCATTGAAGAAATCCAATTTCTCTCTTTGATGTTTCTGAACTGTCAGAACCCAAAGGAGGAAGAAAAAGGAGCTCATAGAGGTTGCCATGTTGTCTGTCTCTGTGCTGTTACCCACAAAAGATATTTAAGCTTGTTGGTTGCCTTCAGTAAGTCTTGACAAAAGGAGTAATTAAATGAGAAAAATAATGGCAGTTCTTGTAAGCCCTATGGACATGAGCACTGCCACAGTGGAGAGTCTTACATTAGTGTCTCCCCCTGAAAAGTAGCTTTGGATCAAGCTGAGCTGGATTTGCTGGTGTGATGAAGCAAAAGTGCTGGAGAGGTCCCAGCAGTGCAAGAAGAGTCCTTCGGAGCTCAGGCTGTGCTAGCCACCCGTGGATCCACCACAGGACTGGCATCAGAGGCAGATGGGCTCCTTTAGTTCTGCAGACCTTCCAATTACTTGATGAAGAAACACATTTGGTTAGTTTGGAAGTGGAAATCTGTTTATCTGGTCTTTAGAGTCGGCCTCTAAAGTTTGAGTAGGTGTCCAGGAGCCTTGTCTCAGTTATCAAATGCTTCTCTAGCTGAACCTTGCCCCCTTGTCCTCAGCTTTGCTACCAGGCTTTGGGCACAGAAGGCAGTTGCATGGGGTTCTCTGTCAAGCTTTAGCTGACAAGTTCATAGAAAGCACACAGTGTCATGTGTCCATTGTCCATGTGTCCAAGGAAGAACTGTCCATTTCCTCATTTCATTCCAATTTCTGTTTCATGGCCACCTTTATAAAGAATGTAAAGTAATGAATCCTCCTAGAACAAGTGCAGTGTGAGCTTGTTGATTGAGTTTGTTACTGTTAGGATTTGTGTACCTGTGGAGCTCTCCTTTTTATAGGAGTTGTGTCC
The DNA here is from genome assembly GCA_011076525.1 of Nettapus auritus. Taxonomy (NCBI): domain Eukaryota; kingdom Metazoa; phylum Chordata; class Aves; order Anseriformes; family Anatidae; genus Nettapus; species Nettapus auritus. Next base: position 70,121,338 of record CM021765.1, read on the forward strand.
ATGTTGGATAGTTACATTAGAAAAACCCAGTTACACCTAATGGGAACATCCCCTATTTTCATGTGTCCCTTCCGCTGCAGAGCTGCAGGCACATCAGGTGTTGTGCTTTACTTTAACACCCAGCCTTAATCTGTCTTATCTCTGAGGTGTTGTCAAGTCTCTGTTCTGCGGTTTGTCAGTGTGCACTTACCTGATTAGTAAGAGAACCTATTTTTAGGTGATTAAGGGTAAAACTTCTGGGACAGATCTCTGAAAGCATTTTGAGAATTGTAAGGAATTACATGATTGGTGGTTGAAACAGTACTTTTAAAAGCAACTTTCAAGAGATTTTAGGATCGCTTCATGACTGATTTGTCTGTATCTTAGAAATAATGTGCAGGTAAAGATACAGGATGAATGTGAGTATGAGGGAACGTCTGTGTTATATTCAACATGCATGCAAAGGAAAGACAATAAATATGTGTGGATGGGGGAGATGTATGTTACTGTAACTGTAACAGGAATGTTTGGCTAAATTAACAGCCAGTAATTAGAACCACCCAACGGCCCACTTACTGTAGTATGCTGTGTAAACACTGTTGAGCTGCTCAAGGTGATCTTTGAAAGCTGGTAAGAGGACAAAATGGCATTCTCCTCTCTTTCCAGCACCCTGTGGAAAAGAAAGGTATTTAGGGTAGGTGGAGAGCAAGAAAGTGAAGGGAGTACTGGGCTAGAGGATGGGGGAAGTGTGCAGGGTAGATGCAGATTTTGATCTGCACAGTAATAGATGATGTTTCACTGGACCAGCCATAGTACCATAAAGCCAAAGATGACTAACTTGGGTAGTGTGAGAAAAGGATGTTTGTTGATGGGAATGAAGAAAAATGCTTGAATTTTGAAAACTGACTTTTAGTAGATGGAGTTTTTGCTCCCCTCTGCCTTCTTCCCCATGCTAAATCTATTTCACAGGTACTTGGACTTCTCCAAGAAAAAAAAAAAAAAACAACTTTCAGTTTTTAATTTCAGAATCTCTTCTTGAATGTTTCCTGTAATAGTTAAATTTTGATAGGTGGTTACATCTCTTAGTGTGGCTTCATCTATTTGAAGGAAGCATAAGAATGAGGGAAAAAAAACACAACAGTGTAATATGGAATAAGCCTAGAAAAGAGCCACCTTTTTTCTCCATGTTTTATATTCTATTATGTTGTCATTTATCTTGAATGGTTTTATTGAATATTGGGTGAAAGCATTAAATACTATCTGCACTTCACAACCCTCTATTAAGTGTTAACCCCCATCCTTTTTTAAAAATTTTATTCTTGGTTGGTTGTTATAACTACCTTTGCACTTGCAAACCATCACTAGTGGTTTACAAAGCTACTGTCCCTGCAACTGCAGTACAGCAATTGGCAGCGTTGTGGAATGCTCCTTGTCTGTTTCCATGTAAAATAAAACAGATGAGCTGATGTAAATGCTTGTGGTTCTCAATAGTTATTTCTCTTTATTAACTTAGAATTTGTCTCTGATGGTAGTTTAACTAAATAGTCGTAAGGATCTGGATGGGTGCCATTCCCTTAATGGAAGGTAGATGTTCCCAAATCAACAACACTTCTCTGGCTACCATTTGTTGCCACCTGATCCCATCTTCTTTCCCTCTCTTCTTCCTGCTGTTGGCAACATTAGCTAGGAGATTTATTTAGATAAGGATTTATGCAATGAATCTATAATAAAGACTAAATTATATTGTGGAAGTCTGCTGAAACTTTTTAATCCCTTTTTCATCCATTTTTTTTCTCCTGGGTTTGGCCCTATTTGTTTTCCTGAGTTGGCTGAGAAGGGAGCTGAAACTTCTGATGTCAAGATTCCTTTAACCATCCTACCTTGATGAGTGTAATCGTGACATGGTACACCGTTAGGAAACTGCAGTGTCTTAATTCAAGGGAAGTTTGTAGTTACCACTTTGCAGAACCATAGCAATAGCGTAATTGAGTAGGATACGTGATCTTGCCAAATTTCTGGTAATGGATGTGAAAGCTTATAAGCAAGAAATGTAGGCTTTACTGTAAAGATGTAGGAGGCACTGGGTTTCTGCCACATGCAAGGGTTTGTTTTTTGAGGACTGTCTGCTTCATTTACAGCAGAAGTGGACAGGTAGTCCACATGGTTGAAATACTTTTCTCATAAGAGGTTCTTCATGTAGGCTGTATGTTGATTTTTTGCTTTGGAGATTAATGTGGGTCACTATCTGTGTTAGAAAACAGAAACACGAAATAAGAATCTTTTTTTTTTTTCTACATGTTTTCAGGTGCCATTATTTTTTAAATATAACTATATAGAGAATTGTATTATATGTGTGTATATATGCGTATATGCACATACACATGCTATATGCATATTTTGTAAGTCAGTGCAAGCAAATGGAGATGACAGCAGCTCTTTAAAATGGAAGTTAGTCTCATAAAGAAGTGACAGTTCAGTGGATGCTCTTATTCCAGATCCCTAATATACTATGTTACGCTGGAAGTAATCAGTAGTTTAGCAGGATGCATACAAGAGTGTTTTGTTGGGGTGGGTTTTGTTTGTTTGTATGTGTTTGGGTTTTTTTTAAGCCATTTTTCAACACACATCTATCTAGAATATGTTTTTCTCTACTGTAAGTGCCATAAATCAAAGGCAGAGTTGTTGAAAAGCTACTTTTTTTTTTTTTTTTTTTTTTTTTTTTTAAATGAATACAGAAAGTAGCAGGGAAGATGGATTAATATTTGAAACAAGATACTGATTGCATCCTTTCTGAAGTCAATGATCCTGAAGTCACTGATCCTGCTCAGAGGATTGGGGACTAATCTGTAATACCAGGTTAAAATACGTGCAAAGGAAATAAGGGCTTACTTGGGAGCATGAGGAAAGATAGTCAGATAATAACAAATGTCACAAGTACTTTATGTGAGAATTCTGTGGTTATAGTTGATGTTGTAAGGATAATAAAGTAACATTTTATTAGGAAAGTGCACGTAGAAAGAAGGATGACTTTGTAGTAATGAACGTCCCAGAGGAAGTGTTGAAGCATCTAATCTTGAATCACTTCAAGCTTGCATTAACAAATTCCTAAACAACAACAACAAAGTATTCCTTACACGTATAATGACAAAGCATGGATTCCATCTCCCCAAGCCTCAGTTTTTAAGCATATTAACATCTTTCTTTTGTTGCGGTATTCATTCAGAAGTGAGACCAATCTGTAGCTATATGGGAAAATTCCTAATTAAAATACAAAACAAAAACATGCCCGCGTAGTCTTCTTCACAAACACATTAGAAACTACAAATATAAAATCTCTTCTTTGCTTGTGCTGCTTCTTTGTTAGGAACAAGAGTCACTTTGTGTGAGAAAGGCTCCAGATAGCAGCCAACAACCTTCCCCAGAGATAAAGAGTGAACAAATGAAACTGAAGACTGATCTTACTCTTTCCCTTCTTTCACCAGTCCCTCAAGGAACTGCTGGGCTCTGTTACCACATCTTCCATAAAATTTATTTAAGGCATGTAGTGACTAAAAATTCTAAGCTTGCTTCCTACAGGACAGAGAAATTCTTATGCCAAGAGAATTTAGCAACTGTGTGAATTATTTTGAAAACTTCTTGTCTTTTGATTGATATATTAAACAAGCAGTGTCCATGCTCATGGCTTATACAGACAGGAACAGGTGATGGAGGTGTAAAGCAGGATGGTATGAGCAGAATTGTTGCCTTCACTTGATTGCCTTTGAAATTAGCCCCAGATTTCTGCGGGCCCATGCTTTTCAGCTTTCTTGTATCTAACTGGGTCCCAGACCTGCCCCTTTGCTTTGCTCTTCTGATGGGTGTGGGCTGTCTGTTCTCTGGCATGGAAAAACATCTCACAGTTCAGCTCCTGAAAAGCAGTGCTGGCCATCTTTGGGACTTTGGAGAGTACTGCCCCTGAGACACAGTGTGGTGGGTTTCTGGTGCCAGCTTGTGCAGAGGTGTGTGCTCCATGCTTCAGGTGGTGGGTACACCTTGCTGAAGCTCTAAAACCAGGCTGCACTCTTAATTTATGCAGCTGAGGAGCATACTGGGCAAGACAAAAAGAATTTCTGCACCTATTTTGCTCCTTCTTAAGACTCTTGTATTATTGCCCTGGCAATAGTTGGTCCCCCTCATGAAAAAGCTTCCTCTGCTATAAATGCCTTTCTCTGCCAAGTCTCTTCAGTTCTCTGAGATTTTGTATTTATTTTCAAAGAAAGGGATTTCTTGTATTACTGTTTTTAGCAGGCTTCCCAATCTCTCCTCATGTGACCTAGGTAGGTCTGGCATGCTCTGCTCTTCCAGGCCTGCTGCTTGTACCAAAGCTGTTTGTGGTGGTAGTTGACTCAAGTAGGTTTTAAATGACTCAAGGCATGCAGTAGTTAACTGGAATTTGTGAAATGATCAGAGATTCTTCAATTACACTGCAAATTTACAATGTTTTCTCTTTTCTCCTTCTAACATATTGTACAGTAAAAAGGAATCTGTATAATTATGACATGAAGATTGTTTTTAAAAAATATAAAAAACCTTCCTACAGTAAATTGCAGCTGTTTTGTCTTATGATGTTTCCAAAGACAAGCATTATCCTAGTTGTCTAAAATCACTTATCTAACACTAAAGACAAGTGATTTTTTTTTTTCAGTTAGGAGACTGTAACAAGAACTGCTGCTCAAAAAGCTTTTGTTCTGAGAACTGCTTGCTGGCTTCTTTGTTTATCAGATAAAATGGATTGTAACACACATGGCTATTACTTTTTTTTTTTTTTTTCTTTTGTACATTTAATAAAGATACAGAGTTTAAAATCTAAAGAATAGACATAATTCAGGGCAATGGTAATGCAAGCCTTGACAGAACAGTACATTATCTTATTGCTGAATAATTTTAATTCATGTCTTCAAACTGTAATAATACAGAACATAGCATTTGGCAGATTTAGCACATTAATACTTCACTTCCTCGATGATAAAAAGCTGTCTTGTTCTGCACAGGTTATAATTACTCTCTCCACTTACAGTTCCACTTGTCTCTATGCTTTTAATGTAAGGAAATAGCTGGGGACTTTGACTTTCTTTTGTGCGTCTCATCCTTACTAATTGGCTATTACATGGTGAAAACTGTCCAAAAAAAGCATGTAACATGCTGATTTAAGCAGCTGCCTACCATTCTTCTTCAGACTGGATGAAGTATGTGAATGAACTGAGCTTGAAGTTCAGCTAGTTTGTCAAAAGCTAGCTAATTTTTGTGAGAACATGTTTAGCTGAGAGGTGTAAGTTGGTTGCTGGAGGTCTGTTTGGTTTTGTTCTTTAACTGTGGGTAGTGCTGGTTGGACCACGGTTGGTAACAGAGATTTATAACATAGCTCTTAAAGTGGGAGGGAAACAGGCATGTGGCAGAGCAAGAAAAGGAAATGGAGCTTGAGCTGTGTGTGTTATATATTTGTGTCTGCAGCAGTCTCAACCTATTGCAGAGGTGGCAAATTATAATGAAAATGTTGTGGAACCACAGTATGGATACAGCCCAATGCCCTAACTACTGCAAATGAAGAACCACCTAGCAGCAAAAGGAGCACAGAGGGGCTAGTTTGCTAGGGGAATCCTTGGCTAATCTTCACCTCTCCCTGTGCCCACCTTCCCCTGTAGTTGCCCTCTGCCTCACCTGCCACTCTTGGGATAGAGAAGCCTTAGCTTGGTGTGGTTTTGAAACGTGAAGCCTCTTGCAGTGTGTTGGATGAAATATGTTATTTCTGAGCAGTATAGAAAATAATAATGCAGGATTCTAAAAGCAAACATTAATAACCACATATTGATGCTCTTACCAGTTGTGAATACATGACTTCTCCTTAATGCAGTCTAATTATAGACCTAATATGAGAGAAGGAATTGTTCAGAAAACAATTCGCTGAAGCAGAAAGGCAAAGGTGTGTGGTGGGTGTTGGGGGGCTTTGTTTTGTCTTAAAATTCTCATTTCCACATGTCCTTTTGAATCGGAAGAAGCATCAAAATCTGAGGAACGGAGAGAGAGAAACTAACAAACTTTCCAACCAGAGTGGGAAGATTAAAGCAGGCCTTGTGTTCTGACAAACGGTTCTGCACACTTAGGGTACCTCCTGGTACCCTTATGGCAAGTCAGCCATACAAGTTCCTCTGCTGGCCCCTTAATGCCTCTCCATCTCATGCAACAAATGCTGCTTTTTGAGAATTGTTATGGGCACTGATGCCTCCCGCAATGCTTGTCAGTAATGCACACTGTGCCTCTTACAGGTGGATTTGCTGAATTCTCCAGCTCTTTCCCTGGTCTCTGTGAAGGAAAATCCACGCTTGTCCCTACGTGCATTTCTCAGCCCTGTCTACCTGTCTCCAACATTGGCCCAACCAGGATTCTGCCTCATCTCTATCTTGGGTGCCAACGGGATGTCCTCAACAAGGTGAGCATTCTGCATGTTATGCTGTTTACATGGATGAGTATATAATCTCTATGTGTCTTCTCCATGCTTCTGTTATAGCTCATTATTGCAGCTATAAAACCATCTAAAGTAGATCTAGATGATAGCCTTGCACAGCTTTATGCGCAGCCAGCTAGGCGAGAACTAATGATATACAGTCCACATAATGAATCCACGTGTCATCTAATAGGATAATCGATCTCTCTCCTTCCTCCTGGAGAAGATAATATGATACCTTCCTCAGTAAGCTACCAACCAACAGCAAGCTATTAAATCAGCCATTACAGCAGGTCAGGTAGTTTACTGTGTATAGCACCAACTGGTTTGTTTTGGTGTGTGTTGGATATTCATACAATTATGTCAATAGTTCTAGTGGGATGAAATAAAGATTGTCTTTCAGTATTTTCTCTGAACACACATATGTTTTTTTTATACATGTATAAAGCTTAAGACCGGAACTATTCTAATAGTCCTATAATTAGATTAATTGCTACGTTAGTGAGTCAACAATTCAGAACCGATTTACATATGATGGCTGTCAAGGCAATTTCTTATTTTTCATACCACAAAAGTAATTTGTGGTCCCCACACAAAAGGCAACAGGTAGACTAAAATACCAAGTGAATTTAAAAAAAAAATAAAAAAATAAAAAAAAAATCTGCTTTAAGTGGTAGCATACTAGATGCTTTTATGCTGTTTGTTTCAATGTTAATGATAAGTGCTATCCTAAGCCCCAATGGGAGTGGTGGCGTCTCTTGTTCTCCTGTAGGGCCAGGGACATTTGGGGATGTGAATAGAACTCCAGTGCTGCAGCTCTTTAGTGAATAGTCTTAGGGATGAAAGAGGCTGTTGACGTTACTTGTAGTAAATCAGTGCCTATAAATAGGTGTTACACGCAGACACAGTATGCGTGCCTCATCAGGAAGGGAAACCAAGTGGTAGCAATAGTCAGGAATTTCTCTATAGGGCTGGAGGAGTCTGAAACTACTATATCTGCTACTGGTAAGCCCTGAGTGTGCCAGAGCATTCTGTAGGAGAGTTTAGACCTGGTGGGGTGTCTCATGCCTTTTCATTTACAACCTTGATAGTATTTCAGCACATGTCCATCATATAGCAGGAAGCTCTGCAGCTTCAGAAACTTTAGAATTAATGCCGGGCTCCCAGGAATTGTTCAAATTTGCACTTCTTGACCTCATATATTTCTTAACTGTTTTAAGGACAAATTTACATTTTATGATTTCAGATCTGCTTGTTGCTTGCACGTTTTTCTTATTTAAAACAAGTCACAGGCAATTCTTTATTCTGAGCGTTACTTGTTCACTGCACTGAAGTAGACCTTAGTGTCTTCGTAATTTATGTCTTCAGTCTTGGTGTCTGCATGTGGAAAATCTTAAATGGCTCTCATCTTTAAATAGTGGAACCTTTATTAACTTTAAGAAGATGTGGGAACAAATGAAGACTTCTATCTCTGAGAATGAATTTGATGCTTTCACAGCAATTGGCAGCTCCCAGTTTCCTGATGTTTAATCAGTTTCTTGATTCAATTCAAAGTTAGTGATAGTTAGAAATGAGGGTTCTAGAAACGCTAAGGGCAGTGAGGTGCTTCAGATGGCTTGTGTTTGCTGCTGCTCTTTCTTCCACACTGTTCACTTCTTGGAAAGCCTAGATCCTATGCAAGGGTTTTAGGGAAAGCAAGGAGGCTATCTCCCAATACATGGAGTGCTCAGAACTGCCAATACCTGTTATGAAAGCTCAAAAGTGAAGAATATTGAAAAGGGAAAAGTGGAAAACAAAAAACAGTGATCAGAAGCAGAGTTCTGTCTCTGTTATGACAGTCAAGAAGACAGTAAGTGGTTAAGCTTGGGGATCAGTGGTGCTGCTTTACCTAAATGCATGTATTTGCAAAAAGTGTACTTTTTCACCATTACCAGCTTTCTTTTACTCTCGTTAACAAAAAAAGTCAATTTCACTTTTTGGGTCTTAGTGTGATATATTGGTGGCTATCAGTATCAAATGGCAGTGCAAGAGGGTACGTATTTTGACAGAAAATCTTTGTTGATTTTCAGATTTGTGAAAGACAGACACACTAAAATCTAACTTATACATGAGTGACAGTGTCCTTTCAGAAAGTTAGGATGACATAAAAAATCTGTTTCGCTGTGGGACTGAATGAGTGTCCTGCTTACATCTCACATTTTATACCAGCATTAGATTTGTAAAAGTTCCTGCCTTGCTCCTTACGTAACTATTCTGTTTTTTAATTCCTGACCTGGATTTTATTTCGTGGAACAAAATAACATTTTAGCATGCCATTAATTTTAAGATTAAACAAGTCTTAGAATGTAAATAAGCTGACAAAAGAGCATTTACCTTCTTTTCACGAAGTTGTTAGTATTAGGATTTCTGGATCTTCCTCCCATCATAATTCACTTCTTCCTTTTGGGTGTCTTACAATGAAAGCACTGTTATGGTTATTATATTATAGTGTGTAGCACAGGGAATGATTGATACTTTAGAACAGAAGGAAGCATAACTTCTTTCTTTAGCCTTGGTCTGAAAGACAAGTACTAACACATTTTTGGGTGTTTTTTGGCTCAGTGATTTCAGACTTGGCATCTGTAACATTCTAATTCCCATTTGGATAATCAATTCCACATTGAAAATCTTACATAACTGTGGAATTGTGATCATTGGGCCATGCAGTCCACCCGCACTTATGCTTTAGATAAAATAATAATACAAATTAAAAAGAGAAGGCTTTTCTTTCTAAATTCGTCAGCTTTCCAGCACTACTTAGCTGTATTCTGAACAAATGTGCATCATGAAAGTCCATTTCTTAGTGATACCTTCATTGCCTCCATCTTGTGTATAAGAGGTTGGGTGAGTTTTATGCATACTGGGGCTCAAGACTCTGCGTGTACTTCTGTACCTGCTATTTCAGTTGTTTGTTACCTTTTGGACTGTAAGTGGTGATTATAGGTGTATAGGGTTAGTATTTCAACTTAGTGGCCTAAACTAGATGCTTATGTTACAGAAGTTGATAGTGAATAACTTGGGATCCTAGAGTTGTAAGGCTACATAGCTCAGCACAGTCACAGATTCTGGGGCTTTCCTTAGCAAATGTAAGATACCATGGTAACTGGTCTCATGTGCCAAGAACCCCAATCCCTCTCTGACTAATTCCCACATTTCCTCACAGCTCTGCTTTTAAACTTTCAGTGTATGAGAGTTTAAATGTAGGAAAGGGAGGCAAGACTGTGTTGGCTACAAAAGGCATGCAGGGCTGGAGGGAAGCTTGCTGTTTGAGTTGGGGAGATGTGAAGGAACAGAAAATGGGGACATTGGTGACAGTGCTGAGGAGCTGAGCTTTACTGGGAGTATGACCTAGAAAACTAGCAGTGTCAGAAGCAGTAAAGGTGAGAAGTTACCTTGACACGTTCAGCCCCTTTTTTTGACCACTGCTGCAAATCATATTTATTTGTCTTAAATTATATTAATCACAACTATTTATATTTATATTATTTATATTATACATTTATATATGTTTATACATTTATATTTAAATTATATTTAAATATATTTGTAATAAATTATATTTATTTGTGATAATTTGCGAGCAATTGCTCATCTCTTGTTCACCTTGGATGTCTATGTTTATGGTAGAAGGTATATTCATTAGTTTATGGGACCCACGCCTTCATACACCTCTGGATACGGTAGCGTAATGGATTTGGGATGTAAGTTTGGAGGAGTTGTCCATTTTTTTGTCTGGAGCAAATTTGTCTCACTAGCAGAGATTGATGTAAATTCCCTGTTTATAACTACTACATAAAACATAGAGTTAAGTGAGGATGGATTTGATACACTTTCTTCTGCAAACGGCTATAAGATTCCCTTCCTCCCCTTCAGTCCTTTGTTCTTACTGAAAATTTAATTTATGCCTGCATAAACATACTTTGTGCGTGTTCTTCCCTTCTACGTACACACTGCAAAGTACAGTGTACCCATGTAGTAAATACCACACATAATTTAAACTGCTCTGATATGTGATCCAGAAATGCATTCAAGTCAGCGAACTACATGTGACATAACTACTTGGTTATGTCACTTTGTAGTGATAAATTTAAAAAAAAAAAACGAAAAAAAAAAAAAAAAAAGCATTCTCTTGGAAGCGATGTTTCATAGTAACAGAGGGTATTCTACCATTATTTCTGTTCTATGTCACCTTTGTTCACATGGACTTTGCAGCCTGTATATTATTTGGTCATAGTGGATGTCTTGTTAAAAGTTGCTTGAAGAATCAAAAGCTTAGAAGTCACCTTTTTCAACAAACAATGCCCCTAGTAGTTTACTTTTTAGCTTTATTATGTGTTTTGAGTTTGTGGTCTCTTTGAAATGTGCCAAAGGTGTTGTTTGACTTCTCAAGTTCTAATTGTTCTCTCTTTCATAGGAGCTGATGCAGCAGAATGATATTGGCTATGTACTAAATGCCAGTAATACCTGTCCAAAGCCTGATTTCATTCCGGAATCCCATTTTCTGAGAGTGCCAGTGAATGACAGCTTTTGTGAGAAGATTTTGCCTTGGTTGGATAAATCAGTCGATTTTATAGGTGAGAAGAAACTTTATATTGGCTCTCTAAAGCATTTTTTGGATAATTCTGTGTCTGACTCCTATTTTGGCTGGAGGATACCTGAATGCTTTCTGGGTGGTATGAAAATACCGTAAGGATCTGCATATATGATCACCATCGCTTTATAAGTACAGAAGGAAAATAATACAGGGAGATTCTGCCGCTGCATGTTCCAGCACTTACAGGAAAAAAAAAAATACTTTTTAAGAGCACAACTCTGCTTTCTGGCATCCTGGTAGACACCTTATACATTCCTGCAGAGAATGAATTATAAAATTAGACATACAGATCCTGTCTTTAGCTTTAAGCAGTGAGCTAACAGATGAACTGGCCAAATTGTTCCATCATGAATACTTGCATATAAAATTAAAAACGATCACCTTTCCCAGAAATCTAGATAGGCTTGTTTATGTGCACATTAATGTAAGTGAAGTATGCTGTAACTGCAATGTTTTCTGTGTGTAGTTGCATGCTTTTTCTAAACCCAGTGTAGTGATGGAGAAAATAAGTGCTTTTTATTTAAAGCTTCCACAAGATCTGTAATTAGCAGCCAATTTGGAAATTCTGAACAATTTCAAATAACATTGTTTTCCTTGCAAATTTTTAATTGTGGTATAATGCTGCTGATTTCTTTGGTATGCAGAAAAAGCAAAAGCGTCAAATGGTTGCGTGTTAGTCCACTGTTTAGCTGGAATATCTCGCTCTGCCACAATCGCTATTGCATACATCATGAAGCGAATGGATATGTCCTTAGATGAAGCTTACAGGTAAGGAGAAAATTTCCTTTCATACTAATTCTTGTGCCTGTCAGCTTGTTTTTAAAGCGATAAAAGGTTACACGGCCAAGGTGGAAGGAGACGTTATTTATCCTGTAGTTCATTGGCCTCTGGACACTCTTGCTTTAAACACAGGTTTCCTCCCTAAAGAAATTAGGGGTTGTGTGCAGGCATTGTGCACCTAATGTTAATTCTCTACCTGCAAAATGCTGATGTAGGTCTTTGCTCTAAATTTAAACTGCTTATTAAGTGTGAGTGTGTATACTTGTATGCACACACACACATCACACACAACAGTGTCTTGTAAGCCAAAGAGAAAATGAAATGGATAGGGCTAAAGAAAGAGAACTGAGGATATTTATCATCCTGCTTGTGGCAAGTGCTAGACTGGATCTGTTGACTTCAGTTTGGTAATGCTCTCAAAGAAGTGCCTCCAGGTGAAACATATAGGAATTAAGAAAACAGCTTTGTTGCTAATGAGCTCAAACAAAAACTCTTGGAGAAAGTATTTTGAAGTATCAGCTCTTTGTGGTACTAGAGAATTCTTGTGGGGAATAAATACCCCTACCTGTTTAACTCTTCAAATCACAATATTGCTGTACTTAGATTGTGAACAATTTATTACATTCCAGGTGACTTGGATGTAGTTTACCATGATTTTTCTGTTTCATTTGGCAAACTGCTTTTTGTTCCTGTGTTGCGCAGAAGACATCGGCTTTCTTCTTGACAGACTTTATAGGCTAATTGGCAGAGCTGACATGCCTCTGTAAGACATGTCTTGCAGAGGCAATATGAACAATTGGGCTCAAGCAGGTTGAGAGGAGTACCTTCCAAATCACTACTGTTTGCTACCACAATTTTTAAAACTGTGATGGTGACAGAAAGATGAACAGCTGATATTCTCTTGTGTGGGATGGTTTTCATGGGGCATTTTCTTTTAAGCTAATAAATGCATGTAAGTATGTATGCAGTGAAAAAAGTTAATTCAAGAGATACCCAAACTGCAGATGTCTCCCATGGCATTCAAGTCTGTAGAAGATTTCTACCACTGCTTGGTTTTATGCAGTAATTTCCACGTGTATGATGAAATGGGTTTGGTTGGTTAAGAAGTATAGGTGACAACTCACAATTACACAGGTAGAGATGCTATGGATGAATTGCTGGATATGGATGGATAGGCTGTGAGATCTGAGCTTGATTTGCCAAACAACCTAGCTGATCTCAGGCTGTGGTGCTCTGGAGGTTAGAGCTGTAGAGTACCAAATACTTCTAAAAGGCACACGTGTAAGTGAATCTCTCACTGAGTAAGGAGTGCTTCTTCACATTTTTCCATGACATCTCTGCATTAAATTCTAGTTTGCTTCTTAACCAGAAGTGTGAATTGCGTGTGAAAGATGAATCATCCTTGGCCTTTTTTCTCTTTGTACTGGAGATGCTGAATAACTACTGGAAACTTTGAATTTATTTTACTATGATCTGATTTTCTTTGATCTGACTTAGTGAGAACAGTCTGCAGCACAGTTCACTTACTGGTTTGGGATCTTTTGCTGGCAAAGCTTAAAAGAAAAATACTTTTTTTTTTCTGGATAAATGAAAGACATTCGATAAAATGTTTGTCTGACACTTAACATTTAATGTCACCTTTTTATTTTTTACTTGAAGTGAAAGATCTGAGGAAATACGATTTTTTAATCTGTTTTATTTGTACAGTGGGCTATACAAGGGAAACAAGTATCAAAATCAAATGTTATGCACGTTCAATTAGAAAGAGAGTGCATTTTGAAACAAAAAAGTTTGCAAAGCCTTAGAACTTTGCAGGGGTCTAGGAGACTGTCTGGATCACTTTTCATAGTTAAAAAAGATAGTTTTAAAGTTAAGACCCTCCCATATTTTGGGGTGAGAGGAAGAGAAAGCTGAAGGAACAGGGCTGCACTGCATAATGGAAGTTTTCACCATCATTTTGTGCGATCTGATCTTGCAGGTCATAACATCAGATATTCAGACGGTTAGCAGAAAAGAACAGTGCCTGTTGTGTTTAAAAAGCTAGGTGTCATTGAAGTTGTTTGGCAATGTCCAAGACTTCCTTTTCTTTTATCATGTGCTTGCTTGCATTTATGCTAGTGTATACATATATGCATGAGTACACTTTAGAATTTTTCTCATGCCATTTTTAATAACTGCACACACACCTTTTGTACACATCCCCAGAGAGATTTTCTGCTTTTAATAACATTTAATTTTCTCAGTGATACATTATATGTGTTTGTAGTAGGTCTCAGTCATGCATTATTTGCGTGTTTGTACTAGGTTTAGCTCTTCAAGGTATCTTCCCCTGTTAATTCCCTTGTCATCTGGTACCTTCATAGTTCCAGGAATGGCTGAAAAAAAACTAAAACAAAACAAAACACAGAGGAGGCAGGATTTCGGCAGCTTCTCTTTTACAAATAGAAAAAGATGTACTTCAGCTATATTACAAATCAGACCGGCAAAAAGTCTGCTTTTGTATTTAACTTTGAAGTACCTGACATGACTTGTAACATTAAAATGTTTTTTTCAATTTGAAGTCGTGATTCAGGGAAACATTTTTAAGTATGTATTGCATCTTGTCTGTATTCAGCTGAATAAGTAAGTTCATGACTGGCCCATGTATGAGAGTCAGGCTGCTTCCTACAGGGCTGGAGAGTACATTAACTTCTGTACTGATTTGGTCATACTGTTGCCTTTTTACTGTTGGACACATGCAGAGTTGTAGATGATGTTTTTGTTTTAATGCTGCATTTGCTCCTTTTTATGTTTCTTCTTGATGATCATATCAGCGGTCAATAGCAATACAGGGTAGAAATGACTAGCATTTGCTGTGTAAGGTCAGCATATATCAGAGCAATCTACCTGACAAAGGTAAAACAGGATAGGAAGCACTAGCTGTAATAACGGCATGAAAAAGAACGGTGAAAAGAATATGGGATTTCTACTCTTGAAGAGTGGGAAAGGTGGTCTGCTTTCTGCTTTGATGCTATTCAGAAAACTTGAGGAGCTCTTAAATTCAGTCAGACCAAGGTAGCAATGCCAATGTGGGAAAAAAAAATTCCTCAAACCTTGCTGTAGCCATCACAAAGAGGTAAAAAAGAATGCTTTCTTTTTCCCATTCTTAGCTGCCTTTAACTAAACTATGAGGAGAGTTGAGAGAACCCAGCATTATCGTGCTTAAAATCTGCCCTTTTTTCCATCCATGTTACCTGTGCTTGCCAGAACCTCTATCCAAGCATCCTGACTAGTTAAGATTAGGCCGTTAACCCTAGTATGATGTGAATGTTATCTAGCATGATGTGAATGGTCTGAAGAGCAAATTCTTAAAATAATTCTTTTGTTTTTCCCCTCTTCGCAGATTTGTGAAAGAAAAGAGGCCAACCATTTCTCCCAACTTCAACTTCCTGGGCCAACTTTTGGACTTTGAGAAAAAGATCAAGAACCAGAGTGGTCAGCCTGGACATATTAGTAAGCTGACACTTCTACATCTGGAGAAGAGCAGTGAGCACGTACTGGTCCCAGAAGGAGGGCACAGCAACCTCTCCACTAATCAGCTCTGCATTACCACTACCTCTGAGATCGTGGAACAGAAGCCCATGGACTCCGTGAGCACATCATGCGCACACTTGCCTTCCCTGGAAGATGGCCCACTGGTACAGGGCATAAATGGACTGCACGTTTCCCTAGATAAGGTGGAAGACAGTAACCGGCTGAAGCGCTCCTTTTCTTTGGATATCAAATCCATATCCTACTCAGCCAGCAGCAGCTGTGTGACTGCGTCCGTTCAGGGCTTTGCCTCTTCCGAAGACACCCTGGAATACTACAAACATGCGACTGCTTTAGAGGGCAGCAGCAAGCTGTGTCAATTCTCCCCGGTGCAGGAGGTCTCAGAGCAGACCCCCGAAGCCAGCCCTGATAAAGAGGAAGCAGACCCTCCCAAGAAACCCCAGAATACCTGGCAGGTGGACAGCCAGAGCAAACGACAGCACGTGGGGAGAGCTGGCAGCAGTGCTGCCACTCAGCGGTCGCTCCTGTACCCCCTCCACCGGAGCGGGAGCATGGAAGACAACTACCGAACTAACTTCTTGTTTGGGCTCTCCACCAGCCAGCAGCATTTGGCAAAGTCTGCTGCAGGGCTGGGCCTCAAAGGCTGGCACTCGGACATCTTGGCTCCTCAGACGTCAGCTTCGTCCCTCACCAACAGCTGGTATTTTGCAGCTGAGTCCTCGCATTTCTACTCTGCCTCTGCCATCTATGGGAACAGCACTGCATACTCTGCCTACAGCTGTAGTCAGCTGCCCACAGGCTGTGACCAAGCCTGTGCTGTGCGCAGGAGGCCAAAGCAGGGTGACCGAGGTGACTCCAGGCGTAGCTGGCATGAGGAAAGCTCTTTTGAGAAGCAGTTTAAGCGCAGAAGCTGCCAGATGGAGTTTGGGGAAAGCATCATGTCAGACAACAGATCCAGAGAAGAACTGGGGAAAGTGGGCAGTCAGTCGAGCTTTTCAGGCAGCATGGAAATCATTGAAGTGTCTTGAGGAGCAGCAGACTGGTGTGACTGTATTGGATTTGCTTCCGCCTCCAGGCTGCTCCCCCAGCATTTAAGAGGTCCCTACAAATCTGAAAAGAACAAACATCACGCAGAAGGTGGGGAGGGAGGAAATGTGGGGCTTCACTGTGAACACAGGGACTAGATTAATAGAGCGAGGAAATGACAAGTGAGCGTCTACACGAGGAGACCAAGTGTACTGTTGGGTTTTTCTCCTCCCCTTTCCTGGAGAAGGGCAGAACATTTCAAAGATTTTTTTCCCTGACAGAGGAAGCAATTTACATGCAATGGGTTGCACATCCTTTCAGCGTTTTCAAAAAGGAAACTCTCATACTATTGAACCGTATCTCTGGTTCCACTGAAACATGCTTCTACCCATCAAAGCTAGTTTTATTCTCCCTTCCTTATGCCCCAAGTCTTCACCAGTGCACCTTAGCCCTGACACTGAGCCAACCTCTGGAGGGAGATGTTTTTCCTGCAAGAAAGGAGACTGGGAGTGATTCCAAAGGAAGTAGGGACTGGTTACAGCAAAGCTGGTCTGAAAATACAGTTCAGGCAAATGTAAATAGTGGTGTAACTATTGTTCTAATGGATAGGCTTTAGGTGATTTGCTAGAGAGCTGCTTCAGAGAAAAAAAAAAGTACCTCAAAAATATAAAAAATAAACTAGGGCTTTATGGCTGCCAGATGCAGGTAGTCAGTTCATAAGCAATGTGAACAAGCAATGACTAGCCACATTAGACTTTTTTTTTTTTTAAAGCTGTCTACGCACAAGTGTTTCATTTGGCTTACTAGCGATTCTTCAGAAAGACAGATGAATCATACTTATGACCATTACCCCCAGTCTTCTGAAATATAAAATAGCAGTATTTTTTTTTCTGATATTTAGCTGGCTTCTGGGAGATGGATACTTTTGCTTCCAAGCTATAATAGCGTGGTTAATCCTTAGGGCTACGTGCAAGAGAAGCAGCTGGTACAATACCACAAATTCATCCTCTTGCCAATTGCCCATTCAACAGATGGCTCTTGAAAGTTTGTTTTTTTGTTTTTTAAAGCAAAAATTAATTGTAAGCCTTGGTGGGATGGGCTTTTGTTCAAAACTGAGCAGTACTGTTAAGGAACTGCTCTTCATACACAGCTCCAATTGCTTGGGTGGTGGGGGCAGTCTAGGTTTGTTGTTTTTTTCCTACCCCCTCCACACCCCACACCCTCTCCAACATCCTCACCCAAACTGTGAGGATCGAGGTTTTAGGTTTGCTGACCTCATCCACGAAAGAGAGGTCTGCTCAGCTGTCCAGGGAAAATAGAAGGGGAACTCTAAAGTCCCATCTCATAATGTGGTGTGAAAGAGGGGTTGAGAAGAGACAACTTTAATGGAAAGCCTGCTCACCTTCTGTGCTTGCAGATCCAAAAGAACTTTAATTTTGGCTTTTGTTCTCTGTCCCAGTTTAGGGTCTTGGTTTCCCAGCATGCTGATGCATGATTTGGCTGCAGATGCTCCTAGCTGTGCTTCGGCTGGCCAGTGCTCTGCTCTCTGATCTCCACCAGCCTAGAGGCTATGCCAGCATGAGGAGGTGCCTTCCCTGCTGCCAGCAGGGGTGTTCCAGGGGAGATTAGGCACAGCCCTCCTTGTGTTGTTTCTGACAGTGAAACATCTGCTTCCCCTCCAGCCTGCGAGTCTCATGGTACATTAACTGCCGCTTCGCAAACTGTTACGTGTGTGTGCCTTGCTGTAAAGGTTTACAGTAGGCAAGGAGTGGTCCAGAGGCACAACGCAGAGCTTCAGCCTTCCCTCTTGTACATGGATGGAAGCTGCACACGTTATCTAGGTCTTCCCCAGGGCCCCTCAGCACATGCATATTTTGGGGGTGGGGGTGAACTATATTGTTTTGTCCAGTGCAGGCAGCTGAAAATTATAAATCAAATGAAACAAATACTTATACCTGGCCAACAGCTTTTAAAAAAAAATGTCAACGGCAAACTGAAGCCCTAATTCAAGTCAGCAGTTTGAGTTATGTGTTTTTTGTTTTTTGTTCTTTACTGTAAGTGTAGCTAGTTTGTGACTCAAATCTCAGGTTTTACTGTATTGAAAAGTGGAGAAGATTTTGTCATTGTTTTGTTTCGTGGCTAGGATGTGACTTAATTTCCTACAGTGGAGTGTTTAAAATAGCACTACAGCATTGATTAACTTGATCCTAAAATGTGCAAACGACACACAGAGAGGCGGCAGCAGGAGTAACTGAACCCAGAGGCTGTGTTCATGACATGTGTGAAATGCCGGAAGAAAGGGTAGTCTGGGCAAGGGACAGGTTGACACCACACTGTAAAGCATGTCAGGTCTTCGATTTTCATTAAATGTACTGCCACTTGTCTGTGCTTACATACCAAGTGAAAGTGATTACATTGCAACTATGTGTGTGTATACACACATGGAAACCATTTAGCAGTGCTCCTCTCAGCCAGACTTGAGTAAGGGCCTGCGTCTTATTTCATTTAAACCAGTTAACGGGGGTAAACACAAATAAATCCACGCAGGCAGAAAGATAGTTTTCCTGGGTCTTGTGCTCACTCACACGTGCGTTCTCCCCTGTCTCTCTAATACACACAAGCAGGTATGGTTGGGGTTTCGTTTGGTTAATCTCCTTCTGAGGAACTGAAATTTGGTCATCTGGCTCCTTGTGATTTCCAATACACTATAGTCACCAACTGAATCAAAGCTGTAGGCTCATGTTATGGAACAGCTTCCTGTAGGAGGAAGCCTTAAATTCATATCCTGTGCAGGGTGGTACCCTGTCTCATTCCTGAAATGGTGTCCTTCCTATACCTGCACAATGCTGGAAATGGTTTCGAAGTTTGGAGAGCAAAGTGGAGGATGTGAGGGGGGGGGGAGGGGGGGGAACGTGTACATGTTCAATATGAATATAATGTTTTTTGGTGTACGGAAGCTGTTTAAATGGTTCAGAGAGATGTGAGTTTCTCATCTTGTGTCATGAGCATTACCTGTATGTTATGATGAAATAAAATCAGAAATGGTACCTGTTTATATAGAACGGTTGAGGAAGGAGCCTCTGTGCCTCTGGCTGTGGTGTATGTATTACCTGCCTGCAGGAGGACCTGATTTCCCGTGGCCAGGGCTAGCAGGAGTCTCATCCTTACGGTACGTATCCTTCTCTGCAGATGCATGCCTGTCAATGAATGACACAGAACCAGTGGCTTTGGACAGCTACTCATAAGCAGTGCTGACTTCACAACCACGTTACAGTTGTGAAATCTCTTACCTGCTCCTGTTCACCCTACCTCTTCTGCTCCCTCAAACAGCAGCAATGGCTTTTCTGTGCTGCTTACCTTGCAACGTCTAATGCCAGAGAATACAGTTATACCATCTCACAGAACAGCAGGCCAGCTCTCCTGTGGTGAAACTGATTGTTCACAAGACAGCTGTGCTAGCCTAGCTGAAGCAAGTGTTTCAGCTTGTTTAAATTACCTAGGATGAACTGTATACTTTTATTTTTGCCTCCCATACTTCTTATTTGATGAAGAACATAATCACATGAATACTTCTTTTGATGGATTCTGCTAGTCCTGAAGCATTGTGAACAACTTCTGAATGCTGAGGGAGAGGTATGCCCCTTGTTGCCCCTTTAGAGAATAGCTTATACAAATGTAGTTATATATTAAACTTAAGTCCTGCACTAGGGCATGGATGCCAAGGCTACATCCTTAGATGGCAAAGCTCAAGCCTCCTATTTTGTGTAACAGTATCTTCAATCTCAGGTGAAGTAATAGCAGCCTTTTTAAAGATATTTTAAAAGCATTATCCCAAGGGAAGTGCAGAAAGTTTGGCCTCTAGAATAGACTGTACTATCAGCCACAGCACAGTTAACAACCTGTGTGGCTTTTTATGCTTGCTTTCCACAACCACGCAGTACCTACCAGCTGCTACACAAAAAGCTTGCATCCATTGCACAGGAAAACATGAACCATGCACAACAGTAGTCCTAAATGGCATTAGCTGTTATCCTACAAAATAGGTTGACTTAATCTTCTAACACTTACCTGCTCTGGCTTCGTTCACTCTACTCCAAGGTCTAGTTCTGACCTCAGTAAGTGCCTTCACAGGATGCTTTCTGAAGTGTGCAGCTGAGCTTTTGCCACTCGTCCTCTTGACTGCTTTGCAGGACTTACTCCATTCTTCCTCCTGCACCATCCTATCCACCTACTCTTGCTCGTGCTGGTAGCTTTACAGAGACAGTCTAAGCCCATTTCCACTCAAAACTCAAGAAGCAACTGAAACCTGTCACATACTGTTCAACAAGACGTAATTTTCATTTAATTGATTGGTGTTACTGGGAAGGGGTCCTGGGGTCACTATGTTCTTGACTTAACCAGCACAGCTGAAATCCTAGTGAAGCGGGCTGAAAACAACAAAAACCTCTCATCAGTATGGATTAGGTAGCCTTGTTTTTGAGAGGGGGCTGGGGAGGAGAAAACAGAAGAGTGGAAACATAATAATGATGTGAGCTGCTGTTTTTACTAACTACATGCTCATCTGCTAGCTGCTCCTTACGCTTGGACTCACAGCACAAGCCTTAAATAGCTTCCTACCAGAAAGTGGTGGTATCAAAAACCCAGAGCAGCCGCCTGGCAGTCCTCTGGGGGACAACAGTAGAGTCCTAACAAGGCTGCTACTGCCCCTTCTTAAATTTGAAATTACCACGATTCAGTAAATCTCTCTTACGTATACATCTTTTTTTCCGTCATTTATCGGCAGTCCTGGCTATCGGGGGAGGTCCCACTTGACTAGCGGATAGCAAACGTGACGCCCATCTACAAGAAGGGCTGGAGGGTAGACCCGGGGAACTACAGGCCTGTTAGTTTAACATCAGTGCCAGGGAAGCTCATGGAGCAGATTATCCTGGGCGTCATCATGTGGCAGTTACAGGGCAAGCAGGCGATCAGGCCTAGTCAGCATGGGTTTATGAAGGGCAGGTCCTGCTTGACAAACCTGATCTCTTTCTATGACAAGGTGACACGCTTAGTGGATGAGGGAAAGGCTGTGGATGTGGTCTACCTTGACTTCAGTAAGACATTTGACATCGTTCCCCACAGCATTCTCCTCAGGAAACTGGCTGCTCATGGCTTGGACTGGCGCATATTTCATTGGGTTAAGAGCTGGCTGGATGGCCGGGCCCAGAGAGTCTTAGTGAATGGAGTCAAATCCAGTTGGAGGCCGGTCACTAGTGGTGTCCCCCAGGGCTCGGTACTGGGGCCAGTCCTCTTTAACATCTTCATTGATGATCTGGATGAGGGGATCGAGTGCACCCTCAGTAAGTTTGCAGACGACACCGAGTTAGGTGCGTGTGTCGACCTGCTCGAGGGTAGGAAGGCTCTGCAGGAGGATCTGGATAGGCTGGACTGATGGGCCGAGGCCAACAGTATGAAGTTCAACAAGGCCAAGTGCCAGGTTCTGCACTTGGGACACAACAACCCCAAGTAGCGCTACAGGCTGGGAGATGAGTGGATAGAAAGCTGCCTGTCAGAGAAGGACCTGGGAGTATTGGTTGACAGTCGTCTGAATATGAGCCAGCAGTGTGCTCAGGCGGCCAAGAAGGCCAAGAGCATCCTGGCTTGCATAAGAAACAGCATGGCCAGCAGGTCCAGGGATGTGATTGTCCCCCTGTACTCGGCTCTGGTGAGGCTGCACCTCGAGTACTGTGTTCAGTTTTGGGCCCCTCACTACAAGAAGGACATGGAGGTGCTCGAGCGAGTCCAGAGAAGGGCAACGAAGCTGGTGAAGGGTCTGGAGAACAAGTCTTACGAGGAGCGGCTGAGGGAGCTGGGACTATTTAGCCTGGAGAAGAGGAGGCTCAGGGGCGACCTTATCGCGCTCTACAGGTACCTGAAAGGAGGCTGTAGCGAGGTGGGGTTGGTCTGTTCTCCCACGTGCCTGGTGACAGGACGAGGGGGAATGGGCTAAAGTTGCACCAGGGGAGGTTTAGGTTGGATATTAGGAAGAACTTCTTTACTGAAAGGGTTGTTAGGCACTGGAATAGGCTGCCCAGGGAAGTGGTGGAGTCACCATCCCTGGAGGTCTTTAAAAGATGGTTAGATGTAGAGCTTAGGGATATGGTTTAGGGGATGATTTGTTAGTGTTAGGTCAGAGGTTGGACTTGGCGATCTTGTAGGTCTCTTCCAACCTAGACATTCTGTGATTCTGTGATCTTAATAAGATAGCCATATCCTGAGTAAACAGACCTTCCTAGCTAGCCTGTATTTGTTCTTAAAGTTTCTGAGATAAAAGTAGAGTTATTCTATTACTTGTAGATATTTCATTATTACAATATGTTACTACTATTATCCGCACAAGAACACAGCTGTGAATTTCAGCAGAACACAGTCCATAGTGTACCAGCTCAGACAGGTAGGTGAATGTTCCCTTTGAACCATGCCTGAGCTGCTGGGCCCTCAGGCCACAGGTGTTGCTCTAAGGCAAACCAAAACGTTTCTGTGGCTCAGCCCGGGGCTGTTCTGCACTTGGAGAATATCGATGCAAGACACAATAAAGAGAAAAGTGAGGGGAGCTCCTTTTACTGAGCACCCCAGGTGCAGCTGAAGCAGGCCATCTCCAGGGCACCAAGGGGGCTTCAATGCGATCACGTACGAAGCATTAAAACTAACACATGACCTCAGACATGTAAGTGTCCGCAGCCATCACAGCAAGAAGTGGTGTAAATGAAGAATAAGCAAGGCGTCCAGAGAAACAACACACTAGGAAAAAGAGCAATACCAAACATTTTAATGCTGGAGCTGTGGAACATATAGCACACACGCAGTTGGAAATAGAGCAAGTCTACAAACGGGATAATAACCCATAAACCAAGGAGCACTCACCACAAGGCTTGTAATCAAAATACACTGGCAGCTTGGGAATAGGAGAGGTTACACCAGTACCTCACAGAAACCGCTGGAATGCCGGCTGATAAAGAACGAGGAGCTGGTTCATGCTCTAAGTGGGCCTGTGAAAATGCATTTCTACTCTTTCTATGCAAAAGCTTAGACGAGGGGAAGTATTTTTTAAAAATATTTAAATACATTTAAAAAACATATTTAAAATAAAACAAAAAACCTCTTCTGTCCCCTTCAATGGATCTTCACAGAAACTGACCTGCAGATAGGTTGGCACTTTAGCACCCTGTCAATCCATTAAATTACAAAAACAATAAAAATAAGAAAGCGAACCTCTTTGGTCAGTGTAGTCCACTGGCCCAGCGAGAGGTGTCACAAGCACCAGAGGCAGCAAAGGGGGAGGTGACAACAGCAGAACCAGAGGAAGGACTGGAGTGGCTCAGGCCCTCAGGGAACCAAAGCCCGAGGGACTCACTTTGTTCTCCATCTTTTCAGGAGGTTTCGTATCAGGAAGCTTAAGCTGCACTCCACATCACGTATCAGCTTCATTTCACATCAAAAACCAGAAATGGGCAGAAATGGTTCTTTCTCATGGACCATGCCAGATTACTCTCTGTTCATAGTATTGACAATCTATCCTTCATGGCAAAAGTGGTGCATTCATGAGACCTGAGGCCTTCTCCAACAGTGTTTGGCTTGGAAAAGGGAACTCCTAAATAGAAAGGCAATTCCAATCACATCTCGAATCTCTGGCTGAACAGTGTGTAAGGCAATGAAGCATCAGTCTCACCTTAGGCATCACCTGCCTTCGAGATGAATCTGAAAGCAGGACGCAGAGCAAAGCAAGCAAGGAGCAAACAAGCAACAGAAACAGCAGCTCGAGACCATGCGGCAGGAAATGACTTCTTCTTGGAAAGAGGTCCAAAGACTTACAGTTAACAGAGCTAGTGACAATGTTTTAAATAAAACTATAACTCATCATTTGAGAACAGTTAGAGGGTGCACGGTACTTTACAGGATGCATGAGACAATCACCTGTCGAATGGAAAGACTCGACCTTTGGGTTCTTTGGAAGAGCTTGACCTTCACGTTTCAGCTCCGATTTCTTTCTATTTAAGCTATTACATCTTTTGCAACTTACCCTTTCTGCTCAGAAAGCTCTAGCTGGGAGACCCAGCAGCATATCCAGAAGCTTAAAAGACAGGATCTCCCATTATCAGCCCAATACCTAGGTGTTTTATAGCAAATAAGGAAGAAACTGACCTGCAGCCCATGCTCTCACAGGTTTCAGATAGGAGTACTACTTGCTTGCCCTTGTTAGCACTGCAAGGACAACACTTTGATCTGGTGCTTAATAGTGTGAGGACAGATGCCTAGAGCTTTACAGGAGAGAGCATCTGCAGCCTAGCCCCTGCTCAGAGATCCAGTATCAGGATCTTCCCACTGGTCTGAGCTTCCAGCACTCCAGGGTGTGGGATATCTATTATTGCATTTGCCAGAGACAGGCGGCTGAGTGTTGCGCATTCTGAACTTCCAGACAGTGTGATCTGAGAGAGGACAAAAATGCCTGCAGCATCTATTTAAAGTTGCTGAATATTGTACCGTGTCTGATGGCAGGAGGCAGAGAACTACTCCATGATGGACAGTAAGAATCCTCATGGCATAATCATGAAAAGCGGGTTTTCATGGGTTGCTTTGTCTCATGTATGCATCAAAACCTTTTACAAACCAAGTGTAAAAAATACTGCAAGAGACATGAGCATGGGTGGGAGTCTGATCTGCACAATGTTATATCCTGCGCAAGAGTACACACCTACATGTACACACGTATGTACCAGATCTGGGGTGGAAGCAGTAATGAAGTAGGCTCACTCTGCCGCCTTTCCTAGAAAATGTCCTGCTCTGTTCTTTGCTGTGTCGGAAGTAGTCAATTGCTCTTCCCAGGGTATCATTCCAGAGGGCTTCCTTGCTACAGAACTCTGTTCTCAGACAGTGCTCAGTGCCTTTAGAGCCCTCTCACTGCTATCTTTCACACGCAGATCCAAGTTGGCTGCAGTATGCATTACACAGATTCACTCCATGGCCTGTGGTTATGCAACAAAACAGAACAGCTTGCTGCTTCCTTCTACCAGGCAGCCATTAATGCTATATATAGAAAAAAAAGATGCTCTTATTCCCAAATGCTTAGAGACAATCTTTTGCTAATTAAGTACTCTCAAGTACTAAGAGGTATTCTAGCAAGCTGGCCTTGGCAAGTCACCTAGCCTCCTGCTGCTGAACTGGCAGATGGGTTGTCAGAGGGACTCAGACAGCTGTCCTCACCACTGGGACTGTGCTCCTGAAGTACAGCAACCATTCAGGTTCACAGGCATGCTCCAGCCTCCTTGCCAGCATCAGCATTCTGGGATGTACGTAACAAACACGAACCTACCCCTGACCCAGCAAGCCCAGGAATCTTCGCTTTTGGTTTCATGCTCTTTCTGCTGGGACGAGACCTGCCACGCAATAGCAACACAGGCTGGTCAAACACTATTTCTAGATCTGCAAGTAGATCTCTTTATACAGAGAGAAACCGAAGCTCAGAGAGGTGCCTGCAGCCAGCCAGCAGACCGGTGGCAGACTTGGCAACCATGCAGTCTCCTAAGCCCCAGCCCAGCGCCCAGGCCACATGAACACGCTGCCTGCCGTCCAGCCAGGCTCTCGGCTTGCAATAACGCAAGAACATCCTGTTGCCTTTGGAACAGTTCATGGAGCACGATCCCAAAGGGCTGTGTGGTTTCAGTCATAAAACACCGTGCTCATGCAAGCTCTCAGTATGACGGCAGATAAGCCAATGCAGAGAGCCCAAAGGACTTTTCAAGTCTTCCCTACACTTGAAGATAAAGAAACAACTGCATCCCTTTGATATAAAGAGCACCAAGGTATCTGGCAACCCCAACTAAAAAAGGAAAGGGAAAGGGAAAGGGAAAGGGAAAAGGGAAAGGGAAAAGGGAAAGGGAAAAGGGAA
>CM021765.1:70147702-70202192 GCA_011076525.1 Nettapus auritus
AAGGGAAAAGGGAAAGGGAAAAGGGAAAGGGAAAAGGGAAAGGGAAATGGAAAAGGGAAAGGGAAAAGGGAAAGGGAAAAGGGAAAGGGAAAGGGAAAAGGGAAAGGGAAAAGGGAAAGGGAAAAGGGAAAGGGAAAAGGGAAAGGGAAAAGGGAAAGGGAAAAGGGAAAAGGGAAAAGGGAAAGGGAAAAGGGAAAGGGAAAAGGGAAAGGGAAAATGGAAAGGGAAAAGGGAAAGGGAAAAGGGAAAGGGAAAAGGGAAAGGGAAAAGGGAAAGGGAAAAGGGAAAGGGAAATGGGAAAGGGAAAGGGAAAAGGGAAAGGGAAAAGGGAAAGGGAAAAGGGAAAGGGAAAAGGGAAAGGGAAAAGGGAAAGGGAAAAGGGAAAGGGAAAAGGGAAAGGGAAAAGGGAAAGGGAAAAGGGAAAGGGAAAAAGATCCCTCATGCCTACTTTTGGGATGCAAAGTGAATGGGTAGGTGCCGGTGTCCATCATAATCACTGTGCGAGGTCAGGGACACGAACTGCCACCAGCTGAGGCACAGGGGGATTGTCAGGGCAAGGAGAGAGGAACATTAAGGCTTGCTTAAGAATAACAGACATACATATCTGGAACAGTTATTCCTTTACAGCCTCATAAATTAGCAAGCCCATAAAAACCGGAGCCTCAAGGAAGGACATGCCAAAACCCTGCCATACAAACCATGTTAATTATGATAATGGGCAGATTTTAATAAACCAGTTCCTGGCTCCCACACTTTCACCTATAAAACATACATATTTCCGAGGCCAGGGGATCTCAAATACCTGCCAGCCATCTAATTGTCTAAACCCCAGTGGCACAGAAAGCATGTTAGAGGGTTTGTCACACCCTGTATCCCTTTGATTTTGAAAGTAACGAGAACAGATGAAAGAACTCCTCCTCTGTAAACCCAAATCTAGTCACAGCAATGAAACAAATGTCTCAGCACGGGTGGTTGTAGTGGTGCAGGAGAGAGCAGGGCAAGAGGAGGGAGATGAAAGAACGGTTATTTTTCTTCTCCAAACAACGAGACTAGGGAGCTCCTGGATTCCTGGCTGCACAGTTCCAGCAGCTGACGCTGCTCTTCCTCCGAAGCCCTGGCAGAAAGTCAGGCAGCACGGCTGTCTGCTTCAAACCTTTGCCAGGCCGGTGTGTTGGAAGCATGTCTGCGCTGAATGCTCAAGTGTGGAAGGTGAAGAGGGGAAGCCTGCAGCATCAGCTATGACTTCAGCTCCCGGTCAGGTTTCATGCTGAAGGGCTCCAGCCTCTCACTCTCTGGCAGCATGCTGTTCAGCCTCTCCATCAGTGGGATTGTCTGGTCGATGCCCATCTGTATACGACGGAGGATGGCAGACATCTCGTTGACCTTCTGGATCTGCTCCGCATACTTGGCATACTTCTTCTGGCGCTCCTGCATGAAGCTATAAAGAGTTTCCACAGAGAGGTCCATCTGTTTAAAAACAAGAAGCAGAGCAAGCAGCATTAAGCCAACTGTTACCATGGGCCTTTCAGCACACTATCTTTCCTAAAAGCATCCACTATGCATGTTAGATGCCTCACTGGAGCTACCAGCCAGGTACAAAAGATATCCTCTGTTGGTACACAGCCCATTTGTCATGAAATGGGATAAATCATAGCTGTATACCATGGAGGAGGACATATGGCCACCTATACACTGAGTGTTTGATCCGAAAGTCCTTTATTTACAGGGTTGAAAACCAACAGGTGCTGCCAAGGATTTCCCAATAAACCATAGAACATCATGCAAGTTATCCAAAATGAGGGAAAATGTGGCCTCTGCCTACACCTGCATATTTTCAGTAGAGGCTGTTAATTTCAAGCATTCAGCTCTCCATTACTTGCCAGTGCTAATTTCATTGGCTTAGCCAGGTTACTCTGTGACTGAGCCACTGCTGTTATTACCCATCATTATCTGGAAAACTCCTGCCTTGAGAAAGAACCACAATGGATTACTAGTGTCCCTAATTTCCCCGAATCCTAAAAATAGAAGTGTTATGAATGACCCCAGGAGAGACATTAGGTAAATCAGTCATGCAATTAAACATGGTAAGTACCAAAACACAGCTAGAGTGTTATTACAATTACAGGAACTGCACTGCTATTCCTGCCACTGAGTTACGAAGGTAGCTTCTGTAATTCACAGCCTAACTTTCCCTTCAGCCTTCAATCCTTCTCAGCTATGAGGAGGATTCAGCTGCTAGCACCACATGCACACAAGGCAACTCAGATTTTTTAAGCTGTTGTACTCTTTGTGAGATATGCCACATAAAAACCTCTCATACAGAGAGGCAGGCAACAGATCTATTCCAAACCCTCAAAAAACACACTTAAAACTCAGTTACCTAAGCTTGCTGTAGCTGCGCTCAACAAATCCGCTCACTGCGCTGCTTCCTCCAGCAAGCATTGCCGAGCTGTGGGCACACAGCTTGGAGCCACATTTCCCCTTGCTCAGGACTCGGCATACACCTGCGGTGGCTGCCCAGCGAAGAGGAAGAGCGCACACATGCTGACTAGCGCTAGCCCTCTGCCTCCCATCACCACCAGCTTTCCAGGCTCTCCTGTTATCCCCTGAGGGCCGAGGTCGCTGCTCACAGTGGAACTGGTGCTGAGGACTCCTGGGATGCCAGGAAGCACAGCTTCAACCAAGACCACATCTGAACTAAGTAACAGAGTCAACCCAACGACACCTCTCACCATAACCACAAATGCACCCATGCAGCACTAAAAAGCAAATCGCTGCTGACCAGGTCTGACTTATGCAGCATTTAACCAGCGAGCGTAATCCTGATCCAGCGTGCAGTGATCTGGGGACGTGGGGGAAAGTCTGCAACGAGGGGAGGATTTGGGGGAAGCGGTGCAAAGCTGGAGGGGGCACCCCCAGAGAAGAGGGGAGCCCTGGGACTGAGCGCTGCTGTCTGGCTGGCGGCAGCGAGACTACACTGGGGAAAAGTGGGGGGAGCTGTGTTTGCTGACAAACATCCCTGTCAAGCCCTGGGGGAAGGGGCCGAGACAAAAATAGTGAGGCAAGAAAATGCTGCATTGAGAAACCTAAGTTACAAACAGCAGTAAAAACAAACACGCAGCTTTCCGCTAAACTGTCATGGGGATTAGGAAGCTTTTTTTTTTCTATCACCTCCATCAGAGCTGGATACAGTACCGATTAACCTTTTATTTCTTCTGGATACAGTACCAATTAATCTTTTATTTCTTCTGTACTTTCTCATGTTCACAGGCTGAATTCTTCCCCTGCCTCTCTGCCTTCCCGTGAATTCCACCCTCCACACTTTCATGCATGGGACAAAATAAAACCAGCAGAGAAGGAAACTCCAAATAGAGTGGAAACAATTTAAGCCTACGTAGGGGTTTCAATTAAAACCCTAGCTTAATAATTTAGGAGCTTGGCACTAGCTCTGTAAATTGGAGTGTGTAAAAGCAGACCACCACCAGGTCTGCATGAGATGGAAGTAAATTCAATCCAGCACCTAAAAACGTCCCATGTAATGAGAGACAGTGGTGCAGAGGGGTAGCCAGCTGGCACCCCGTCAGAAGCCAGCACACCTCATTAAATGGAGCAGCATAGGAACAGGGGCAGAAACCTCCTTTGGTTTCAAGGTTTTCCTCCGCAGGCAGGTTCGTCACACAGCCCCACAGCTCTGGTCGAGAGGCAAAGCCTGCACCTACCAAGCTCTGGAACAACAAAGACCCCCTTTCTCTCAATTTCAGCAATTTTCATCTGTTGACTTAGGCTCCTTGTGTAAACGCCAGCAATGTCGAGCTACAGAGGGGAACGTGGAAGGTGACCAGCAAAAGGAAGAAGAAATGTGGAGCAGCCTTCCAAGCCCTTTGCTACTTTTGGACATGTTCACAATGGCTATAAAAAAGCTACCTCACAAAAAAGAGAAAGGGTGGAAGTGAGCATTTCCTATGGCTTCCCTATGCCTAGCATTAAAGTTTGTCTGCTGTGGGAGGCCGTGGCAACTGCACAGCCAGCGACACTACACGAGGGACTGAAGTTGAGTAATTGTGAGGAAGGCCAATTTTTACTTGGTCTGAACTTGGTCTTTTTAAATAGGAAAAAAAAAAAAAAGTTGTTTTAACTCCTGCACATAAATGCCAATGCCTCTTTGCAGCTTTCCTTGTGGCAGGCCTAAATACACACTTACATCCTTCCTGCCTCCTCCCCCTTGAAGTGAGCTCCCACCGGTGCCAAACCTTGTGCTTTTACCTCTCCTGGCATGCAGTCCTGCTTCACTGAGGCTCAGCCTGGGCCGTGAGCTGCAGGGCTTGGAGTGCCAATCATATTTACCCACCACAGCGACTAAAAACTGTCCTTTGGGAATCTGCAATGAACAGTGAATGCGCGTACGAATCTGCTTGGTTCTCACCTACGTAATTCCATACAGTAGCAATAAAGAGTATCTGAAGAAAGGGAGCTGAGACAGGAGTCTGTTGCCGAGGCAGTCCATGTTTTTCAGATGTCCCCAAGGGCAAGACAACTCCTGCTGCCCACACACGAGGCCCTGCCACAGTCCCTCCAGATAAACACTCAGATCCCAGTCTTCTTGTCCATCCCAGGCCCAGCAAGATGCTTCTACGGGAAGCCCAGCAAGATGCTTCGTGGCCAGCGGCTTTTCTACTGCCCTAGAGCCATCTGCAAGTGTTCACCTGAGCCATTGCTTCCACTCTGCTTGCTTTCAGCTTCCTGCCACAACAGGGCAATGTGGTCACAAAAAAGACTGGACCTGAAGTGTATGAAAAAGCAAGGGAACAGACACAGAAGGGCAGAGTCCAGCAGATGAGGTCCCAGTCCTAATCCTCAAAGTGAGAAACACTGCCCAGCCTGGCCACAGGGAAAAAAGCATGTTCTCATGAGAGGGGTGAGAGCTCCCAATGCACATTCCACTTATCTCCCAAAATAATTCCTCCTGTAAAGCAGCAAACCTTGGACTTGTCAATCCCAGAATAGAAGACAAGATTTTTTCCCTCTCCAACACTCAAAAAGATAGAAGAAGTTTGTCAAATTTTCTGTGAGGAGTACAGTGTCGCCAAAAAGGACTAGTTAAAACGCAGCACCTAGCATAATGTACTTTGTTTGTACAGCCAGTGACTCCCTGCAACATGAGCTAACAGATGCAAATTCTAAGCCCTTGACTCTTCCATGGACCACTAGCAGTGAGGCAGTAATTTATGCCCAAGCCTCACATTTTAAACTTGAAATGACATCTACTGGGCTCTTTCTTCAAACAAAAACAGATTTATAATTACTTCCAACACCAAGATGGATACTACCCCATTAAGCGGCCTCCACCGCAGCTTCTCCCACTACACCATTCACATTCTCAACCAGTGAGGCCTCGGGAGACCACATTACACAGCCCTGTTTGTAACATACTGATGAAACACAAAAACAATTGAGGGTACTTTCAGACAACTTGCACACCACAAATTCTTGCATTTATTTTAGAATTCTTCTTGGCCCACACTGCTGAGCAGAATAAAGACATTAATTTAGCCCATAGAAGACTGAGGTCAGTACTGGACACTGCCCAGCTCTTTTCAAGAGACCATGCTGAAAACAAACCAATGCCCTATGTATACCTCTTACCTAGCATGGTTTTTATTACCTCTGCCACAGACGTGCAAGTATCCTGAACTTTGGGAAACAGGGGCCACCTCTGTTAGTTCAATAATTTGTTTCCGTAATTCAAAGTTGCAGCTAGACACATTTTTCCCAGGTTCAGAACTGTAAGTGGTACATGCAAGCACAAACACAGGTTCCTTGAACTTGGAATTGAGCTTCTAGAGAGGCACTGGCATTGCTGACATCACTAAGAAAAAAATACTTATCATAAGAGGATGCCCTGTCATTCCCAGCTTCCCCATTCCCTCCTTGAAATGCCTGAAAGGCAAAAAGAAGTTTTGCTCTCTCCATCTCCATTCAGTAACAGACTTCAAGAGCTCACCTACACTTCCATTTGTACTGTGTTCCTCTGTCCTAATAATTTGCTGATAGCTCCCATCCCTTATGGCTGCCATTCAAAAAAACACAGCAATTAGGGCGCAATCCTTATTCCAGAAAGTTCATTTGCTAGAACAATGCTTCTAACACAAGTAGCCTTTCCCCTCACACATTTTCAGGTGCCTGGCTGGGTTTAAACAAACTCCTTTGTGCAGCTGCACAACAACCATGTCTGAAAGTGACAGGCAGGAACATGACTGCATGGAGTATTAGTCATGATGTGCTGGTGTGAAAATACTTCGCAATCTGTGCACTTACAACCGAAAACAGCTCCTCTTTCTGTACTGGCTGAAAAGAAATGGGCTCAATGAATGCCCCTCCCCCCTCCACCACCTTTCTCTTTGATAATATCATGCAAAGTTAGCACAATAGATTGTGATGACTTCCTGATGATGGGAACATCCTCTGTTTCTCCCACTTATCCCACACACTGGTAAGCAATAAACTTAGGGGGCAGCATCTTTGCCAGGGTAGAAAATAGACACTCCCAGCCAAGGATCCCACAACCTTCCCTTCAGCATCAGTCATAAGCAGTTCTCATGAGTGTTGTTCCTCTGCTTCACAGCCAGGTAAACAACTATAATTTGTGTTTAACTTTTACTTGCCACATGCAAGGATTACCTAATCCCATAACAAAATGTTCCTTTTGTTTCCTTTGTAATTTGTCACTTCTGTAAACAACTGCTAAGGAGTTACTCAGTGGGAATACTGCATGGATCACAGTCAAGTTAGAGAATGTAAGAGCAACCATTTTAATTGGTTCGAACACTAAGTTTTGGAAACATTGACAAATACACCAGGACCCAGCCAGCAAAGCCACAGAAATCCACTTACTTCAAAAGATCTTCTACAACTAAATCCATACGTGGTCCCTTAGAGCTACTGTAGCTACACGTAAGCATACAGCTGCACCTCTGACATCAAGATCTAACTATTCTGGGAGGCCTCAGGTTGCCTCCAAGAATTGAAAAGAATTCAGAATTCAAAAGAATCAGAAGGTTCATTCTGGAAATTAGCTTTTCCACCTTTATATACGCCTTTTCCTGCATATTGCGTTACTGGACAGGATACATTTGTCACTGCCTGGCGTGCTGACCTCCGCAGCCTGCAGCTCCCTGGCGGCTCCAACTCAAGCTGCCTCTGCTTTAGAGCGACCAGCATCGCCCTGCCAACTGGCAGGCCCCCAAACTGAAGTTATGACTGCTATCGCTAACTGTTGCTAAAAAAAATCCTCAAGCTACAACCAAAACAATACCTCCCCCTCACCCAGCAGTAATGAGCAAGGAGACTTTCAAGCATGTTAAAAAAGCAGGGCCCATTCACAGAGCGAGCAGACAGACAGCAAAGCCGATAAGCAGCAGCCATCTGGGTGCTGCAGATGCTATGTCCAGCTCCCCAGCTTGGACACATCTCATATCACAGTCCCCTTCTGCTGGACTGTCTTTACAAAAAATCCCCTCAACACTGTCTAACTTATGATCCTTCTCTCTCAAAAGAGCTAAACAAAAACACAAGCAAGTTAAACTCAGGGCACAATTTCTCATTAAACAATATCTATTGCAGCCTCAGGCTGAAAAGCATCAGTCCCACCCCCTCCTTCACAGGAGTTTTATCATCCCTAATGAGGCCCAGTTCTTCAAGTAAGCCTGAAGGGAGAAGGGGGAAAACAGCAGAAGTCTGATCATCCCGGGCTCTCTTTTCTCCAGCGGTTTGGTTTTGTGTCAGATCAACTTGCTGAACCGACTCCAGTCTCGCGAGCACAGAATCATCAGCTCGTCTATGTCTTCAGACAGGCACTCTTCCAGTAGCGCTGGAGGAGAGGAGGGGGTTTTACTTACTTATTTCTCTCCATGGCTATTCTCCACCACTGCTATATGACCTTGCTATTCTTCCTTCTCACACTGGTGGCTAAGCACGTCACTGCCGGATGAAATTAATGCAGATGCCAAGTATCAACTAAATACCCTTTTATATACTGTTCTTGAGTAACAGCTTCTAACAAATTCTAACCTAATGGAAGAAACAGACTCATTAAGATAAAATAGTCTATAAGAATGACGGAAATATATTTCAGTGATAGTCCTCTAATTCAGATATGACTGGAGACGTAAGAAGAGTAGGCTGCTAGTGGCACGACACAGGTTCTGTCACCAGAACCTCACTGACATTTACAGAGCTTTTGCAGTCTTCTCTTCCTGGTGGTGTGAAGACCTAGCAGAGAGAGATTCCAGAGCGACTGATGCTTTTAAATACATAATTCTTGTGGGGAAAATAAAATAAATGTTGATTTTACAATATGTTTTCTGAAATGTCACCCTGAAAGGTTACGGTAATTTTCATCTCGTTGACTTTGACGAGTAAGAACACTTTTTTTTAAAGAGCTTTCAATTGCTGCTTTCACACAATAATCTACATTCATCTAAGAAGTCATCCCTCAAAAATAAGTCATACATAAAGAAGCATCAGTATGCACTACGTAGCAGTGCTACCTTAAACCTACATCAAGTTGTTCATTAGAAGGACACTCAAAAATACAGTTCTGAGGCATTCAGGATCTGCACTGCTGCTCATTTATTCCTACGTGGAAATTAAAGGGGGGTGATTCAGATCTCAAAGAGAAAAAAGTTCTGATGAAACTAGAACTCCCTAAGCTAGGAGAATTCTATCAAGACTGAAATGGCACGTTCAAAAACATTAGAAATGCTCCCATACCTCTCCTAAATGACAAAGGAAAAAAAAAAAAAAAAAAAATTCAGGCAAAATATAAGATAAATGAACTTGTGTTCAATGTCCTCACAAAACCCCTCTTTTGTGGAGCACAACTCCACAGAAAGGAATTGGAACATCCTAATCTGTCTTTAATTAGCTGTTCCTGCAGGAAAAAAAAAAAAAAAAAAAAAAAAAAAGTATGTTACAGACTTATTTTTTGCTTAAATTAAAATTTTCATAACTCTTATTTCAGGCAGCTTAATAATTCTGCTACAAAACATGGCGTTCAGTTCCCTCATTTACTCATTTTATACTGCTGCCATATTACTCACCCAAGAGATTGCCAGAGCTTGAATATTATAGGACAATAGTGCTTGCAAATGTTATTTACCCTTATGGTTTTACTTTATTATAAACCTCAGTTCTGTATTTTCAACATGTCAGAATGATTAGTTTTAAGCAAGATGTTTTTCCTATCAAGAATAAGCTTTGATTTGAAAGAATACCAGTATCATTAATTGTTTCATTTGTCATTAATTGAAACATTAAGATGTTTCTCCAAAAACACAACTGTTGTCATTGTAGAGCAAAAAAGTGCCATCTAAAGTATAGTTGACATCATTAAATTTGGAAGCCATCTGACCTAATGGTATTATTCACAGCTTCACACTTGGGAACCAATAGCTGTAGCTCTTCTTTTTCTGTATGTACTTAGAAGGTCTTTACAAATTTTCCAAAAGGGGATGCTAGCCCTTGCTAGCACCTCACTTTACTTTAGTCAGCATTAAACACTACACTAGCAGGCAAGTAGTGTTCTCTTCTAGAAAACACTAAGAAAAAGCTCTCTGTTCTGTTCTCGGAGAATGCAGTCAAGCTGAGTTTTAACCATTTTCTGCAGCTTGTGAAATGGTAAAGAGATTAACTAGGCCTCTCTCTTGAAGACAAAGATGGGTTCAAGCATCGTGCTGCACTTGCACAGAAAGGCAATGCATCTGGTAGTGTCAGACCTACCTCCCATGTGCTGTGCAGATGGCCTCTATACATGCAAGAAGGGTGAAGCGTGAGATATGCAGGGGCACAAGCCCCGCAGTCAGGAATCAGGGATTTCTGGACATCTGACAGTCCAGATAAAGCTTTTGCTGTTCTCCTGACAACCACAGCTCTCACATGAAATGTCCAAATCAACTCCTCACCAGGAAAACTCAAACATCTGTCAGCTTTAACAGTGTTAGGCATTGAGAATCTGAAAGATTTTTTTGAAGCTCTACATCAGCTTTTTCATGTTCAAACTAAACATAAAATGAGCAAGCAACACCCCAATGATGCTGAGAAGGGGAATATCTGCTCATTCATTCCCAGAAGAGTTACTTTTAAGACTGACTCCATCATATTTCCCCAGTGCTAAAGCTCAGGCATCGCAGCATGTTTCTGGAGGTCACAAGCATTTGGCAGTAAGTCCTTGGATTCAGAAAAGCCTTGAGCAACTCTTGAGCACTGTGAATTATGTTCACAACAAGCTCTTCTGAGGCTATAAACTAGTGTTCAAAACATGATAATGACTGTATACCATCTCAAAGGATCAATGGTTCAGACAAAAGTTCAACAACTGTTCAGTGGTAACTGGAATCCATTCTGAGTATCCATTTTTATTGCATTAGGCCTCAAGTTTCAGGGAAGGCTGAGTATTTCTCCTTGTTCATGTCTACAGATAATCTCTATAACAAATCAATCAAAAGCGAGAAGGCACTTGAAAATTTACAGGATGGGAGAACTTCTAGTTGAAAAGTTTCATCTCTAGTTCACATGTTGCTTGCCTGAGGCATAATCAAAAATTAAATTCTATGGACTGGATTGAGCAAAAGAAAAGGTTACGACCCAAGAATCCATCCTGATCTTAAAAGCTCTAGAATTCCTCGTCATGTACTGCTGCTATGCTGATTTGTTGTACAAATACCTGAGCTGAAATTCAACTGAAATTCATCTGATTTGGAATTTTTTTTTTTTTTTTGATTAATTTGCTGGTCATGGCAATTGCTCCTCAAATAGATCGCTTCTTCTTTGGTATACAAACCTCATTTCTTGTCCACTATGCCACAGTTTAGCACAGTTCAATACACTTGATTATAGGGTATTCTACTATACTATAATAGAGCAGTTCACACAGGCTCCCAGAATTGGATGACACATCCAGTCAAGAACAACACCCACGAGAATTAATTACTAATAAATGCTGTTTCTTACCTCTAGAGTAGTGTTGAAATAATAGTTAATAGTGTTCTCATACAGAAACATTCGTGCCCCAATGGCAAACAAGCACTAAGGAAATCCCACCCTTCATATAAAGCAAGATGGACAGATTACTTGCACTAAAGCTGTGTAATATTTTCAACATGATGTCATCTCTGCAGATCACATCTGATTGTTATCAGAATGCTAATTATAGAGCTGCTAACACAAGGTCAACCCCGCTCCCCCAAGCTGCCACATAGCATCTTTAAGTCATCAGTACAACTCCAAATATTTGCAAATAATACTAACACATCTAAAATGAATGTCAAACTGCTGAATAGCTTTTTAGCTAACATTCCAGGAAAAAACAACAACAACAACCGCACACACAAAATAAAATAAAATAAAAATCTCACCTAAGGATAGAGTTGACACCCTAAAAATTTTGATTCAACATTCAAACAGGAGGTAATCATTAAAAATGAAGGCCTGCAAAGGGACTCTTCCTGTATCCAGTAGGGAGGGAGAAGAGCATCTTCAACCTGTGGTAACTCCAGACTAAATTAGAAAGAGAAATCATACTATTTTTGGCCTTCACTTCACTAGGCCAACTGAGCAAAGCTTCTCCAGTTTCTTCCCAGGGCTTCTTCACTCCTCAGGCATCCTTATAGCCCTTACTTGTATTAACTTTAGTTGTATTCATGAACTCTCCTTCCTTGAACACAAGGAAGCCTCACACTGTCAGATGAGATTGTCTCATGGCCTTGTGCAATGCCATCAATACACTCCCTTTTCTCATGGCAATACCTTGTGTGGTACACCCCAGGCAGAGATTTGCATTCCTCCTGTCTTAAACGTGTTCCATACACAAGCCCAGTATCAAGTCTGCTAACTCTGGAATGGACTTTAATACTTCTTATTCCTCTTTGAAGCCCTGTGATGTTTTGTTTTGTTTTTCTATCTGGGGAAACAAGAGTAGTATAAGAAGGTAGTTTCTAGCGTAACACTGCACATTTATTTCTGCATGATGGTGTGTGTTCAGTTAAAATTCCAGTCTTTATAAATAACACTTCATCACAGACGAAGGAAGAAATAAAGAGCCTAATAGATGGCCACAGTCTTCAATCTCAAAATTCCTAGATGCCAAAGAATATATTTAATGTACTGGTTTCTTCACAGAACACTATGTTCCCTAGCACAGCTCTTATAAAAAGCATGGCAGTATGGCATTAAATCCCCTGAAAATACGAGTGGCATTTCAACCAGGAAACTTCAGGAACATTATATCCCAAGGACTTCTCAAGCTTTTCCCCTGGATTTTGGCCACTGCTAATTTAAATCTGTGAACCAAAAGGCTCAGTTTTGCTTGCAAGTCAAAACTGCCTCATCTAGGAAGTCTTTATATGTTGCATCGAGAGTAAACATCTCCATTTTCACTTTTGCCAGGCTTCATTTAACTGGCTTGCTTTCAGTCCTCTGAGCCCTTCCCGTTAATGGGATGAAAGGTAAATAGTGGTCTGATCCACGAGCACACCGACCTCGAGGCAAAGGCCTCAAGCTGAAAAAGGGCTTTGGAGTTGCTGAGATCATTCATATTTTGTTGGAGCAATTCAGTTTAGTGAGAAGGTGTGGCATTCTCGAAGCATGCCTGCTGCAAACAGGTTTTACAAACAAAAGCCACCTACACAAAACTGACTCTGTATTTGGGTCCATTCTCTGAAGGAACACTAGTCTGTTGGAATGGAGCACTGAAGGCATCCTGCACGGTTTGCATTAGTCTGCTCAGAGAGGACACCTCTGCTAAGAAGCGCAAGGTGCATTGCATGTCCCTGTCTGCTTGCTGTTGCAGTTAACGGGATCCTGTGCTGCAGCAACCTTGTCACCTGCCAGGCAGTGTCCTGCCAAGGCAACTGGCCCAGCACTCCTTTGGTCCTGGTGGTGGGACTGCTCCCCGTGCTTAGAGAGCTTTTCCCCTTATCACTATCTTCAGCACAGCTCATCCTCTAGTTCCCGCTAGGGAATGTCAAACCTTGACAAGCTCCCCCTAACCCTGCCATCCCTCTCACCTCTGTAATGAGGAGAGTTCAAAGCCAAGGGCCATACCCATGGCAGATCCACGCTTCCCTTGGGGTGGAACAAAACAATGCCAATGACCTCTGCAGGCCACATTTCCCAGCACATTCTTCCAGGAGATGACAGGTCGCTGAGAAACGCTCAGTGCCACAGAAACAACGTACTGCCATAAAGGTCAAAAAGCCACAAGGCATTCACAAAAAATAAACCGAAATTCCTGAATCCCCAAATTGCCAGGCATGTTTTACTTCATACAGATGGTGACATGGCTGGCTGAAGCACAATTTATGAGTCTTAAATATAAGGGATAAGCTAAAATGTGCTTGTATGTAATGCTTGTGTTTAAAAGTCTTTATCTTCTTGGTCTTAAAAAGGCACTAGATTTGTTGCTTATAAAAAATACTGATTTAACTCCTATCCCATATTTTCAACAGCTGAAATGTATTGGGAGACACAATGTGGTGTATGTGTGGCTTCAAAAGTTATTAACAAATTTTAACAGATGGATTTTTGGACATCATGACTATATACCCCCAGAAGCCCATTACAATTATTTTTGCAATAAGCTGGTAAGGAAAAAAATTAATTGATGCACATTCTGGAATACTTGTTCAAAATACAGTGCCGTCACCATACAGGAATTTATGCATATAAAACAAGTTATACACTGTAATTCGTTTCATGGCAAACCACTTACTGTTATTAATGCCTAGACTCTAACACAAATTAACTACTCCACCATCGCACATGTTAAGAATGTAAAATGAATGTTTATTATTGGAAAATGTGTTAATTTTTCAGTGGGTGTCTGTCAGCTTAGAATGAAATATCTTAAATTTCATTTTGTATTGTAACAAGTTTTGTTTTCAAAATTATTATCAGTCTGAAGTTCCTATGGCAATAAAAGCTACAGATACACTGCATCAATATTTGGTCTTAGGACAAAGCAAAACAACTCTCCTAGCAATCCACTTTCAAATGCACTTTATGCACAATTTATCCAGGAACTGTATTTGCCTTTACGGGTATACAGAATACTTTGAGTAGCGTTTCCCCTTTGTCAGTGCTGGAAGTCTAGTAAGAAATGACAAAGTTATTTTATTTCAAAACAAGACATGGTTCACCCCTGTAATTTTTAGCCTGAAGTATCACATCCTACGTAAGGTGAATCAGCTCGTTCCCATCATGGAGCACACTGCGGTAAAACCCCCACCCAAGGTGAGGAAAAGATCAGTTTTACCTCTTAACCAGCTATAACTGCCTTTTCTAACTTAGTGTTTTATAAACATATTATCTTTTGAAAACACGTGTTTTTCTTAGTGTATGCATAACAAACTCACATGTGTGCAATATATTCCACCAGTAGACAAACCAGATCTTGTTTCCAGACCCATCTGAACAGGATGTCCCCAGAAGTCAATAGTGTGGTGATTAATCCAACAAGCTAGGAATGGGCATCCTACATAATACGAAAGAGTAGATACACTACCCAGAAAATGCTACACACAAGCTCTTTTTTTTCTTAAAAATTGTTGAATTTTGTCATGCGCCATAACCCTGGATTAACACATACATAAATCTCAAGTCACTTTTGTATTGTTTTTCAAACTGATAAGGGGAGAAAATTAGAAGGAATCCGTCAGTGGTACTGGAATTAAGGCAGTATTGCAACAGATGGTGAGTCAGCTGCCAAAAATTAATATGAAGCATAATATTTAATGCATATTAGTTATCTTTCCCTAAGATGCAAGTGTTCTTTATTTATTTATTTTTGGCAACAAAGACAAAGCTTATTGTGATAAAAACAAACCCTTCTGAAACCAGACAGCTCAGGTACAAGTAAGTGCAACTGCTGAATACGGGCTGTTGAGACAACTACCTTGAGCCATGTCTTTGCAATTCTTTCCCTAAGCAAGTATTTGGGTAAATACAATTCTTCTTGAGAACGAATATTCAAAGCTGCCTGGAAAGCATACAGGTTCTATGTTTAGGAGCAAGTAAGGCTCCAGCCAACATACTGCTAACTGGCTAAACTGGGAAATGGGATGGAGAGCAAAACTAAGCTGTTCTGGTTCCCAAAGGAAGGAAACACATAGATGGGTCTACTTAGATCTGCAATAACTACTGGCCTGCCAGCTTTTTGTTTTCCTTAGATTAGTTTCTTTTCAATTAAGCACCATTTTAATTTAAATTGTGTGCTGATTTACAAACCACTGCAGTGAATTATGAGTTATCGAGGGCCCATAAATTTGCAGCAGCACTTCTGAGTTTTTCCAGAAACAAGGAAACTTTTTTTCTGGACACACAGAGAGCAAAAGGTACTTGCACTGGAACATATTATCAATGAAAAACTAAATAGGCCCTGGTTGTAGCTAGCATGACTGTGGCATGCTATACAGTAGGGCTATTACTACCCTGAATATAGTCAAAGTTTGAAAACTGAACAGACCTCAGACAAATGGTAGGAATCAGGGACTGAAGGACACCAGCATTTTGTAGGAAAGTTAAAAGCACTGTTCACTAGATGCCTGTTATCAGAAGAAAGGAAAACACTGATACTTTCCATATTAAAGAGAAAAAAACGAAAATACTGACTACTGAAGTGAGAATAAAATAATTTACTGTATAGCTCATGCACACGTTCTGCTTTTCACAGTACACTTCACATTCTTTCATTTTTACTCCTTACCAATGGTCACAGCTTCATCTACATTGCAAAACTAAATCATTGCTGACAAATGGGTGCAGCCAAATATGATTTCCTTTGTCTACACTTGTAACAAGAGACATACCCTGCTCTAGCTCAGCTGCACCCTTTGTTGTCATCAACTGTCAACAGCAGTTCAATTTAGTGCACTAAAGAGAGCCCAAACAATTTGGAAAGAATGATTTAAACTGAGTGGGTCCCACCCGGCTCCTCCAGAACACACATGCAGAACAGCCGATAAAAGAAAAACATTTAAAAATGATTAGGAAAATGAACAGTAAAGACCCACCAAATCTGGCAGAGGGATTCAAAGCATCTGAAGTTATTTAAGTGTTGTGACACACACACACACACAACAACAACAACAAACTGACACAACCTGACTTGTGAGTTGCCTGGGTTAGACTCTCCCATTTCTCCTTCACTATGTCATACAGGAGTCTGTGATAAAGAGTCACTGACAATACCATTTATATTACTGGTATTAAGTCATATTTATTTTCTGTGAAAGAAAATCATAAGCCTTATGAACTGGAAGAAAGTAACGCCGACTAATTTGAAAGGTAGTCTGTCACTTGCCATATAGAAGTCAAATCCAACTTAGGCAGATTGCATTGGTGTAGTCTACCATGACTCTAAATCATGTTGATACTCACTCTCACACTTTAACAGCCAAAAGAATTACAGTCTATTTGGATTAATGCAGTACGCTGTCATTAGGCTGGCAATTAAATTCCGTTTTCTGAGATTGTGTGATCTGAGTCACCAACATCTGCAAATATCTTTACATCTTGTGTAATAGCTGGCCTCAGATCTTGATACACCAAAGTAAAAAGGCCTTTTTAATGGCTCCCACGTTATTTTGGACTTACAACTTCACGATGACAGCAGCTTCTCAAGACAGCCCATAAATCAAATTTATTATCCAGTTTGTCATGTGGGATTTCTTAACTCTAAGCCAATATAGCAACAGTGAATCAAGGTCATTGTTTACAGTGCATGAATAAAAATTAACCACCTGTTCAAAATTTTTTCTTTTGACATTGAAAGGTATTTGGTCTCTAACACTTTTGATATATACAGCACTTAGCAGTTCTTCCACATATCTGTGGACATGTGAGAAACCACTCTCCAACAGCATCTCCTCTCATGCCAGTCTATCTTGACTTTAAAAAACTGTCAGCCACTCTACTGCTTCCAACATCAGTAGTTACACAAAAGCAGACAGGCAATGCAATTTCAGGATGCTTACCCTAGGAATTAGTTGTCTCCCCACCAGTATCACTGAATATTTAAGAAGATCAGTGATTTTCAAGTGACTCTTCAGTGATAAGAACAGTAATGTACAAAGACCTTTTTTAACAGCCATACAGATCAGAGAAGAGGCTGACTTTGAAAACAAAAGCACAGCTCTACAAATCCATTGAAGAAAGAAAGAGCTACTACCTTCTACCTTTGCTACCTTCTCCAAACAACAGAAGACATTATGATAACCATTTCTTTCCTTAGAGCTTAAACATGATGCCTAATAAAACTTGAGGCATACAGATCTGAATAAGGAATGATATCTTCAAAAACTCCAGTCATCTTTTACTCCTTTAACAATTACTTACAGTACTTGTAATACTAGAGAAACATACCCTGTTTACAGCCAAGAATCCTAGAGCACAACCAGTAAATACACCACCTACAAGTAACCACAGTGAAAGCCTGGGAATTTTGTTTGAAATGCACACACACACACAGAGACACACACAGCTTCTCTATTGGGTTTACTTTAAAGCAGACTGCATAAAGCGACCCACGACCATGCAAGCACTTGCATTCATAGCTCAAGAGGGTCATTCCAAGGCCCCCAAGCCCTTCCCAACAGAAGTGGGCATTCTGTGGGCTGTACCTCCTTGATGCGCTTCACAAGCGCATTCTGATCAAA
The DNA here is from genome assembly GCA_011076525.1 of Nettapus auritus. Taxonomy (NCBI): domain Eukaryota; kingdom Metazoa; phylum Chordata; class Aves; order Anseriformes; family Anatidae; genus Nettapus; species Nettapus auritus. The sequence goes on from CM021765.1 coordinate 70,165,411, forward strand.
GGCAACTGCTTCTGCACACTGGTGAAGATGGTCTTGGTACCGGAGACACAGCTGTAGCACTTGGTGGGGGTCCAGCTTTTCCAGTTTAGTGTTGGTCGGAGAGGTCTGCCCACTGAGGAGTCCTAGAAGGCAAGGGAAGGAACGGAGTTAATCTGGCTGTTCATATAACCAGTTCAATTGCAAGCAGAGAGGCAGCACAACATGTCCAGAAGAAAAGCTTTAAAAGGATGAATAAAAAGCTAATTCAGGCTTGAATACTACTGAATGGACTTTAACAACACAATGGTCCAGTGAAGGCTAAAAGCTGGAAGGGCACGGACAGTTTTATGGAGGTTGAGGATTCATAGCTGTGCAAAGAATAGTTTGCCATTACAGCTTACCCCTCCTACACAGAGTTTAAACACAGAATCCAAACACAGTACCATAACGTGCAACAGCTTGGTTTCCAGTGATAGGCTGCATAAAGCAAGTCCTGCTTCATCTCCGTCACAAGAAATTCTGAACTCTGACAAATGAGCCCCCTCCTCATGTATGTATGCCAGAAGGGGAAGGAGTGGAGTTCTGCAATCCCCTAAGTGCATCCGACTTGAACTACTTTCACTAGAATCTCACTATCAAAAATAGATTTCTAAAAAGTCATAAAAAATTCACTGGTCCCCCAAAACAAAGCTGAGTGAAAAATGACCCACCTACGTTAAATTAAAAACTGGGCTGAAATGTCAGTGTTTTCTCTACCTTGCCTTTTTTGAAGCTCCAGAACTCTTTCGTGTTATAAGATTTTTCTTTATGATCCCAAAGACTAGCCCAAACATACATACATATATATATAAATATATATATAAAGATCCTTACCTACTCCCATGACTCTAGGTTTCACAAAAAGCTCACCAAAAAAGTATGAGACTTAATACTGGGCAACTGTTAATATCCAGAGGAGCAAAAGGCAAAACCATCCAGAGAAATTTCTCCTGCCCATTTTTTGTTGCTTGCATAGTGCAACTTGAGAACCCTTGCTGAGCTCAAGCACATGTGTGTCATACTGTCAGTTTTCTCCACAGCTTCTGGAAAAAGTGATACAAAATTCTAAGGCCATCTTTTTTTTGTTATTTCCTTTATTTATTTTCTTTTCATTTTCCTCCAGCATTAGCATAACTTCTTTCTAGTTGGGACACCATCTGTGACAAACAGCACACGCACACAATCTGCTTTTTCCAAAACATCTGTCAAGCTATGTAAACTGAATTCAGCAACTGCATGCATGTGCCCTCTGGGGCTCTCTGTTTACTGACAGGAAAAGACATTAAAATAGCAAATGTAAGCAAGTATCATACTAAGCAATTAAAAGAAGTAATAAATGCAAGTTATTTGGATTGGAAAAGTTCTTCTAAGAACGTACCTCACTGGGAAACAGAAAGTATTTTGGATGGCCCCCATGCCTATTGCAGACTACAAACAAATTGTGACATCAAGTTCTTGCCAAAACACTCATAAACAAGACAAAAACCAAGATTAAGTCAGAAGTATCTTATGAATTTGAGAAAGTTAAACCTCTTCAAAAACTTTTCCAGACAGAAATGAAAACAAAAACTAGGAGCGCAACCTCATCAGATATGAAGAAGTAGGTTTACCTTGCATCAATACTCAATCTTTTATTCTCTCAGGATGCACTCAATTACCCTTTACATAAAACCCATCCTTTCCTCATCTTCAGTGGGAAAAAAAATAATAATAATAATTTTGTTTTGCTGACTTGTCCACTACAATTGCACTGGCTGTATCAACAGGTCAGGAGAGGAGATAGTTAACAATTTGGTCTCAAAAACCTGTATTAGCCAAATCCTTTTTTTTTTTTTTTTACGTTCTAGAAAGAATTACCTCAAACAAAATCTTAGGTCCAGCAATATCAATTGCAAATCTTTCAAGAAAATTTTCAGCTGAAGTGCAAAACTTTAATGAGAGCAAACACACTGAAGGAAATAAAACTTTTTTTTTTTTTTTTTTTTTTTTTAATTTATACATTACATTTACATGTTTTAGCGTTCCTTCAGTTTGTTAATTCTGATCTTCTGTAAATTTATCTTGTCAGGATAAATGTTCAAATAATGTTGTCAACTTTTAATATGTTGAATGTTCACATGTTCACACAGGAATGAAGAGTTCACCGTACACCTGAAGCTGTTACCCTGTCCCTGCACTGATCAAAATACATGATGCTATCAACCAACTAATTTTCTTTTATTGCTAATCTCTCACTAACTTCAAGAGGAGGAAGAGAATTAGGCTCTATTTAATAGATTTAATTGAAATTAAGTGTGTATTTTTGCTAACCTAAGAATTATACGAGTTTTGAAGCATAGCAGGGCAAGGACTGTAAAATGAGCTATAAAGTACTATGTTACTCAAACTTATATTATGTACTTACAACCTTGCACAGGTTGCAGAACACTAAAAGCAAAATTAATAAACTCTAAGGAGCCTCTGATTCACTATCCAGAAAAACGTGAACTCAAGTGAACGGAGACATTAACTGTTCAGCTGGACTATCTTCACAAGAAGGCAGAAGTTCAAATATAACCCAGTATAAATATTTGAAGTTGTAATAAAAACCAAACAGCATACATTGTTTAAAGATAAAGGATAGCATTATTTTGGTTGATGCAGTAGAGAGAAGCCAAAGCAATTAGCTTCTCTAGGGATCTATGGCTCACGCTGCCCATGCCAGCGAAGAATTTAGCTCTGGATTTCAACTTGTAGGAAAAGAAAGATTGAAGTGAACAGAAGCATGAAAAAAAAACATGCAGTCCTCTACCTGGCAGAAATTCCCCTCATCAGAAATCGATCCCCTATTTTTTGTTGTTCACAGTGACTACATAGTGCCCACAGTGTAAATACTAATATTTTATTAATTCATTGCATTTTATTTCTTAGCAAGTCAGTAGCTTTGCTCCAAAAGAGCTGATGGCAGCAGTAAGTCATCTTGACTCTTCGTGGAAGTCTGTAAACACAGAGATTCCGGAGAGATTTTACCAGGGAAGCCCTGTGAGGTGGGAACCGAGATGCAGGGCTGGGAAGGACCCTCTGCCCCATGGAGTCCAGATCTCTTCCCTGCCTCTTCTCCCCAGAGGCAGACAGCAGGCAGCGAGCCCCAAAGGGTTTCATGCAATATCTGCTCCACGAGCTCTGCCCTCAGGAGATAGTGCCATGCTTCCCTACACCCTTGAAAAACTTAAGATCTGCAGGAAAACACCCGAACCAAGAGCGACACATGGAAAAAGGGCAGGAGGTTAAAAAGGGTGTTGCTTATATCCTTTGTTCGTATACAACAGAAAGCTGAGAAGACCAGCTAAAAGCCTTCAGTAACTCAGCATTGAGGAGGTTTCGTTTCTAGAGCAGATAGCCAGTGCTGCGAACTTCCAGGTATTATTAAATAACTTGCTTCTTTCACTACTTCCTTCTCAAAGCTTTGTCCCACACTTTGAACTCTTCACCAAACAGGCCCATCCTAAGGGGATGGAAGCGGGACTAGTTGACATTAGGTTTTCGAAAAGGATATGAGAACATATCTGTTGCAACAAAACATTTATTAGGTCAGTCTTTCAAGTGCCAAAAGGTGGAGAGACACAGAGGTCCCCACGTGGTTCAGGCGCACTCCAGACACAGCCAGCGCTTGAGCCTGCTCCGCAGCAGAGTAACTAAGAGCTGAGCTGCCACTACTTCACTGAGGAAAGGGTGTTCCTGTGATTTCATCAGTGTGATTATTACTTTTCTTCCCCTGCCCCCTCCAAGAGCACATTTCTAATCTTACAGGGGAAGAAAACAGAAACTAAAGTCTTATTAAATTGAATAGTTGTTTCCCAAGCTGTTGGTTTTCTTCCAAAGAGAGAAGCACACCAAGCATGGCTTTTATACTGATTGAGAAGAGAACACTTGGCACACAAGAGACACAACTTCCCCCGTGTGATAAGGGAAGGTGGTGTGGAGGATGTCATGGCTTGGGGAAAACAAAAACAGGGACATGGGAGACAGACTGCTGCTGAGCTTTAGTGTACGGACCAAAAATGCTTTGGCAACTGCCAAACATGCACATTCTTAGCTATCAAATTACACTGTAAAACAAATAAGACGACAGACCACATTACGTGCCTGCCATGATGAAGAAAAGTCAGGATCCGCTGCTTGCTCTGGATACATCCAATGAATAAACAGCGTACCCAGGAAGGTGATAATAAGCAATGGGACAAACAGACAGAGATTCATATTTCAGCTCCTAAATAGTGCTTTAGGGAGAAAAAGAAAAGCACACCAAGTATGTCGTGCATAGAAAAATATCATATATCACTACAAGGCTGGCTGACCCATGGACTTGACAAATCTGTTATTGTTTCCATATTCCTTGGCAAAGCAGAGGCATGTTAAAACCATTTTCCTCCTACTTAGTCATCTCCTTGTTGGTTCCAGGTCAATGTACACTTCCAACAAATTACATCCTACTGAGCAGAAGAAAGCTGTTAGTTTAAAAAGCATTTTTATGACTGGAAAAGTTTCTGAGAAAATGCTTTACACGGTATACTGACTCTACATACATACAGAGCCCAGTTACCAATCATAGTCATGTTCTGCTGCTTTTAGGGACAATCCTAATGACAACTGGAGTGCTTTACAACTTGAAACATATTATTACTTCTTTTTGACTTATGTAGTACCTTTTCAAGCAGTAATGGCAGACATCACAGAAAGAAAATAAAAGGTCCAATGTTGTTAATTTATTTATTACAGGCAACAAAGCACAGGACACTGTGGTCTTGTTACCTATTTAGAGGCCAGAAGGGTTATGGTCATTCAAGTAATCAACCCTTCTGTGGAATAGAAGAGAGGACTTGTATGGTAACCACTTGTTTAATAAGACCAGAAGTTTACCTTGACCAGAATAGTGCTCCCAACATTTGACAACAGTGGACATTTAGAAAAGAACGTCTTCATCTCTGCTTCATCCTCTAGCACAATCTTCCTACCTCCAAGCTATTACAAATTTCAGAGAAAAAATACTGTGGTCTGTGAAGCTCTGACACTTAAATTTCTGTGCAACAGCAGCAATCTAGAGTGGGGTATACTTTTTTCCATTGCGTTTCCCAGCTTAAGAACCCACAGCTAAGTCTCCTTTCCTACAGAAGACCTAATTTCTCTGATTATTTCTCTAACACCCTCAAAGAACCCTGCACCCTGAGGCGTAACTTCCCTCTTTTAAAGCCAAGTCCATTCTTCTCCAATACATGGTGTTTAGAAGTCTAAAAATCCAGTTGCTTCTGTAATTGGTACCCCTTTGCTGGACTGACTTTTCAGCAACACCCTTTTTAAGGGCTTGCATTTCAGCGTATTGCACATCATCACCTTTTCTCCCGTGAGCAAGGTTAAATGAAGCAACAGATTACACACTGTGATTAGCAATAGCTTGTCAACTTTATAGAGGCATTCCCAGTTCTGGTACCTCTTTCTGAAGATTTATTACTGTGTACATTAGCATTTTTTGTAAAACCTCTGTTGTGAATACTTCTCATTCAGCCTTGTAAAGAATGATGTACTTTTGTAATGAACGCTGATTCAACTAATTGATTTTGCTTTTCTCAAATTCTTCTCTGACAATCCCACAGACTCTTCAGCAAGCTTCTGAAGAATCTAAGAAGCTTTCATAACCATAATATGCTTAAAAGCATGTCATAAACTGTTCTGAAGGAATTTCTCTTCTGGTATTTTAATGATTTCTTATTTAAACTGCTAGAGTTTGTGAACTTCTGCTCACCTATCAAAGGTTTCCTTTTGCCTTTATTTTTTTTTTTCAAAATTTCTTTTTGCCTACAGCTCTTTTCACACTCCTTCAACAAGGCAATCCCTACCCCCCTTTCAAAATCACTTTTGCTGCCTGCAACTTACTTCTTTTCAGCTGTTCCTAATTCCTCCTCCTTGCCACCCTCTTTTCTTAATGAAATTCCTCTTCATAAATTTAACCCAAGACAGTAAAACTTTCTCAGCTCTTCCATCCCTCGCTGAATTTGATTAGGCTCTGGTTACTACTAATAAAATAGCACTGGGTCATTTCACACACCCTCTTTAAAAGACAGCATTAGTTTTAGCTTAAAAAGCGGTGTTTTTCAGATCTGCAGGCATTTTCCAGTGTTCCAAGATTATTTAAAAAGACCAAGAACTTCCCACATCAAGTGCTTGTAATGCTCTTATGTAAAGCTACCCAGTCTGGCTAGTCTCATAAATGAAGACTGCCCTCAGTAGCCACAGTTTAACTATTACAACATCATACAGTTGCCTTCCTCATTGCTATTTGCATGGGGAGGCTGTTTTGTGAGCACCTTCATGTATTCTAGAGTACCAAAGATCCACACAAGAAACAGATGAGACCCCTGAAGACTGAGCATTCTTTCTTGACCATTACTGCTAGCACAAGTTTGGAGGCATCAACTTGCTATTAGCTGAGATATAGAGCTCATTTCCCCATGCAAGAGGACTTTAATATGACACATGGAAAAAAAAATAATTGCATGTGTGTGCAGCAGAATAAAAGGCATTGAAATACATCCAAACATACAAAGTAATCAGATTTACATGGCTCTTATTGACCAAGTGCTTTGAATTGTAATTGTATACTCCCTCCTCTCATTCTTGAAGACTAACAAAAGACTACATTTTCAGCAAAGCTTTTTTTTTTCCCTGATACTTCTGTTAAGATGCATCAAAATTTATACACTCAGATATGGAAAGCCAGGCTGCCCTTAAGAAAAGGGCATACACCATAGAGTTATTAGATTTCGTCAAGCATGACAAAAGGGAATTTCCAAAAATATAAACAAAATCACAGACCATCACCGAGAAAACTTTAAACTCAAATGTAGATGACCACACAATCTTTTTTACAAATCAGTTTATTTTTTTAAATTATACTGATAAAACACCTTGTAATAAAATATGTATTTACTCAAAGACAAAATCTGACTCTGTTGCCTGTGTATTTTCAATTCCTTTGAACTTTAATAAGGAAATACAATGACTGTAGGCAAACTGAATAGTTATTATGTGAGCAAAGAACATATTTGTATTGTGGCAAGGAATGTTGGCTGTAACAGCAATTTTTCCTCTGTTTTGGAGCTTATACCATGTGATCTGTTACTTCTGCATGGGTGACAGATGGGCTGAAGACTCGTCACATCGTTTAACAGGCAACTTTTCTGACCAAAGAGTCCAAGTACTCTCTCAGTATGAATGTTGTGCCTCAGTTTCCTAACGCCACAAGCTATTGCTTCTAAGATAATACTCATTAAGATATAAAAATCACCACTGCTTTTATTCCTCCATCATTTATCATTAAAAAATAAAATAAAATTAACAAGATCAAAGACATTTAGGTTTCTTTAAAAGTGTAGTTTTAAAGAACAAAAAATCCAATCTCTTACTGTTTTCTACCTGTTAGAAAGCACAGATCTTACATTAGGAGAAATTGTGATTGAGGGTTTTTTGTTATTACTATTTTTAAATGCAGAAAAAAATTTAAACTAGAGGACAATCTGTTTATGATATTTCTGCTTTACTTCTGAGCCTCATTTTTATTAAGGCTTAGATCCGACAAAAATTTCTATACACCATTAAAACTTTCTCCTATCAAATAGGGATGGTTATACGTAATCACTAAGGCACTCATAATTTTTTGCACCACTTAAGCTTGCAGCATCTCTAAAGCAATGACTTTCGCTCCATACTTTGTATGATCTGGAAAGCAGTTGGTGCAATGGAGCCTGATCACTACAGGGAATCTGAAGACTGCTGCAAAACACAAACGTTTCAGTGATGCAAAAGAAAACCATAAACAAATCAGAAATGCTTCCTCACTTGGCCTGTTAGAAACCTGTATGCCCAAAAGGGGAAAGCAGCGTACAGTCTGTGTGTACTAAAATTTCTGTCTGCAGTTGTTTAGGTATGCCTCTTTTTAAGTATGAGATTGCCACATGATAAGCCTTGGAAAAGTTGCTATAGGTTACCAGAAAATTGTTAGCATGTCTACTGATACCCTTGTTTTGAAGCTTCAGGTAGAGAAAAAGCTACACAATGTACTCTGAAGAAAAGCACACAGCTGCACTATGTCAAGTAAAAGCAGCCAAGATACAGATTTTTTATTTTTGTTTTTTAAAGCTTCTGGATCGCAGAAGTAATATGTAAGAGAGTGTTTTTGACTAAGCATTTGCAGTACTGTATGGTCCACTTCCTGCCACAGACCCAAAAGGATAATTATAAGCAAAAGACTGGGAAAAGAGATGGGATAATTCACAGGAAAGTGAGAGACAGTGGTTCTGTGTCATGCAATAATCTGCACTCTCTTACTTTGGTCAAAATTTTTTTTTTTTTTTTTTTTTTTGCAAACAATCAAGACAGACTTAAAACCTACCATAATTTGATTATTTAAGCACATGATATTGGTAGGCTACAACTGTCTTCCTTATCCCAAACACTATACACATACAAAGGGCAGAAGACTAACGTCATTTTACAAGACGAGGAATTGAGGCACCGAGAGATTAAGTGATTTATCTGAGACCACATGGAAGCTGCTGTCCCCCAGCCTGATGACTTCACCACCAGAACATCCCTCCCCTTCTCTCACTCTCAAATAACAAATTCCAGCAGCACAGGAAGCAGCAGAGCCAGTTTTCCTGTGGAACTGTCAGTATCAAACACATTTGTGCAGTCTCTCCCACACAGATTCTCAGACATCTAATAAAGGTTCGTGATAGAACCAGAGCCAAATTAATGTATTCTTCTCTCCTGACCGCCACGTACACTGTCCGCTTCAGAGAAGGTCCAGCTCCCTTCTTCCTCACCTCACATGCCTCATGCTCACCACAAGCAAGCAATGATGTGCAGTTACTGCACAGAAAATGATTCACTTTGCTAAAACAGCAGAGAACTAACCCAGTGCCTTGTTTTTTTTTTTTTTTTTTTCTTTCTCTAGGGTTGCAGAAGGATTCAGCTTACCAGGAGATCAAAAACTACAGCTAGTATCTGGAGAGGCAGGAGAGAGAAAAGCAAAAGACAGAGGGAGACCTCTGTCTGAGCAACAGCAAGTTGCTACTTCAATTTTTTCTGCATGCAAAACCTTTGAAGAATCTCAACTTTACCCGTCCACCTGTCTTCCTTAAAATAACAGCACCTTAACTAGCTTTTGTAACTCTCTCCACTGCAATATTTGGTTGACATTTGCTAGCAGACACAAGGTTTTCTATAGTGTAGATGTAAGAGAAGAGGGTAAGCAGGAGCAAATACACTCAATTTCTATTAAATAAATATGACAAATAAGCAACAAAAAACAGAAAAATAATAGTCATGTAACTGATTCTATTGTCAGTAATAAGGTAGTTTCTTGAGGCTAACCTTTATTTCATTTTAGGTAAAAGTGTATGGATTTTTATCCACACATACTCACAAGAAAAATAAAAATAAAAGATCACAGTGTTGAGTGGTCTATAGAGTAAAGGAGAAATCTGAAGTCACCTGTAAGCACAAGGGCACCCATGTGAACCTGGGCCACGTTTGCTATTCCACAATAACCAGCCCGTGTACACACACAAACCCCACGTAAATTCAGTGGGGGCCAAGTACACCGAGCTGCTTTTACCAAGATGCAAAAGTACACACATAGACAATTCCTACCGTGTAGCCTAAGAGCTGCAAGTCTGAGTTCACAACCTGGTTTTCTCCCTGGTAACTTATTCACATGCCTTGTGCCTGAGATCACGTTACAGGAAAGACTACTTGAAGCAAAATGACCAGCCACTTCAGGTTTATACAATCAGATTACAACACGTCAACAAACGAGATATGGTTCTTCAATGAGTAATATATTTTATTAGATTAACCGATACTACTGTCTGTTGCTTTTCTTCAAACTTCTGGGCACCTTCTTCAGTTCAAATGTCAATTTGAAACTATCGCGACTGCAGTTTATTGCCAAAACATGGCATGGAGCAAGGCTGATGAACAGGCCATTGACTTGCAGAGGGGCAGTGAGTCCAAGACTCCGGTTGTGTTTTCTAGAGATGAAGAAAGCTGTTTTAAAGGTGGTGGAGAAATCTTTAGAGATTGGAAGAGATCCTTTTAAATAAGTAATAGGATCTGCTGATAAAAGTTTTAATTCATGATTTATAACTACAAGCAAAACTGTGGTATACCCACCATTTATACACATGAAACACAGTTTATATTTGGTATGTAGTAGTACTTTTAACATCTGTCCTATCTTTTGTGTACTATCACAACAAACACCATACCCTCAACTACAACTGCAGCCGCAAATCGTAAGGGCTTGAACCATGGCACGTTGCCAAGTAAAAATAAAGTCATGGCCAAGAGTTATGGACATGTCATAACCTTTGTCTGTTTTTCCAAGAGCTCTACCTGAAATGCACACTAAAGAAGAACTATCCAAAATATACTGTTGACAGTTTCTGGCCAAAGGTACTAGGAACAGTAATTTCTGTCTATTATGTGCATTCAGAAAAACATACCACAGAAGAGTGATTTGTAAATGCTGACGAGTTGGCATTTTTCACTTTATCTTCTTTTCTCACATATGACCCAATTAATCACTCATCCATTTTGCTGGCAACGTGGGCTGCCATTTCATAGAATGGCACAGGTTGGAAAGGACCTTAAAGATCATCTAACTCCAACCCTCCTGCCACAGGCAGGGATGCCACCCACTAGATCAGGTTGGCAAAGGCCGCATCCAACCTGGCCTCGAACACCTCCAGGGATGGGGCATCCACAATGTACGGGTTTTATTTTGGCTGATATTTACTTCTTAAACTAGATAGCCCATTTTTTCCTACATGCCGTGGTAACACCATCTAAAAGCTTTTATTGTGTAAGCCCCATGTTTTTAAGAAGACTGACTTGGAGACCATATAAAGATGTTCTCTGAAGGTTTTACCAGCATACCTTCCAAATGGCTGCATTACTTAGGAGCAGCAGAGTCTACTTGGGACTGATGAAACTTCTTAAATGATACAGCCCACACAGCATACATAACTCATACAGCATGCACTTCACAGAAGATAAGTAATTACTCCTCACTTTTTCTTGAAACTAACTTAACTGAACTCTTGTTTTTAGGATAAGTGGTTATCTGCTAGTAAGGCCATCTGAGTAAGAGAAAGTGAGGTTCTACCCACTGAATTCATCTTGGTGAGTACAAAGTGAGCGAGCATCACTTTGGGAACCTGGCTGTCCTCAACAGATCAAACTTCTTAGCCTGGCAACTCCACTGCCCAAATGGAACAAAATTATTCAGGGAAAACTGTTTCCTATTAAATGATCATATCATCTGACATTTTTTCTGTGCATGCCTGCTGCCGAAATCTGAACCATTGTTTTCCTCTATTCTCTCTCCCACCTCTATTTACATATTCGGGTTCCTGTCTTCCCAATTCATATTAACCACATTCAAGTGTTTCTCAGTCTGTTTTAATTTTTCTCCCTCATCCACCAGAACTGATTTTAGAAGTAACTCAAGGGATAGTATGGATGCCATTTTTCCCAGCAGTATTCGTATCTAAACAAGTAGCACTGTTCCCAGCACTGTATTGCAACATAAGGGTATTTTCCAAGGCCAGAAGGAATCATGGAGCTGAGACTGGCACGAAATTATAGGAGCTAAACTGAGGACACTGAAGTTACTCAGAGGTTGAGTTGGGGAGGGAAGGAGGAGACAACAGCCAATATTTACTTTTGGCAGGGTGTTTAAAAAACTAACCACTCAGCTTTGTGTGACTTATTAGGGCACCTAAAACATTCAGCAGTTACACTGAAATAAGTGGCCTGCTGTGCTCTGTATTACTTGCATGTTTATCATTTACAGTCAAATACCGTCAAGTGGCGAAGTGCTTTGAAGAAAGACAAAGCACAATAAGGAATCCCTAGCATGAAGTGTTTTAAAATCCCAACAGAAAAAAAGAATCATGAAAATTGTACCACCTCTGCAGTAGACAGTTTACACTTCGGTAAATGAACTCCCTAGTAAAACATCACAAAACAGCATCGCCTTACTATTAAAATAAGCTGCTACTTAAGAAAGTGTTGAATATCAACGATGACACTTGTAAGGATAGGATCGCACAAGTAACCCGTAGATAATGGTAATCTAGGAGGGCCGCTTCCATCAGTTATGCACGCAGCACGTAACAGCATGCGGTTAGCAAGCCTGGGAGCTCCTTGAACCCTGGCTTCCCATACTTTGAGACAATGACTTGAATCCCAGCATGGCCGTAAACCCAGGAAGACGCATCTCAGAGCCAGTGCCGACAACTTCCACATTCCAGCTCTGCCAAGCGCCTACGTCACTCCCTCTGCGGTTAGATATACCCAGAATATAACAATTCATTTCTCCCTTCACTTAACCCTAGCCTCGAACAGTGCAGCTGTGAAAACATACCACCCCACACATTTTTTTGTTTAATTATTATTACTTTTAATACACAGTCTGCTGATGTGCTCACGCACAGCACGAAATCTGCTTCCTAAACATATCATGGAAAGTATCAGTCATTGCACAGCAAAAGTTCACTTCCTCATCACAGCACTTCTAAGTAGATATGCATATAGTGTCAGAATAAGACCAGTCAAAGTAATGGGTACATGGGGACGTCTGTCAAAACCTTCTGCTCGTAGCACTAGAAAATACGCACAATAGCCAAATAAAACCAAAGACACTAAACAGTTAGTCAACTGTTGAGCATTTTATCTGGTATAGCTTTAAAACAAACAAACAAACAAACAAACAAAACTAAACCAGGCTTCTGACTTGGCTTCCTCTAAGTGAAATTTAAGAGCACTTCAATTAACACATCTCCACTAGGTACTCTGCTCGTGCACAGAGCCAGCCAGAAACCTTGGCGAGAGCTCTGGCACTGCAGCCTTTGCAATGACTAATGAGGGGCATGAATCGGAGCGCAGAGCCCCAGCGCTCAGCCACTACGCTTTGTGCTTGAGGAAGCAAGGCTCGCTCCCCAGGCTCAGGTTTCCTGGCACAGCAGAGGAGCAGCACACATCCTCGGTCCCAAACATGTGGTCTGTGGCAGGCCTGCTCCACTCCATGCCTGTGGCCTGGGCAGCGCGGACCCCCAGGCAAGACAACTGACAGGAGACTTCCCCACCAGCCATGGATGGGTGATGGGTACCTCGCCTTCTGCCCCTGAGGAAATACTGACCTCAGAGCCATGAGAGCACCAGAACACCTGCTGGAGAAATCCTGCTGGCTGAGCTTTCAGGTTAAAGACGAGAACTTGTACAAAAAGGACAGACTGAAAACGTTGAGCTATGAGCCAGACGTTCAGTTCGAGCTGGAAAAGGACCACAAGCTATCTGAACAGCTATTTATTTATTTAAAGCGCAGCCCCAAATTCCTTTAAGCAGGAGAAAAGGAGGGTGTCTTTCCAATACAGTCCGAAAGCTGCATTTCATCTCCTTCCCAATCACTCCACCTCAACAACCCAATTTTGTAGCTCTGTCCTCCACCACTTTCTGGCCTCCCCAGCCCCTGAGGAACATGCTTGGAGAGGCAGCCACAACTGGACTGCAGGGTGCAAGGAGTACAGCATCCACGGGTAAACCTGTGGCCTGTGTCAGAACACCAGAACAAAAAGAAAACAGGAATATATTATGTTAATAGATATTTTTTAAAAAGCTGTTATTCTATATTAATATGTAGATTTACACATTCATATAAAGCACAACTTAGTCTCCCACTCTTCAGTATCTGAAACTACCTCTTTCTTTGCGACACTGACAGCAACTGATTCTTACATTCTCTGCAGAAGGCTCTGACTTCAGATAAGAAATAAAATAGCAGGAAGGGATGAGTTCTGAAGCCAAAGAGTTTTGTTGCCAGGCAAATATTCTTCTTTGTTACAAAAATAGGGAGAAGAGAAAAAAAGGCAGAACTGGTTCCAAATTAGGTTTTCAAGATTATCCGTGAAAACAAATGAAAATTAGTGCCCCTTCAGATGCTTATCAGTGATTGTTCCCATTTTTAAAGTGACAGAGGTGAGAAAGAGTCGTTTTTCACTACTTTTGGCATCTCTAAAGCTCTTAATAGCTGTAACATTCCTGCAAATTATAGAACCTCAAAATTCCAGCACCTAAGAGGTTTTGCCTTACAGACCGCTCAGGATTTAAGAAAGGATAAAGCTCTGATGCTTATAAGGGGTCGTCACTCAGCGTTGCACTGACAGCCAGAACTGCTGCTCCACGGCCATGTACCACTGCAATGTAAGCTGAAAGAGGCTTAACTGCTTGCTCTGCACCAGCATCTGCAGGGTGAGGAAGCTCCACAGCTCAGAGCAAACAAGCAGCCTGAAAATCAACAAGGAGCGGGCACTGAAAGGAGTGCCCCCTTTGGAGTGCTCTCCCATCCACCGTCTTCCAAGAGGGCTGTGTCCCGCTCTTACCCTAGCTATCCCTTCTCAGGCTTGTGGCTGTGATGCCTTTGTGCTACCAGCTCCTCTCCACGGATCTTTCAGTGCAACTTGGAGCCTTGGTACACAAATCAGAAGTGCAGCAAGAAGTTAGCAGCTCTGTGGCACCAACCCACAAATGCAGGCTACCTGCTTTTGGAAATGGAAGGTAGAATGGCTTTCTGGTCACGAGCTGAGAGCTGCGCTTCCTCACTTCACCATCACCTCTACACAAGGGGTGGACACTGCAGAACAGCTCACCTACATTAACTCCTTACCCTGCAGCATCTTCCTGTGTAGTCCATAGACTTGGTGGCTTCAGCTGCGTTTTCAGGAAACACACCAACAAAATACTGAGCCCAGCAAAATACTCAAGTCATAAGAACAATAAATCCAGACCTCTAATCACCACATCTAACACTGAATCACAGCAATTGGAAGCTGATTTTGACATTAGGTTTTCCATTTTCAGGACGCAGTCTACACTTTCTTAGAGATTTGTTACAAAACTAAGAAACCTTGCATGTTTAGTATCTGTTCATGTTACCCTCACTGGTAGTATCAGCACAGCTGTGCAGAGCTGCAACTTAACAGAAAGTAGTTGTTCCAGGCGCTATTTTGGTATAGGTCCTACACAAATATATACCTGCTTCTGCAATGATCCCAGCACTGCTTTTTCAAACTGTATAAAACCAGGCTCAGAGGTAGAGTTGAGAAAAGGGATACAGAAAGGAAACAGACTTTTTAAAAAATATTATTGTTTTTAGAGAAATTGTAGAAGAATTTTGATCATCTTCGAATATAACCACAGAGGTGATGACAGAAGAGCCCCACCATTTCACAAAACAGAGTATTTGTTTTCACTAAGCTAAATACATAGCAACATGTTGAATCTACATCTCCATTCTAACAGAATAGTTTTAAAGTATTATGAGAACAAACCACAGCAGTGCAGACACATACACATCTCTTCTTGGACCGGGGGAAAAAGAAAATAGGAAAACGAACTCTACAGAAGACGTATTAGTAGCATACACCAGCATCTAACTCCTCAACTGCCTTAAAAGTAAGGTACAAGAAATTTGGAACGTTACCGCTTTAAAGTCCTGAATGGTGAATTCTTAAGACTCTCTTAGAAATCAGAGAGTCCTGAGGTACATTAGTACCTTAAATGTTTTCATTCAACTCTCTAGTTAATAAATATGCAATTATTTTTAATTCTTCTTCTGATTTTGTTTTGGGAGAGGACTGCATTTGCAGCAGCAGTTAAAAGATTCATTTGATTTGGGTAGCTTTCAGCAAAGGAGCAGAGCACGCAAACCCGACTGTTCCCCCTTCCCTGCAATGCTGCCTGCACTCCTAAATGGCTTCGGCTCAGACATAACAGCTTTTCTTTGTCCAGTCTGCCTCGAAGTCAGATGCGCTGCTCTTTGCTCATACCCAGAGCTGAATCATTGTCAGAGGTCAGAAGCGTGCATATGTCTAGTAAGGTCATTCAACAGATGAGAACACTCAAATCTATTCAATCTACGCCGCATTAGCAAGATTTTTTTGAATGAGATAATGTGGTCTAGCAGGAAGTCATCAAATCAAAAAGCTTCCGCAGAGTCACGTACACCTGAGGGAATCACGTACCAAAAGGGTCACATTTAAAGCTTTGCCTCCTTCCCCGAAACAGTGGCTCTAAAAGCCTTGCCACTAGAGCCCACTGAATGTAAATTACATTATCAAATTGATTTGTAAAGTTTGTGCTGGCTGTCCCCACAACAGTCCAGTGTTTAATTGTCTTTATATTATGAAAAATAACAGCCCAGTTTTCCACATGCACTTGATATCTTGAAAGGCTGCTTGCTAACCAAAGAAATAGCTCGTAGGTATTTGGGTAGCTGTAAGGAAGGCTGCTCTTAACAGCTTATATACACAGTAGGGATGAGGGAAGGGAGGCTGACAGGACACAAATGCCCCCTCACATACACACGGTTATAGAGTCCAGACTGACACTTATTCCAGTACAGGAGAGCTCTTGACCAGAGGGTTTAATTTGTGCCACTTTGCAAATGGTGGCTCTGAAACAGAACACACAAGCACAAACAGAGCAACATCCCACAACTCCTACATTTGTTACAGGAAGCTATATATACACATTATATATATATATATATATATGTATATATATACACACACACACAAAAGACCCAGTTATACATTAAACAAATAATAAGAAGAATAATAAAAAAAATAATAAAAGAAGCAGTGTCACTTCTGTGCTCTCCGAGAGCATTTGTACAGGAGCTGACAGCCAGAAGGTGTTTGTTCCGGTACAGACAGCTCTTAGACCAGAAGCTGTTAACCATTTCCTATGCTTTCAATTATTTTTAGGAGAGTGGACTCCCAGAATTCATTAGAAAAATCTGCTCTATCATAGCACTCCTTCATTTTATCTACACCTTTTCTGAGGTGCTTTCTAACACTGCTCACTTCTAAATTTGGATCCTGGTAGTTACTTCTGAGCTTTAGATGCTACCTGTTAGAAAGCTGCTTTTGCTACTCCGTTGCCTGCCTGAGGCAAGTCTCTCTTTCTGCAGTTAGTATTTTGCATTACTTGAAGTATGAAATACCATGAAGCTTCAAAAGCAGAATACGCAAGGGTTGAGGGTGAGAGGAGATCCTCCTATTCATTGGCTAGGCACTGAAACTACCAGAGGTCAAAAAAGCTGAACTTCTTTATTCAAGTAAAAATTCCCATTAAAGCCAAATGAGGTTTTGTTGAATAAGGACCAAAGGAATGAGCCCACAGTACACTCTCTACTGGGAGCAAGTCAAAGCAAATTACGCAATGGCTGTCAGGAATCTGTATACAGCTCTTCAGAGCCGCAGTGTAGGAGGAGCCCTGAAGCATCCTTAACCTTTGTCTATTTATGTCCTAGCACTGAGACTCCTTCCAACAAAACAAACCATGCCTTTATATATTTTTATTCGTTCGATATATAGCAAACAGCTCTCTCCTTCTTCCTCCTCCCCTCCTTCCCACTCTTCCCTCTCCTTTCCTCTTGCCATGTTGTGCTGTTTGCGTGGAAAAAAACAAGCTCCCGCTCTTGCCAAGTGTGACATCAACTCATTCTTATTCAATGATGTCCAGCAGAATCTTACTCTGATAAACATTTGCTCAGTTTCAGAGCCCCAAGGTTACTGGATGTATTTTGTTTTCATTGTTGCTTGTTTTCTGACACTTCACTGCTCCTTATATGTTAAAATCCCCACATGTCTTAGACCTGGAGCCAGAGAGAGACAGTAAAAAAGACATTCCACTGCGCTTACACGTTTCTTCCCTCCTCCCCCCCCCCCCCCCGGACTCTCCAACAAGAGTCTGTTTGTCTCTCCACAAACAATAAAAAGCTGATACTGTGGAGAAGCAAAAAAAAAAAAAAAAAGTGTACAAAATGGGAACAAAAGCACATGCAAAAAGCAATTTAGAAGTTCAGGACTATGGATTTTTGACATTTATCTTCTCCTTTGTGAACAGGTTAATCTTCCTTAGCATGCTCAAAACTTTGTGAGCAGGCACAGTTGTTAACAAGCAAATGTATCCTCTCCTTGCAGCAACAGCATCCATGAAGACTCAGCAGTATTTGCTTAAATTTGGCATCTATGCTGTCTTACACTTCTGGCACTCACTCTTGTCTGAAAAAGCACCTCAGATTTTTTCCTCTTTTCCCCTCCCCTTCTTTCTTCTGTCCTCTCCTCAAAAGCAGCCAGCTTTCTGGAGCAAAAGAGGGCAGATGATCTTTTTCGTCTCCCATTCTCCTGTCATTTTACTCAGGTTGACATGTACCCAAAGTAGATCAACCTGTGTCTTCAGGCAAAGAGTACTGAACAGAATTCGTAACTCTTTGCTCCACTAATGTGGAAGCCATGGACGAACTGTTAAAGCAAGGACTTTGAAAAAACAGAAAGGTTGAGCAAGAGTCAAGGAAGGATCAGCTAATAGCCCTGAAATGCCAAGTGGTGAAGGAAACAAGAAAAGAGCCACTTTTTGGC
The DNA here is from genome assembly GCA_011076525.1 of Nettapus auritus. Taxonomy (NCBI): domain Eukaryota; kingdom Metazoa; phylum Chordata; class Aves; order Anseriformes; family Anatidae; genus Nettapus; species Nettapus auritus. Next base: position 70,183,953 of record CM021765.1, read on the forward strand.
CTGTGATGGCTCTATCTACAACTCCACTGATGAGGAAGAGATCTACAGAAATTGCAGCTTACACGAGGATGGATATAATGCATCTACAGCTACACTCTTCCTCAGGTCAACAGGGAGGAAGAAAAAACAATTTACAGAGCTTTCCAGAAGGAAAAAAGTCTGTTGTAATTGGAAAGAGATGTTCTGGTAGCATCAACCTACAGACTCCTGCTTTTCTAGGAAACTAGCCCTAAAACCTCCTCTGCTGTTCATGAAAAGGTTGCAGCTGTTCAGAACAGCTTGCAAAAATAACATCCTTCTAGCTTATATGTGACAGAACGAAGGTCAATTACCTTCAGAAAGCAAGAGAAGAAAAAATTACTTTCAAATGTCATCATTAACACATACCAACTGTGCTAGAGCTTTAGAAATACTGAGAAAAATGTCAGAAGATTACTCCCTGCCACCATCGCTTAGAGAAGTTCACTAGAAGATAGAAAGATCATGACTTTCATTAAAACAAAGCATAGGAATCCCGACAGGTCAGACAACCAATCCTTTCATTTTTCAACCTCTCCACTTCCCAGTGGGTGCAACTAATATCACTTAGCTCCAGCCGCTCCTGCAAACTCACGTATGTTAGTGAGACCTGCTGCCACAGGACAACCTGCAACATGCTCTTAGAAAGCAGCAAACTCATCAGTTGTGTAATTCTGGGTTTTGTGCTTCTTACTACTGTTTTCTATTACAGATAGAAAATGTTAACAAACAAGACATTTCCTCAAGTCATAGCCCCATTTTTTAAAAGCCTTGCCTGCTCCCTTTGAAGTTGATCACTATTTCAGCATCCTCAACAAGTAGGCACAGAGCACAGGTAACAGCTATAATCAGGGCCAGGCAAGAATCACGTTCTTAAAGAAACCTCAGATGCATCCTGTGCATGCTCTCAAATACACTTTTAACAGCAACTAACACATTTAAAATCAGAGTTTCTAGTTGAAGGATGCTTATCTTTTAAAAGGATGTTTGGGTAGATCAAGGTCTTGCTTGCTCTTTGCTTGCTCAATTTTCTCAAAACGTCATAATATTAATAGTGATTTAAAACAAAGTCATTAGCTCAGCTGGCAAATGCATACTTTGCAAAGAAAGGTCTAGTAGATGAATTCATGTGCTACTTCATTGAAAAGAGAGAGAAGGTGCCAATAAGAGATCTATCTAAATGAATGGAAATTCTCCTTCTGCCTTGAATGACTAATAAATACTACATCACTACTGCAACAGATTGCCCTCAAGGTTGCCCTGTCTCTTTTAATGACTGAACTGACATCAAGATGCACTGAGGCTTCGCATAGAAATGACACTGCCAATCTGTAACTGAACACATAACACCACTCCAGGAAAGCATGCATGAAAAGAACTACACAAACAACACATGCCAGCCTTAAATAGCAGTCAAACAGAAGAGTGGTTTTCCACAATACACATAGTAGAATTTTAGCACTGAATTCATGGCAAGCATTTGCACTAAAACAACTTAATTCAGTGGTCATAGCTGGGGTGGAGAGGAAAGAGGATCATTTTTTGAAGTTATAGAAACACATCCAAGGCTACTGCACTGGTGGTTGCTTTACTGTACTAAAAGTGAAACAATGGTTGGCTGATGCCTAAGGCCGTATCTCCATAGGAAACTCAGGTGACACTCACAGCTGTGCTCGTTTGGGGGTTGAATTGTTTCCTACTGTAATTTATGACACCTGTAAAAGTACTTCTAGCATCTGGAGATGAGATGTTTGGTCACAGAAATACTGACAGGGATACAAATACCCAAATGACCTTGACTTACATTAACCATCTAATGGTGGTGGCATTTGGCCTACTAACACCTTACCAGCAGTCTCTGACTGTTTTGTCTCAGCAGACATATCAACTGCAGAATTTGCTAGAGCTGCCCTCCCACCAAGATAAACCCCTGTAAACTGTTACAATACAGGAACTCATATGCCTATGAACAAAACTCTTTCACGGCAGGAAGAAAAACACCATATAGCAGTGCTGTCTCAGGGGCATAATTAACTTTGCAGGAACACTGATAACAAGACATCAGAAGCTTTGCTTTCCACAAAACCAATTAGTATCAATTTAACCAGAAAAGGCGAGATAAACGTGTACATAACATGCATAACCTTGAGGTTCGCAATACCTAATAATTAAGTACTGGATCATTTCCCATACTCAAGAGAGAAGTAATCAAAGCAATCAACAGTAATCAAAGGCAAGATCTTCCCCTGTGGGGACAAGAAGGGTTGGAATTCAGTACATTGATTTCAGCCAGTTGTCCTTGTGAAACTGAGACACAGAAGGACTCATTTTCTGAACAGCTTTTTCAGATCTCAAACCCAGATTGTGAACTGCTCCTATCATTTTGACCTATTTTCCTTCAAAAATGAAAAACCAGTCCAGATTTCCAAAGACAGTGGACAAAGGAAAAGCTTAGCTACTGCCAACTAATGGGACTTCCACCCAAAACTGTGGTCATGTATCTCCCTCCCTCTCCCTGTTCTTTTGCAGCTTTCTCTGTTTTTTTTTTTTGTTTGTTTGTTTTTTTCCATTATTATCTATTTTTAATCTCTTATTTCCAGCCATTGTTATCTGGATTTTTGAACTAGCAATAGTTCAGTAGGTCCTATATACTGATTCAGATTTTAACCTTATACAACCTGCAAATGGCTGAAGTGCCAGGCTTGCAGGGTGGCGATGAGAAGCAAGAAGCCCAGCTGAAAGTCCAGCCACTAGGGCTGCTACTCCAGATATCAATGCTGGAGCCAAGACCGTTTAACAACACATTTATTACTGGCCTAGATGATGGGACAGAGTGCACCCTCAGCAAATATTCAAATTATACAAGACTAGGAGGAGTGGCTGATAACACCAGATGATTGCACTGGCATTTAGAAAGACCTTGATAGGCTGCAGAAGTGTGAAAGAAGGGAATCTCTTGTGGTCCAACACCAGGAAATGAAAAGTCCTGCACCTAGGGAGCAATCAGCCCATGTACCAGTACATGCTGTGGGCTGACTGACTGGAGAGCAGCTTTGCAGAGAAGGACTTGGGCGTCCTTGCAGACAACAAGTTGAATGCGAGCCAGCAGAGCACCTCTGCAGCAAATAAGACCAAGAGCAACCTGGGCAGCATTAGAAAGAATAGTCAACAGGCTGATGGAGGTGATCCTTTCCCTCAGCACTAGCAAAGCCACCTCTGAAGTTCTGTGTCCAGTGCTGGGCTTCCTACTATGAGAGAGACATGGACACAGTGGCACAAGTCCAGCGTAGAACCACCAAGACCTGCCATGCAAGGACAGGCTGAGAGCTGGGACTGTTCAGCCTCAAGAAGAGGCTGGGGGAGGAATCTGATCCATAAATACCTTAAGAAGATGGAGTCTGAATCCTCTCAGAACTGAAAGGACAGAAGGGAACAGACAAACTGAATACTGAAAATTCCACACAAAGGTTTATTTTGTTTTGTATTTTTATTGTGAAGGTGATCAAACCCTGGAACAGGTTACCCAGAAAGACTGCAGCCTTCACCCTTGGAGGTACTCAGAACATAACTGGACATGGCCCTGGGCAACCTGCTCTGAGTGACCTGTCTCTGAGGAGAGAAATTGGACATCCAGAGATGTTCCCCAGCCTCAACAATTCTGTGACCCTGAGCCACAGGCAAAGACAGACATTTGGCTTCCCAAGGGCACCACTGTCTTGTAAACAATGCAGACCTAATCCTCTTTGGTAATAGGAGGTATTATAAAACTGCTCTGCACATTACCCCTTTGAAGGGGGCTCATCCCATGCGCTTTTGACAGAACTACAAAGAATCCCTACCAGCAGAGAATTTTTACTTATTGCCAGCCCTCACTCAGTGCTTGCACTACATCTCTCTTAAGGCTACTTGGTTAATATAAACTAGTCAAGTCTACTCTTAGAGAAGCAAGACTAGCAAGGAATACTCTGTTCATATTCTGATATATGACAATTGCTGTCTGTGAACATAATAAAATGCACATGTTTCCTATAACATGAAGGAATGCTTCTGGATCAGTCTAACTGAGAGTGTTTTAAATTCATGCACTGGGCCAAATTCCTTTCTTAGTTACTGAAAAATGCAGTAACATCATTGTGGTTGGGACATGAATTTTAGGCTATTGTAATTACTGTTGTATGTGTGAATGTACACACGCACCCCACATGCTTAGACTCAGTGCTACTCCCACAATTGCTCTCTAAGTTTCACAATGTTTAATGTTTGTTTGTTTTTTTCTTACGGCATTAGGGAAGTTACAGGACTATCCACTGTACTGCTAGACATCCTGGCTGCAGAGAACTTGAAAACATAAGTTCTTCACTACTTTATTTGCCTTTTTACTTCTTTTTTTTTTTTTTTTTTATAAAAAGCAAAATTCCTAAGCAGCAATTTTTGTGGTTAGCATGCAACTCTTCATCACTTGAGGCTGATAAAGACACCTGTCACTCCTCCAGAATACTTCAATCCACTACGTCTTTATTTAGAGATAACCAAGATAAACACAGGTGTTCCAATTTCCAATTCCTGTGATGCTCACGTAATTTCTTAAAAATTAGGCATGACTAAAATCCAGAGTTGCAGCATGCAAAACCACTCCCCGGCGTCACACAGAACTAGCTACGACTGCCCCATTAGTGCAGCATCTGTCATCCAAACCATCACACTGAGCTCGTATTTAAAACCAGTAGCACCATTGCTCTCCCTTCAATTAAGCTAGGGGTCTGTAGCCCCCCCAGCTCCTCTTTCCCAAAAAGATCCCAAGCTCTAGGTCAGAAAGCCACCCCTGTTGTCTTATCCCAACCTCCACCCCCCTGAGCACTCTAAACTTCTTAACTATGCATCTCCAACTGCCCCACCTTTAGTCTGCCACTCGCTTTTCTACTCAGCCAATAAAATAAAGTATGTTTTGCAGGATCCACGAGTTTTGAGACCAGAATACCCTGATGTCTCAGTACAATTTGAAGAGAGGAAAGCCAGCCTTTATATGTTTTGAAATAGCTACCGCATCTCTGAAATAGTTTGGTCGACTTCAATGGCATGCTTTAAATCATCTGTCCTGCCTGAACCACACGGAACATGGGTTGATGCATTAGGTTTGCAGCAGGGTGCATCCTTCAGGTTTTACTGAAAGGGTCCCATCAGAGGGAGGGGTGATCTCTATTATATTCTGCTCACTAGGGACCCTGCAAGACAACAAGCAGTTTGCAGCCCACATGTTCACTAACCTTCACCTGGTCAATGACAGATCGATCCAAAACACAGGAAAGCACAGTGCGTAAAAAAAACTCGCTCTGGAGAAGCTAACTACATCTCAGCTATGGCTGAAGTACAGAAATGACAATGCAAGCAAACAAGTTACCTGTCATTAAGCATGCTTTATTAGAGGAAATGCTATCTTTCATTTATGTCATACCACCCACCCCTACCTCCCAAAAAACACCAGAAAAACAATGACAACTTTCCCTCCGGACAAATGTCAGCTTCTCAACAATCATTAGACCATAAGCTGCAAGGCTTCTTTCATCCATGCTGCTGCATATACTGAAATCTTAGAAGTTTCTTTCCACCCTGTTGTCATTTCTTCAACATCTGAACAAAATGATAGAAGCACAGCATAAGATCCCACCATTTAGATATATATATATTAAAAAGTTATGCTGCTTCTAGAGAAGGAGTACACTAATGAGTGTTCCCAGACATATCACTACCCTTGTTTGCAAGAGAGGTTTTTCCAGCAAACATAGGAAGAGGAAGAAGATTCTCTCCTTTCCATTTTTATCCAAAAGCACTGGAATTAACCCATGTGATAACATTAAAGTTCAGGCAGCATTTTTACCAATTTCCTTTTATCTTGAAATTGGCAGCAAAATAAACTCCTGCAGATGAAGACAATTCAGAGGCCTAAGCTCAAAGACTGAAAGTTTCCTTTTTCTAAGGAAAAAAATGAAAAAGGGGGGGGGGGGAGACACTCCTTTTCTGTTTTGCATCTGATTTTAGGATTGCAGGAAGAAATATAGCATACGGATTAAGCCATTTTAAATCATAACTTGCTGTCCTACTTCCCCATAATCAGCTGGCCACATCGATTGACCTCTCCTTTACATTGTCACTGGCACTCCTACAGCTGCTAGATGGAGAGCTAGATCAGGAAACTGCCATTAAAAAAAAAACACTAGTATTATTTTTAGAGAGGGTAGGGTTAAGTTTTCATCTGGCTCAGCTCCCTGTCTGTCTGCATGAGAAGCAAGGATAACACAAGGGAGCAGGGAAAATGAGTACAGCAGCGCTGCCTTCAACCAGCTCTAAGCTCAAGCTGAATTTGGCAAGCCAGCTGGAACATTAGGAGATGAAACCTGCTGTGCTCATGCCACTGCTCCCCAAGGATCGCTTCAATGCTTGAGGTGTGTACAATGTGAACGTGAACTAAACACGTTTTAAAATAAAAGCTTTGTGAAGAGATACTAATCAGTTTTGAATGAGCAGGCACAGCCACAAAGCCCAATACAGTTGCATGCAAAAGATATACGCTTCACTCTGAGGAGCTGTACAGCCCAAGCTCAGGGATGCACTCAGTAACTTTATTAGCCAATAATCATTCTGCTTCACTGACCTGGCTTGAGTACCCCTGACACAGCTTTGCACAGTATAAATGTCAAGTCCTAACATACATTACCCCCCACAAAGGCATTTTGGGAGTTCTTGTGGGAACAGAACTACTGCTGGAGGTACAAACTACGAGGACCTTCTCTCAACCAGGCAGCCTGCCTCCATGCCTCCAAAGTGCTCCAAATCAAGAGGACACCACACTGCAAGCCAAACCTACCGATGTGATATTCCCAGTCCCCAGGTTTGGGGATAGCTCTCTGACCACACAACTGCCAAAGTGGAGTGCTGCCTAGAAGTCTGACTAGTCCTGCCTCTCCTCTGCGAGATCAAGAGCCCCAGAATCTGCCAAGGCAGTACAACCCAGCCTGATACCTAGAAACTTGTTCAGACACAAAAACATAAGGTTCGATACTCCCTCCAAAATATTTGGTAATCATTTATTCTGACAACTCCCTCTATTCCTAACCCCTAAGCAAACATCCAATCCCTTTTTGAACCCTGTTAAATTCTTAGCCCCGTCAGCATCCTGTGGTTGGCTGTTCCAGAACCTAATTGCAATTCCTAACTTCTGGAGCAGCCCGCAGTGGTCTCTCTCACTCAAGCACTGAACCCACTCCACCCACGTGCAAATGAAGAATGTTCCTGATAATCCTTTTGAACACATCTGCTTCAGACCTGATGAACACAGGTCTGCACCAGGCCTCCAAAACCCACATATTAGACCATCAAGAATTCCTGAAAGGCAAGAAGTAGAATACTTACAGCAGACTAATCCCTGCAGCGATACTTTCATAAGCTATTAATTCACTCTGCCAGTCACAACAAATATGCAGAGGCAGGAATGAGGAAAGCTGTATTAGAACAACAAAATATTCAAACTATTATTAGCAAGAAGATGCTCCATTTTTATCACAGAACACCTAAAGTAAGGACATGCTCTTGTAACACAGCAAGTCCCTAGAAAACAGTGAATGCGTTAGGCATGCATGCACACTGGTGTTGTATCTTTTCCCTTGCATCCTGTACATCAGCGAGCCCAACTGTACTGGCCAGCTCCCAGAATGAAATCATATAGTCTGCTATCAGCACTATGGATTTATATTTCCAGAAAATCCTGATGTCATTGCCTGAGAGCAATTATCAATGAGGAATTATTGATTTTAAATGTCAAGTTGTGCAATCACTTGAGAAGAGTATTGAAGAAAACAGCCAAGAACGATCAGGCTACCCAATGACTTTAAAACCAAAAAAAGAATAAGAGTTTGATATCCAAAACTACAGCAGCCATTGCCAAAAAAAAATCTGATTTTATTCCACTAGAGACTTAATGTTGGATGCAATTTTCTTACTGGAGTTTGCTGGACCAGCAAAAATCAAACAGTTCCGCTGAAACGATCGATATATATATATATGTTTGATTGACAATATAAATGGCAAAAGTACTATCTAAATATTATGCAAATTTTGCCTAGCAAACACTAATTAGACATTGAAGGCATGATTTCACCTAAAGGGACAGACTCATTCTGGATTTCAGAGCAGGATTCAGGGGAGACAAAGCACGATACACGTACATCACGATGTCAGGATGTGCCTACGAGGCTAACGCCTGCAGGTAGCAAAACCTGAGTTTCACCAGGAGTAAAACAGGTAAAGCTCTTATCGCATATGGAGACAGTAGTTTCATGGCAGCTTAGACAGTGGTATTTCTCAGTACATCCTCCAGCCAGTCCTGGAGCCAGCCGAGAGGGAAGATGGGCAAGGACAGGGTCAGCATGTACCAACAGTGGCTTCAGAGCCACAGGAGTGAGGCCTCAGCATGAAGTTGCATCAGCTCACTCCTAACAGCTTGTCTTTGTCAGAAATGGGAGGCACTGCCTCTGCCCCTCTCCTGTGGTGACCCTGGCACTGGTCTGACAGGACGCTAAACCAAGTCAGCGTGTTAACAGCGGGAAATTAACCTGGCACAAGAAAGAGCTTTCTGCCAGGTTAGGAAGCCAAAGGGGCTTTATGGACAGTCGGATCAGTGTCAGACTTGGAGGATGAGTGCAGGGGGAACGGCGTGCAGAGGAGGAATGTGAGGGGGTGTATTCTCCTTCACTGGACAGGAGCGAGCTATTACATCAGCCCAAACTATGTTGCATAACTTGACCCTAAGGAGCCAGACTGTCTCACTTTGCCTTGGAGAGGAGAGAAACCTTGCTCCATCAGCCTCTGTGTTCAGTTTTCTAGATGCATTCAGCATCATTTTGATGTTCTCCCACTCATCAGCACGGTCAAATGAACTACACAAACCCTAGGTACAGTCTGTGAATAAAAATTTCAGAGCAAATACCCCAAATACCCCAGAGCAAAAAAACCTGCATTTCTTCAGCGATTGCCTCACTTTAACACAACATGGTTGTATTAAATTTCAATTGTTGTATTAAATATACAATTTCATACAATTAAATATACAATTTCAAGGCAACAGATGTCATTTTGATAGGAATCAAATGCTCATTTAAGGAGAAAAAGCAACGTATTTTCTTATTTTACTTTTCCAAATCCTACATGAGGGGCAAGTTAGCTAGATGTAGTGAAAAAACAAACCTAAGGCGTCTGATCCCTCTGTTAAGAAATGATGAATCTAGAACACTTCTGAGCTGCATTCCAGGCATCCACTTCGCACAAGGATTAGCAGTTCGGCTGTGCACCAAACTGATGCTCATATACCAGATGGTGCCCCCTTTGCAGAAAGGGCTTTCTTTCAAAGGCATCAGATAAGAACTGTGCAATTGCTGCTTATTTGCGTTCGAGGAAGTGGACAATGAAAAGTCAACTTTGTGACTTTTTTTTTAATTCACTAAAAAGGGAGAGAGCGCCACTGAATAAAAGTTCGTAGTGGTTAAAGATGGTCTTCAAATAACCTTTTTTTTGACTTCACTATTCCCACAAGCAGAGACACCAAAGCAATCCCTGGAGTTCTGCTTATGTGCTTCAGCATACAGCTACTGAGTTTATTTTTACGTGCCAGTAAAAGCTACCAGCTGAGCAACTCCTACAGGCCATAGCTACTTAGTGTCTTCCACCCCCATGCCACCTTCTGTGCTCCTGACCAGGCAGTCCCATCCTCAAAGGTACTCTGAGACCCCCTCCACAAACAACAGCCCAGAACCAAGTCCATCTACTCTCCCTGCTTTAGTTCTCTGCTGTTAGTAACTTCACCTGCCAGTGGAGATCCACCAGATCACCAGCAGGAGCAGCATAAGGAAGGAAAGAAGTATGGAGGGGACAAAGCAGGACTTTCTCTAAGAGGAGTGCCAGGCTAGGTCAGCAAGGCCTGCCTCGTGCAACAGCTCCCTGTTGCAGAACTGTCCCTGCCATGCTACTGGTGCGATGACCGGTGGGGTCCTTCAAGCTTTACATCTGCTCCTACAGCACACGTGGAGCTTCAGCCTACGATGTCAGATGTTTTCTCTACTAGGATAACACAAAGAGTTTGCAGATTCTAGAAAGGGCCCTTTATTTTAGGCATGTTGAACACTATTAAAACTGAAAGCCAAGAACCAAAGAGTCCCCATTCTGCAGATTTCTCTGGAAAATAGTAGCATTTACTTGTAAAATAACCTCTTAAAAGGAAGCCTTTCATTAAATCTTTTACAAGGAAGGCACACATCTAGCTAGGAAGAAGGTTTATTTCCACCAACGTCAAAACAAAGCCAAAACTAGATAAGTTAAGGAGTCTCGTCCCATCTGCTTTATTGCAGGGAACAATACCTATTTCTGTAGATCAACATCCTGCAATGTTTTATCTAACCTACTCCAAATATTAAAAATATATTATTAATTAATATACAAATATATATTTGTATATATCTCACATACTTTATATATATATACACACATGCACATCTATATTTACACAAACAACCCCTAGGAACCCAAAATATCCAACATCCCAAACTAAAACTAGCCAGAGATCTGTCAAAGGTCTATAAATGATTTAACTTGAGGAAGATGTTTCTCAACACAGATTAAACAGCTTTCTATGTTGATTATCTACTATGATTATCCCAGACTAGAGGGAGAGAAGTAGTTCAGTACAAACCCCTCCGTATAGGTTTTAAAAATTCAATAGCTACAGCATCACTCTTAAATTATGTGATTAACTATGCAACAAGAACATGCTTGAGGGCAAGTATGTCATGCAAAATCGCTCCATGACACTTCCGAATAGCAGAGCTCTCTGGGGCTAGAGCAACAGGCTGCTTTCTACAGAGAAAGAGCAAAGAATCAGCCAAGCTTTCTTTCTCTCTTTTTACTTTTGTACGTTAGTGCCCATTATCAAGCGTGCCTGGTTTTTGCTTCGCAGGCATCATGGGAGCACATAGTTAAAGGATAAAGCAGGGGAAAAAAAATGTTGGTATTGTCACTTGTCTTACTGCTTTGTAACATGCAAAAGTACTGATGATCCATTATGACTTAATCATGAGCAAAACCAGCTATTTAACTTCTTTGTATTTTAAGATAACTTCTTCAGAAATCCAAAGCCTTGTTTCGGATACTCACTGCTGAAACAAAAGGAAACAAAGACCAACAAACTCCAAATCTGACCTTACATGAAATGAATTGCTTTGACCCAAAGTATAAGTAAAATCACGGTCTTTAACCCAGTGTAAACGAGCACTTTTAAAATAGTGAATCTCCATTCCTTGGTTTGTATTGCAATACTGATTTGTGCCAGCACCAGCAAGGGAACAGCCCAGGAGAACAGGACCTGGCTCCTCCAGCAGCAGCCCTTGCTTTAAGTATCTGCTGAACTGCAGGAAAGCTTCACAGGTGGAGCAGCCTCTCCGCAGCCACTATGCAACTTAGTGAAAAGAATTATTCTAAGAATAAGGTAGGCAAGATCTAAAATAACACTGTAAAGAAAAGGTAGAACAGAAAAAGAAAACGTGAACATGAGTCTTCCAGCCCTCTAATCGTTGAAGGTTCAGAGAATATTTATTCATTTTGTAAGAAAAAGTAAACAATCAAGAATTGAAGTTGAGTATAAACATGACATAAGGCACTATTTTAAAGTCATTTATTACATTTCCAGTGAAAGAAGATTTTCTTCTCCCTGTGTTTCAAGACCGACATTTGAACTAGACTAGTGTTAAATCAAAAAAAAAAAATAATCAGATATAAATTAGGCACAGGAGATTCCGAACTTTGATAACTAAGACTCAAGGGAAGAAAAGGCATTTTTACACAGCTCTGTGCAAATGAGCACATTTTGGCTTCATTTCAAGAGAAAATGTACCACAGATGAGAATGTAAAGCAGGACAGCATTAGCTCTGAGCAAAATACCAATATTTAATGAAATACCACTTAAGCTCTTAGCAATAGAACTCTTCCCCCCCCCCCCCCTTTAAGTTAAGCTGAGGCTGTTTTGAACAGACAATGTTTTTGAACAACAACAGAGTAAGTAGATGGTGCGTTAAGTTTGCGACCGGAGACATGACCTTATTTCACTATTATACATGGAGTGGAAATGTACTTAAAGGATAGTTGACACTAGTATGTTAAGATCTATTTATTACAGCTAGGACTTCTGCACACATCCTTTCCCTTGCACTCCAAGAGAGGGAATTCAGCATCTTTTTGCACTGTGTCCCACTCCATACTGTTTTCTTATGCTTGCTCTAATGCAGCATGGCACAATGCAGCCAGCTAACAGCTCTTAGGGAGGCTGCAACCTAACTGCTCCTTGGTGGCTTTATATTAAATAATACCGGTGTGACTGAGGAGCTGCCCATATCACAGACACTCTCCAGAAACTGTCACATTAATGAGAAGGCTGAAAAAAATGGGGGGGGGGGGGGGGCGCGGGAGAGGCATTAAATATAAATATAATTCCGTAATCAAAGTGGTCAAAGCACATGGATCAATATACACACTGAATCCGCTCACCAAAAAAAAGGGTTTTTTGACAAATGCTTAGAGAAACTTACCTATTTTGTTAGTTTTTGAAAATAGTTCTTTTAATATACACGAATACATGTGTAATACTAAACATGTGAACATGTGTAGTGTTTATTATTACACAAATTCAATTTTAGCATAAGGACTATTACACTCATGTCCAAAGACTTTCTCATATTTATGAGAAAGGTGAAGTCATTCTTATTTTTACTATAATAGACTATCCACAAGTACCAAGAAAGTACTTGGTTTGTAATCTGCCATATTAAGCAAAATACAGAGACTGAATCCCTTTTGTGTACTGATGAGCATTGGGCTAAAACCAATTTCACCCTCATCCTACTGATACCTTGGCTCCACCAATACCTCACATAAAATGAGGAAAAAATTTAAACTTGCCTTTGACTTCAAGAAATCAACCACTAACTAATCTCACGTGATGAAAACGTTAAGAGTACGATGCTGCTTAATATAGCACACTATCTATACTCTGCCCCCCTTAACCACCTCACATCTGAACAACCCCACCACTTCTGAGAATCCACACAGGAGCAAAGATTTATTCCCTCCCTCCTTCCCCCTCCCCAGACGCCACATCAGCAAGTTAAATCCCTTTGTTTTAATGCAAGGATGTGTTTGTGCCTCCATTTTGTGAGGGCAATATTTCAAAGAGGAAGTAACTGGCATGGTGGGTCAAAAGAGGGAAAAAACAAGAATTCACTTTTAAATGCACTATCGTTGACAGAGACTTCAGTCAAAAAAAAAACCAGGACCCCATAAAAGCACTGGTTTCATTTAAGAAATGGTAGTAGGCTACAAGTTAGAGAAAGAATTGAGAGGAAACAGATTTGTTTGTTTATTTTCTACTGCACAGCAAGATTTGTTTTGTTTTATTTTCTGCTATTCAGGGCTTGAATAATATAATAGTATTATTAAAATAAGGTACAGAGAAATCAAGATAAACTAGGAAAAATCAGCATAGCAAGCTAGACAATAAAGAGGCAGTTCAGCATTGTATAATCTGCCCTTTGAACAACTTCAATGCAGTCAAAAATTAAGAGAAAGAGGATGAAGTGGTAAAGATTGCATTTTCTTGGTAAGCCCCTTAAATTTAGGAGATAAGAGAGGGGGAAAAATCAAAAACATCAAAATAGACAGCATCAAAACAGTTCCTAAGCAAAAGGTTTGTGAACAGAGTAAATACTTTGTTTTTTAAACCTCAGTTACCTCTGCTGGCTGCTTTCCAGAGAAGTGATCAATCCCACTTTTAGGAATAAAGCCCCAAATGATTAGCTTAGCTTGTTCTGATCCCCTCCGCTTTCAGAAACTAACTAAAGCAAACAGCAAAGCAGAGAGCAGGATATCAAGTATTTGTACAGAAACCTGCAGCAGTGCAAACGGACAAGCTGAGACAGCCACACCTCTGTTCCTAACACCTTGCCATCACCCGCAGCTGCTCGGCGACCTCCCAGCTGGGCAGCATTTCTGAGGGGACATGCCATCAGCAAAGCAGAGCAGTAAGCCTCGCAGGGCCCAGCACACTTCCAGAAACCAAAGGTACTTAAATTCTTTGCACGCTATCTTCTCCCCACCAAGTCCGGAGTCTAATTTGCTCACCCACTTGCCTTAAAACCATCAAGGTAAGCGTTTCATTAGTTCCGAAGTACCGTGCCGGGACAGTGAGCTTGCACCAGCACAGTGCCAAATGTTTCAAGATGGAAATCTCTTTGATAGATTTATGGAGAAGAACTTAGCAACTGCAGTCATAAGCCTGTACACTTGAGCATTTTTCAGGTGCGTGAAGCTGTGGCTCCACCACTGTCAAAGCCAATCTCAGCTGGCCCCGACATGACCTCACTCCACAGCGCATGAGATTGCTCCCCGCATCAGCCATGCTGCCTGCCTGATCCTGCAACAAGCCAGGTCAGGTTCCTATGCTGCCAGAAGGAAGTTGTCTCCTTTCTATTCACCAGGTGAAGTTGAGCACTAGCACAGGTGCAAGGAAAGGGTGAGCATCGGAAAGCACAGGACCACAACAGCCCCCAGTTACATCACTGTGGAAAACACACAACAGAGTAGAATAGAACTGGAGGGAGAAAAAAGAAAATGCTCAGCAGTGACCTGATCGCTTTTCTCAAGCTCTACAGGGAACTCAGGACGGTTCCTATCTGAAGTAGTGACAGCATTCCTTGCTTATGCCAATCACCCTGTTTTCCTTTCATCTTGACGCTGCATTTGCAAGGAACAGATAGTAGAGATGAGTTGCCCATGACCACTGGTTAAATATTAATTGAATACAGGCTGAAAAACAAACAGCCTCATTTTCCACCCTATTTCCAAAAGTATATCAGATCTGTCAATATGTAACAATTTTCCCTTTTCTTCTCTCCCCTGTGCACTAGCCTTATCTTTTGCTGTTGCACATTGACCATGATGGCACACATGGGTACAGCCCATTTTTAGCCAACTCACTTCACCAGTTCTGTTTATTTAGAGACTAACCAATTCACATCAGTCCTTGTGCTGAGGTACAATGCTTCTGCATCTAACTCACACTTGTTGATTTTAAGTGGCTCCTGCAATCAAAACTAACTTGCATCTTGATAGATTATTTTCTCTGCATGCAGAGGTGGTACAAAGGTAGACAACACCAGTTTTCTCTGCACAGGCAAGGTCTACAACAGGAAAAAAAACCTCCTCCTCTTCCCACAGTTGTCCCATTGTCTTGCATTAATAGCTAGGTTGATTCTTCACATTAAAAATATGTAACAAAAAAAAAAAATGTAAACACCACAAGCAAAAGTAATTGGATTCAGATATTAATAAAGGTATTTGGCATTTTAAATGAAAAATGGAAAGTCTAAAATACCCACTATAGCTCAATCAGCAGCTGATGAACTGGAAAAGAAATCTGTGTACACAAGACCATGCAAAGCTTGCTTGGCACCCAACTTTTAAGCCCCTTGAATCCATCACTTTTCCAACCTGCCAGATGTTTTCAATCGCACATGAAGGCTTTTTTTGAGAAACATATTTAAAGTGAACAGCTTTAACTGGCTGGGGAGGATGGGTCAAGGAGAAAGCATGGAGAGGGCTGTGGGTTTTTGGTTTTGTGGGTTTTTTTGTTTGTTTGTTTTTGGTCAGAATTTCTTACGATGAGAAAACTTGTGTATTTCAAAACCAAAAATACTGGGAGCAATGCATCTAACAGCTGATTTAGAGAAAGTCAAGGCCAGCATTACAGAAAACCTCTGCCTTCTGAGTTGACTAAATATTCTCCTGTCTTCCTCTGTCACTGCAGAAGTCAGGCATAGCGGTACGTTTAAAACAGAAGAACCATATAAAAACACTTTCCAAATTTTTTAAAAGTTGAAATTCATTCTTGACAGTTAACAGCTCTTGCCAACCTCTACATTTTACATCCAAATAATCTGCCTATTTTCATCATGTCTTCTTTTCCCCTCCACAGGGCCTTTGACATCTGATATGTTCATTTATTAACATGCTAGTTTTCATTAAACATTAAGATGTCCATTTCAGTACTGATCAAATTCCACGTTTACTACAGTTGTAAGAATTATAACCTGCTGAATACAAGACGTAGATTAATATCAAGTTCCTCAGCAACCTCCAGAAGTTGGAAGTTTAAGTGAAGTCTCTGAAACACTTTACGTGCCCATTTCCACATTCAGTGATAGTTGATTCCTCCTCATGCCTGTCAACAATGCACCTCTATACACCTAATTGTTATGCAAGCGGGTCTGCACGATCCTTATTATTTCTTCCTAACATAAAAAATGGCACCAGCAGATACTTAAAAATCCAGCCATTAAAGATGTAGCTTGACAGTGTAGCAAGAACAGTCTGAATCGTGCACAATTGTCTCCTAACACAGGAGAGCAGGTAGACAGTGTACACACACACTACTGCTTCACTAGCAGCTAGTTATTATGAAAGACTGAAATGAGTTTAGATATTTTATTCCTCTTTTCTATTGGTCATCCGATAAGAAGCTACAAATATTTCACACATGAACACAATCTGTCCATGTCAGGATCACCGTTAGTTTAATTAGACCCTGAGTGTGGAAAAAACAATCCATCTATCAAAACACCATTCTGGGCCCTTTAAATGATTATAACTCAAGACCAATTTAATATACGATCCAAAGCCTGATTTTTATCTTCAGTTCTCTTTATTAGGAAATTAAGAAAGTAAATGCCAACTGCCTGTAGTGAAACTTACTCATAGGACACACTGCATTTTTTACTGGGCATTATTTTACTGGTATGGCAAAGACAACCCGGACAAAACAACAGCGGTCTGTGGGTTTGCGCTTTTTGTAACTTCTGCATAGCCAGGCTCAGGCAGTAGGCCAAACTGTCCACAGAGCTCCAAGATAATAGTCAAATGTCCATCTTTGAAGCAGGGTCCTGCAGCATCTTCTGCTAGACTACTAGAGCAAATCCCTACTGACCGCTTGAGTCTCTTGACCACCTTGTGTTAGGAAGAAGTGGAGGTACAGTCAATTCCATTTTAAAGCTCAGCAGGGCTCTTAGCTCCAATGATAGGATCCACCCGAGGGTACTGTGATAACTGGCGGAAGAGCTGGCCAAGCCACTTTCCATCATTTATCGGCAGTCCTGGCTATCGGGGGAGGTCCCACTTGACTGGCGGATAGCAAATGTGATGCCCATCTACAAGAAGGGCCGGAGGACTGACCCGGGGAACTATAGGCCTGTTAGTTTGACATCAGTGCCAGGGAAGCTCATAGAGCAGATTATTTTGGGCATCATCATGCAGCAGTTGCAGGGCAAGCAGGCGATCAGGCCTAGTCAGCATGGGTTTATGAAGGGCAGGTCCTGCTTGACGAACCTGATCTCCTTCTATGACAAGGTGACACGCTTAGTGGATGAGGGAAAGGCTGTGGATGTGGTCTACCTTGACTTCAGCAAGGCATTTGACATCGTTCCCCACAGCATTCTCCTCAGGAAACTGGCTGCCCATGGCTTGGACTGGCGCATATTTCATTGGGTTAAGAGCTGTCTGGATGGCCGGGCCCAGAGAGTCTTAGTGAATGGAGTCAAATCCAGTTGGAGGCCGGTCACTAGTGGAGTCCCCCAGGGCTGGGTACTGGGGCCGGTCCTCTTTAATATCTTCATCGATGATCTGGATGAGGGGATCGAGTGCACCCTCAGTAAGTTTGCAGACGACACCAAGTTAGGTGCGTGTGTCGATCTGCTTGAGGGTAGGAAGGCTCTGCAGGAGGATCTGGATAGGCTGGACTGATGGGCCGAGGCCAACGGTATGAAGTTCAAGGCCAAGTGCCGGGTCCTGCACCTGGGGCACAACAACCCCAAGCAGCGCTACAGGCTGGGAGATGAGTGGTTGGAAAGCTGCCTGTCAGAGAAGGATCTGGGAGTTTTAGTTGACAGCCGGCTGAATATGAGCCAGCAGTGTGCTCAGGTGGCCAAGAAGGCCAACAGCATCCTGGCTTGCATAAGAAACAGCGTGGCCAGCAGGTCCAGGGATGTGATTGTCCCCCTGTACTTGGCTCTGGTGAGGCCACACCTCGAGTACTGTGTTCAGTTTTGGGCCCCTCACTACAAGAAGGACATGGAGGTGCT
>CM021765.1:70202292-70285170 GCA_011076525.1 Nettapus auritus
TTGGATATTAGGAAAAACTTCTTTACTGAAAGGGTTGTTAGGCACTGGAATAGGCTGCCCAGGGAAGTGGTGGAGTCACCATCCCTAGAGATCTTTAAGGGACGTTTAGATGTAGAGCTTAGGGATATGGTTTAATGGAGGACTTGTTAGTGTTAGGTCAGAGGTTGGACTCTGTGATCTTGGAGATCTCTTCCAACCTAGACTATTCTGTGATTCTGTGACAACGCTGTGCAAAGTTTAGATTCATCCCTTATACAACAGCGATTTTCTTTCTGCCACCATGCACCCATATATCCAAGCATGCTTCAGAGTTTTCAGAGTTTGGGAATGGTTTCAGCTAACAGAAAAAATCTGCACCAACATTCAAGAAAAAGAAAAAGCCTCCCAGCTTAACAACCAATGCAAGTTTCCTCACAGCCTTTTCTACCACAGACTACAGATGGGTAACTAAGGAAATGTGCAACAATGGGAAATTTCAGACTAGTGCAATGAAAGCAACTCAGCCACCAAACTGACTCCAAGTTTCAATTAATTCTAGAACTGGTGACAAGGCCCCTCAATGAGAGGCAGTGAAAAGCAATAGGTTGGGTATTCTACTCCAGTTTGGGCAAGTGTATAAATGCAAACATCTGCTGCTTCCATTCCAATCACCTGCTTTCTGCTATTTTTGTATAACAGAAAAACAAGATTTAGTCTCACAGGAGGTAAAGCAACATGCATCGCTTGAAGTTCCATCTCCAGTATCTCTTCCACTTCCTGTTAAAGATAAGCTTCTGTTTACTCAGATGAAATCAAGAAGCCTAATGAGTAAAAGTAAAATCAAAGCCTCCTCTTACACAACCTAGCTTTCCCTCCATGTTCAGGCTTTGTTTAGCTGACAGAAGTCCATTGAGACTGCTATTTCAAAGGCTAAAAATTGATAAAACCCTGAGCAACCTTCTGTCCATCCTCCTCTGTCAACTAAACATCCCAATCCCTGCCTTGCAAAGAGATCAGTCAGCACCAAAAATGTCACCAATTCCTTCCCAACAGTTTTATTTATGACTTGTATCATATTGAAGGAAATGTTTTACTGAGCAATTTTATTTGAAACTTGTGAAATACCACCAAGTTAACAAGTAATGCAGCACCTACCTCCTGCTTCTTGGAGCTCAACACATCATCTTTTGGGGCTCACACCGAAGAACTAAAAGCAAAGGGTTACAAAATGACAGAGTCAAATTAAAACTTTTTTTTAATCTCTCAATCATTATCACTTACAATGCCATGATCTCCGCAAAGACCATGCTTTCCAGGGAGCTCTCTGGAAACATCCCATTTATGCTGCCTCAACTTGTATCAGAAGAAGGTTCTTCACCAAGAGGATGGTTGGGCACTGGGACAGGGTCCCCACAGCAGTGATCATGGCACCGAGCCTGATGGAGTTCATACAGCATTTGGACAACACTCTCAGACACGTGGTTTGATTTTTGGGTCATCCTGTGTGGATCCAGGAATTGGACTCTATGATCCTTGTGGTCCCTTCCAGCTCAAAACATGCTGTGGTTCTGTGAATGGCAAGTAGTATCTGCAGTGCACAAGACTCCAGGTCAGGTTCCAGTTACAGACACTGAGCACCTGGCAGGTGTAAGGTGCCAAGGCACAGCTGCATTGGCCACAGTCAGTCACAGAAGTGTCCCCGTCCTCGAAGGACTGCCTAGACAAGCAGGAAAAAAATCCACTGCAACAGGCACGTAACACAATAAAAGCATAGCAAGAAGAGATGACCACTTGTCTGAGCCAAATAAGATCTGAAAAAGAAAGTGATTTTCCAGGAGAAAGGTATTCCTCTGCACTGTGCTTGTGTTTTAACTTGAAATGTTGCTTCCCATCCCTCTGAGCTGGCATGGGAAGTTTGCAGAAGTGATGAATTTTAAATGAGGAAGCTCAGACTCCAGTAATACTATGCCAAAGTCTGATTGTTGAAGAAACATGTTTTGCCAGCAACCTCACGTTGAGCAGCAGTGAGATCAGGGGGGAGGGGTGCACACAAGCAATTTTGCATGATGTCTCACTAAAACAAGTTTAGGCAAGTATTTTAGGTTGCCTGTAGAAGCATTTGAATTTTGAAAAACTGGTTACATGCAAGTATGTTGTAGCCTCGAGTTCCTGGTAAGCTGCCAGCACGACCCTGAGAACCAAAAGGCTCAGACAGCATATAATGAAGGACATTATTCTCCAGTTCATGTCCAGATGTTTTGGTACACACCTCCCATTAACACATTGATGAAAAGAGAATCCAATAAATCCCTTGCAAAGTCAAAGGCCTTTTACTGGCATTACAGACTTGAGACAAGATATCTTAATGACTTTTCCAAGGCAACAGAGATGGAGGTTCAGGACGTTCCCCTTCCACCCAACCTCCCCATAGAAATTATTTGGGAATAATGAAGCATTGGATTTTAAGCTGAGCAGACACATTTGATCAATAAAAACATTCACCCCCAACACACATGTTCATTTAAGCAAGACTAGCTCAAGGAACATGGGGTAAGAGCCCAGAATTGTAGGCCATCACTTAATAGTCACAATTCCAACCCCGTTTCCCTCCCTTTTCATTTCTCCTGCCTCTCCTCATCCACTCACTACAGGGTCTCAAACTCATACTGTGTTGTGTACTGTGACAGCAACAATTATTTGTAGAGCTGGAGATGAACTGGAGCTAAGATCTGATTGAACTGAACATTTTGGGGCTGAGGCTGGGGTGAAGAATAGTGTGTTACAATCATTTTCTAGTCACATCAGGTTCCCAGTTCCATTCCCTCTGCTGGAAAAACATCTTTCCCAGCACAGTAGGCCTCTTGGGGACTATTGTTGAAGTTTTAGACTTCAACACACCTATGACCATAAGAGTCTTGCCAAGAAAATACTAGTAAACTTCACGTTGCAGATAGTGTACCTAGGCTAGGATCAACAGCCATGAACAGGAGCTGAACCCAAAGCGCTCCCATGTGAATTACTATTGATTTCTACTTACATTTTCTCACTGTACACACTTTGAAAACAGCTAGTACCAACAACTGAAAATAGGTGTCACACAAGACTTCTACTTTTGAAGATTGAAAAGATTTCTGTAAGGCTTTCAGATGAAGAACTAGACCTCTGCAGCATTTCTCTCTGCAGAACCAGTATTATTCCAGTCTGTAGTTGTCTCTGTTACTTGTGGCTCAGCTCACAGTCCCAGCTGGTACCAAATCCAGTTTGCCAGCTAGGCTACCAAAACCTAGGTCACTTGCCACAGTGAAGATAACTAGAAGACAAACTTTAATGAAGGGCTTAAAGTGAAGGCAGTTCTCAAGGCACTGTTTCAACGCTTCCAGCCGTTTTCAAAGACGTCAGCCAATACTTCTGTATTACAGTGGCATCTGGTGGCAATTGCCTAGACTGCAGATCTCAATTAACAAACGATACAGAGATGGAACAGCACATTAGAAAAACAGAAAAATAGAAGTGCAGCGTCAAGATTAATGATTCCTGCTGAGCCTCATTACTTCTGAGGCACGGAACACACACTGGTTTCTCTCTTACACAGCACCAGCAGAGATCAGCAGGCTGTGACACTGTCCCCTTGACTCACCAGCAGGTGCTCAGCAGGCAGTCAGAGGCATTAGGTATTACACCCACTATCACACCACCATTTTACTTCACCTTTCAGTTGGGTGCAGCACCTCTTTGCCAGACTGATGAACATAGTGAAAATTGTCCAGTTCTACTGGCTGAGCTTCTCAGGTTTTCCACTGTAACACTGACCTGCACTCTGCCCTCCAGAGCCCATGCAAGTTACAGAAGTGACTTATAAATTATATTCCCACTACATCCTCTAGAGAACTGTAGCCTGCAGTCGGACAGTCCCAATCTTTTGTTTGCAGAAATGCAACTGCAATACAACATCTTTTTGAAGAGTTAGATGAGTCTCATTTCTATATCAGCCAGATACATAAAAAAAACACAACAAACCACAGGTGCATTCAAACAGCAGCCTAGTATTTTCACTGCTTGCTCTTAACATAAGAAGTACTGATTAAGAGCATGTGCACTTACTTCTGCCCTTCAACTCTTTATTAAGTGAACTAATATATTGATATAAGGCCACAAACCAGTTTAAGGTGGATGTCTAATACAACAGTCAATCAGGCAGGCAATACTGCACTGCATGACATTTTATATTTAACTTGCACATCAAAGCCAACCAGGGCATATCTCATGTCTCTGCTGAAACCATGTGCTAGAATTACCATCAGTAAACATTCTGGAACATGAGAGAGGAAGACTTCTGCCACAAAGGTAAGAGTATCCAGGGAACTCACCTACTTGCACACACAAGAAGAAAAGCTTGAACAAACAAACAAACAAAAAATCCACGAGCATCTAAGACATCAGTACACAAAAGGCACTTTTGTGTACTGAGGCACTCCGGTACAATGCCCAAAACTTCTCAAGTGTCTTAACACTGCATGAAGATAGAGTTTCCACCAAAAACAAACAAACAAACAAAAAACCTTCCCCAGGCACTAACAGAGCATGCCAGGGATGAACACAGTTTTACGAAAGCTGAGAAGCTTCTCAATAGCACCTAATGCCAAAGGCTGTTTGAAAGCCCCTAGCCATACACAGGGCCAAGGAAGTGGCCAAAACAGGAGGAGGTAGATGGGTAAATAAAGGGTGCGTGAGAGTGAACAAGGTAGTGGGAATCCTGGTCTCTAGTCCTTTCTCCTGAGTCACAAATGCTTTCTAGCTTATGGTTATTTAATGCATAGTGCATAAACCAACAAGTGAGCACAAAACCCCAAGGATGTCCCCATCTCCTGAATAACCAAGTGCAATGCGCAGCTAGCCTAAGGGTCAGGATGAGGTGTGGGAAGAAGTTGAGAGGGCATCACATCTAACAAACTTACTGTGCAACATCCCTCACTGTCTCCAAAACATGCTTATTACTGTTAAACTTTAAACATCAACCTTAGCGCTCTGCCATATGAACTTGAAACTATAAAGAAACACATACAGTTTAGGAAAAAGAGTCTCCACTCTGCTGAAACCCACAGGAGCTTTGCCACTGACTTCAGCAAAGTCAGTTTTGCCCTGAAGCAGCAGCATTACCACATTAAGCTATTGATTTACAGTGTGAACTGCCCCTGTCTATGACTAATACCTCTTCTCTGACAACTAATAAAGGCTTCCAAGGTCATGTGCAACAACAGTCAGTAATTCCACTTTCTACTCTACATCACCACTGATCTTTAAGTATTGCAAATTAAAAATCAACATCTCTGGCAGACTATCTGCATTTCGGAATTTTATCTGGATCTCAGAATTCAATACGTAATCTGCAATGGTGCATCTGCTGGTTTGTACATGCAAGAGTGCTGACAACTTAGCCATTTACACCACGAGCAGGCTCGCACAGAAAATAGAGGGAATATTATGGAATTCAGTATTGCAGACCTCACTGTTCAAGCCAAATGAACCATGAAACTCCTCCTATTTTCCTTTCAGTTAGGCTTCCCTAAGAAAGGAATAGAGGCAGATCAGATTTGATTCTGAACTTCAAGGTTTTGTAACAATGAGCTTGCTGACCTGTGCTTTATTACTTGCTTGCTGATCTCATCTTACATAACTGTATGGAGGGAACATTGTTACACTAAGCTCCTGCCATACTGCTTTGCTAACAAGCTTTAGGGCTTGAGTAGACTTCTTTTTTCTTCCCCCCTTACTTCTACCTTAATGACCTTTTTATCTTTACATAATTTTAGTAAGGCAAACCCTTAATTAGGAGGGGAGTATTATCTGCATATGACTTTTGGGAATCTGCTTTTTATTCTACTGACAGTGTTTGTGCAGGGAAATAAAGACAAGACGACAGCTTTTGTAACATCACACAACTATGTGATGCTACAGAAAACACAGTTAACTACAGACAAACAGTAGATACAGAAGTATGCACTCATCCTTTACCTTGATCAAGTTTATTAAGTTTTCTTAATAAACTGATTGGACAAAAGTCAAATCTCCTGGACGTGGGCAAACAGATAAACTCATGAGGCAGAAATTGTTTACCAACACTAAGAAGGGAAAAAAAATTGATTTTCCAAAGCAGTCCATTGCAACACCGTTGCTGGTCTAGCCACAAGACAGCAAGCATTCAAAAAAAATGGCCAATGATCAGGCAGTAGAACTTTAAAAATGGGCCAAGCACAAGTTAAAAGCAAAATACACATATACAGTTTGTGCATCTGCTATGTATAATCTATACATACTATATATTGCTTAAATATTATCTGCACACAACTACAGACCAGCAATATGAGTGAACAAGGACTAAACAGCATTGCATGCTTGGCAGATGTTTACTGTCAGTCAGCCACACAACCAGCAGGCAGCTCACTGACCTGTGCTGTAAGTGTCCAGCAAGTCTGTCCAGCTGCACGACTCTACAATAGGGATTCTGAGCCAGAACACTTTGAGGTGGTTTTGTTTGGCTGTTTTTTTCTTTGCCCTCATCACCACCCCCACCCCTTTTTTTAAAAAAAAGAGGTAGGAGATGAGAGTTTATGGGATGCAGGAATCTTCCAGAAGCATTTCACACTCTTTTGCTTCCTGCTTTGCATTGACAGTTTTACTTATTCCTAATGCACAACTGTCCTGGACTTAGCAGCAAAGTGATCTTTGTCACAGCTAGCTGATTTTTCTTATGATTTATTTCATGTTTTCAACACCAGAAGACAAGGAAGTAATACTTCTTGTTAACAGAAGTGACCACTAATGATGGCAACAATGAAATGCGGTACAGTTATAAGCAGATTCCTAACTAAAATCCTGTTTCAAATACATAGTTACCATTCATCCTTTTCTCCAACATAGCAGATATTTCTCATCAAGAAAACTCAGCTACTTTTCTTCAGCCTCTATGGCCTTCTTCTGTGCATCTATATCAGAACATGCCTACATTGCTCATTAGCATAGTAAACTGACACTTTTTTGCCATGTACTGTGTCACAGATCCCCCCAGGAACTCAGTGACCACTTCAAGATCCCTTCAGTCACAGAACGGCTCAGGTTGGAGGGGACTTAAAGATCATCTAGTTCCAATCCCCTTGCCGTGGGCAGTGATGCCACCCACTAGATAAAGTCTCTGATCAACAACTTACTTTGGTCCCTGTGTGACTGACACGTCCCAGATACAATCTTCTGTTTTCCCTATGTCCAAGTATTTGATGTTTAACACAGCCGTTCCTATCTAGTGAACACAATGTACTTCAAGATACTAACAGCTGAAAGAATAAAAGTGAAAGGAGCAGTAAGCATTGCATTGGCCCTCTAAAGAGGAGAGAACCAAACTAACAGCACTAGGAAGATGCTTACTTTAGGTCCTTCTTTTCCCTTGGATCTCAATCATTCAACAGAGGGGTGAATTACTTCTGAGACTTTGGTCCACTGAATAACACTGTTTCTGTATCTCTACAGGAACAAACCTGGAGATTCATCGTTCCACATATATATACATCTAGTCCTACTCAGGCGTTTTTAACAGGAATGTTTCTTTGCAGGCAGTTTTCACTGATAAAACATACCGTTCATTGGGATAGACACGTCAGAGGAAATACATCCACAGACACCAAATGGGGAAGGCAGAAGGAGAAAGTTCACAGGTCCTTCAGTCACATACTCTAGCAAGTCTTATGAGCAAGTCTTAACTTATGAGTAAGACAATAATGCTGAATAGAGGGAAAGAATTATCCAGATTTAGATGCCTAGAGTCCTCTGAGGACTCCAAAATAAAGTGTAATGTATATGCTCTCCCAGCATATGCATATCCTTGCCCTAGAAAGATTGGGTGATTGCTTATGCATTCTATGAACACTTTAATTACACTATGTATTCTGGATGTTATAAACAAGGAGTTTCTTTTGCATTTCACCTTAATCACTTGATAGTGATTTCAAGGTAGGCTGGCCAACACAGGTATTCTTCACTACAGTGCATGACACATCTATAAACCAGGACATTAACTCCTTACCACATGGTATTTTTCCTCAGCATATCTTTTCAAGTATCCAAAGGGTGGCTGCACCCCAAGAGCCATCCTGGCCAGCTGGAGAACTCTGTCACAGAAGCTCTGTGAAAGTAAAGGAAGAAGAACCTGCGGGTGACTTGTAATGACCAACAGAGTTCATTCACATCCAGCAAGATGGTGGGGAGGAAACTTCCATGTCTGAGGACCTATGAGGTTCAGTCAGGAGCCACAGCTCCTGTCTTGCACTGTTCAGCTCAGCAGAAATTGGAGCTTGAAGGTACTCACCTAGGAAAACGGATGCCAGGCTAACAGTCTAAGCAGACATGCACATGCTTATTCTTTTTTTTTTTATCTGCCAAAACCTAGGTTATACTATGCAGGGTAGAACAGCGCGAGAAGGGAGAGGGTGGGAAGGATGGGGGAAAGGCACATAACTGAGTGTCCACAGTCCTTAACACCCTTCCAACTGATGTTGAACATATAATTTGAAAAGTACCTAACCACAGACTCAAATACACAAGAAGTAATTAACCCAGGTCTCCAAACAGTCAAACCTCTGAGAAACGTTCTCCTTCCCTCTTCCAACTACCTCTTGAAAGGAAAGCTCCTTTCGTTAAAATAGGGTCATCTCTTAGGTTCTGCTTTAGAAAGTTAGTTTCAAGTCATGAAAGCAAAATGGAGAGAGACGGTTCCCCAAAATACTCACTGGTCCACAAGCCTTAAAATTAAAACAGGCTGGAGAGCACTCATATCATCACTCTTAATTTATCTTTCTGCCCAATGTGCTCATTTTCACAGAGCTTGTTATGAGTACTAAGCATGGAGCCCATCTGTGTTGCAAATCCTGTTAGAGCCCTAAACACTCAGCAATGTTGTTGAGTACTGTAATAAGCAGATCTTCCTTGTAAGCCATAGGGACAGAATTAAAAAAAGGACTAAAGTGACACAATGCCCAGATTTATAGGAATAAAAATTCCCTGTCATATGCTATTAGCTAAATTCCCTAGACAATATGTGGAAGAAATAGCATACAGTGTGGTAAGAAAAAAAAAAAAAAAAAGATGTAAACCAGTCAGCAGAAATTACTGAGGAGTGAGATGTGATAAAATCCATTGCTCTAAGTTCCACAAGGCTCAGAGTCTAAACATCCATCTTTCCTCTACATGCCATTCCAGAGAAGACAAATACATTGATATTTTCATTAGAAAATAGTTATATAGGGATAAACAATCCTTTCAGCTGCTTAACACAAGCTTAGGTTTCCTATGATTGAGGATAATAGATCAGTATGGATTTCACCTCTTTTCTCTATCAAGAGATTCCTTAGCATCTCCCCACACTTTTCTGCTGAAGATGTGCACCAGCTGCAATAAACACACCACTGCCCAGCTTTCACTTCAAACCATCTTCAGACAAAAGTACACTCCTCATGCTGGACCTATCTTGCAAGACTCTCTGCTACATAACTTCAGCCTCCTTACACTACTGCCAGGTAAACTATACTCTAGACTCTGAAAAGTAAAGGCCTCAGCTTTTGGTTTGTGAAATACCTTGATAAATGAAGGAGGATACGGATATGGTAAGAGGTAGCGTGGTAAGAAAATACCTCAGTGGGTTAGCCATAAGCTCTTCATTTACTTCTAATTCATGCCTGATAGATCTTTACAAAATGTGTCCTTAAAAATATTAAGGACAGAAATACTACAGCCCTTTGCAACCTTTTTCCATACTTCGCTGTTCTTACAGAAACAGCAGTAGTATTTATAAG
Source organism: Nettapus auritus (assembly GCA_011076525.1). NCBI lineage: Eukaryota > Metazoa > Chordata > Aves > Anseriformes > Anatidae > Nettapus > Nettapus auritus. Next base: position 70,212,111 of record CM021765.1, read on the forward strand.
ACAGGAATCCAGCCACATTGGGCTAGGAAACGTTAATGAGTGGCCCATGAAAACCTTCATATAGGTGCACACTCCATATACCATGTATGTTTGGCCAACAGAGTAATGGAGCACACCACCAGTAACTTGCAGCAGGGTTGCAGAGAAGCCACCTCTCGTTTATGCAATGTGCCTGGGAATGCAGGCGAGTCCGAAACAAGAGTTTCAGCTCCCCTTTCTAACTTTCTTTCTCTCGCTGTTGGTGATCAAGAGTTCCTTCTACAGAAGACAGAATCAGAGAATCATTAAGGTTAGAAAATACCTCAAAGAGCATCTTGAAGATGGTCAAACCATCACCCCACTATAAACATTATATTATGGCAAATGTATTTAGCTATCTCATTACAGAACCCAGATCTAAATTTCTCATAAGCAACAGTCTCCAGTTACATATCAGCATGTTGCCTAACACACAGAAACAATCCCTGCTCTCAGGGGAACTTGCATTCAACAAGCCTCAGTTGATGAGGGTGTTTGCCAGACACACAGAACAGATTCCAGTTTTCATTTGAAGTCAACTAAGTTGCTATCTGGCCACAAATTTATCTTCCTAAATGTTGGGAAGACATTTTCCCTTATAGAGTACAATCATCATTATCAGAAAATAGTCTGTCACCTCAGAGAAACCCAAAAGGCTAACAAGAGAAAAGGAAGCATAACCACACACACAGTTAAGATAGAAGGCCCCATATACAGAGCTAGTTTCCAGCTAGATCCAAAGTTACAGCAAAGAGATGAGTTCAGGGATCATTGTTTTGGATAGACAACTCAGGCAAATCCCAGGAGCAGATTAATCACATCTTTACTAGTAATAACCATTTCACCACCTACATTGTAGAGGACTCTGTATGATACCATTACCAGACACAGAGGAAATAGGCAACAATTAAAATATTTTTTTCAACATCATTACCAATACCATCAAGATGTAATGAAGTTACCAGTCTTGATACAGACAGGTTGCTGTCTGGGCACCTCCTTCGTCTTCATCTCTGCCACTTATACACCAACTCCAGCACTCACTGATCTCTCCTGTAAACCAGCTCCACTCACCAGCCTGCTGTAGAACTACCCAGTAGAAACGCCAGGTCTTCTTTCTGTAGGGTTAGCAAGCTGAAATGCCAACAATGGGGGGGTCGGGGGGGGAGCATGCCTTTATGTCCAGAAGCAAAAGCAACACGGAGAAAATTCCCCTTGTTAATTATCAGCCTGGACACTCACTGAGCTGTGCAGTAAATCTCAAATAATAGAAGAAAATGAAAGTCATTCTCACACAATGTGAAGAACTGGTGTCCAAAACAAGAATAATCTCCCTTCCCATACCTGTTTGCTACTTGAACTTGTAACTTTGCACTAAAGCAAACAGAATGCAACTGTAAAGTGGCCATTTTCTATAGAATCCCTGGGCTACTAAAAGCCTTTGGCTTTCAGATTTACCAGAAACCTCTCTCAATAAAGCACAGAAATCATTTGCTACAACATTCCCTTTTCAAAAAGACAAAAAAGTTAGATTCTGTAAATATCTTAATAGGCATACGTATCCCAGTAACATTAAGTGGTCTGATGTCTAAGTCACATTTTGGAAGTGACAAAATGCATATGTACTTTGAAATTAACATCTGATTCGGCTTGGCCAGCAGAAGCAGAAAGTCGCTGCCTTTTTGGCAGCTTTTGTCAATCAGCAAGTCTCAAATGCTCACAGTGCAATCAAGGTGATAAGAAGAACCATTAAATTAGATTGGAGAGCAAACCTATTGCAGAATCCTAGAGGTCAGGGTGGAGAGGTAGCAAAGTTTTTATTCCTACTATCAAGCTCCCTGCATGTTATGTTTGCACTAGGTCTTGCTGACCTCAGTGCAAAATAGGAACTACATCTGCATTTGGATGACTCTCTCTTGAAAACTTTCTCCTGTATTGCTAACATGCATTAATATATCCTTTATATACATCCATTTTGTTTAATCTAACACTGCACTACTACCAGAAAGGTCTCACCCTTTCCTGAAGCTTGAGAGAGAAAGTGATGCCCTTTGAAATAACTCAGTAAGCATTTTGTTTCTGTGGCACAAAGTTAAAACCTAAACACTCTTCTCAGAAGCTTTTGGGAAGTTTTGTAACAATGCTTAAGACACGTGCCCTAAGGAGTTATTTCACCAAGAAAATTTGCATAGTTAAAAACCACAGCATTATTCCATGTGTAAGAGGATCCACTTTCCGCTGCAACTCACAGAAGATGACTTCTACTTAATTCACAGCTGGTTATGACTCTATGCTATAAACAGACTGTGAGAATCAGGGACACTGAACAGACAGAAGCTTTTTTATACAAACATCCCCAGGAAGCAGCATAAAGGCAAGAAACAGCAGATCACATTTTGTTCTGTACCTCTGAGAAAGTCACCAGAATGAATGCTTGACACAAAGGAGAATTCTGGTTGGAGGCTTCCTCTTTTGCACTCAGGAGATCTTATACTTAGCTCCTCACTTACAATAAATAAATAAATAAATAGTCTAACAGTGAAGTTCTTTGCTAGTATTTCTACCAGAAGAATTTTTGCATAGCCAACCACCCTGTACCCAGATATATAACAGTAACTGTAGAACAACAGTCAGGCACTTAATTCCTAGGTGTACTTCTTAAGAGTACCCTTTGCCTCTCACTTTGTGTAGGATTGGGATTTGACTTTTGTCAACATAATGGCAGTATAACAGGCATCCATCACAGCTGTAACTCTGAGGTGCAGATTTTTCCAATGAAGCTAAGGAAAACCTAGTATGAAAGATGTAATGGACGTGACACTGACAGTTTCTTACAAGTGCGGGTGTACAATTGCAGAGACCTCCAGTGTCACTGGTCACAGCAAAATCAACTCAAGACGGCTAGGAGAGACATATACTTCAGCTTTTCAGTGCTCTGCCTTTTGAGAACATTCATTCTCTTCATGATCATGTGCTTCCCCAGCCCATTAATTAACAATTAGGCTTCTTTTGAGACTTTAAAATAAAGCCTTTTGGCTTTGCTTAGCCAAGGAGAAACCGAAAAGAATAGCGAAGCACACAATGGCTATGAGTTCACGTTTTGAGCTCTCCAAGCTAGCGGCTCATAAGGCACAAGTTTCAGGATTAACTCCTAAAAGATCTCTTGCCCACATCTTTATCCATTCCAGGAACATAATCTTGCATGTGAAGAATAGAGATGAGACCAATCCAGAACAGAACAGGTTCTCAAGCAGGCCTGTGGCCTCTCAAGACTTGGCTCAGACTACACCGCTTCCTGTAGTGAAAACAAGCATCACAGTCCTGTTATTCAAGGATGGTACTCAAATAATGTATTTGAGTCTGGAAAGCTGTTCACATGGGCCAACACAATTTAACATGCAATACTCGTCAGCAGTCACCAGATGTCACCACATCTCAAGAGACACAGGGAAAGACATTAGCAGACCAAGCAACTGAAATAGAAGCTTTCTGTCATACCCACACACCTTCAGGTCCACAGTAAGATCAGCAAAAGCATCTCAGTAACCAAAACAGCTGCCCATCAAATAATGTAATATATGCATACTTAGGAGTTAAATGGCCTGGACTGGTGATATGAGGTAGTGCCCTCTGGCTCCTCAACCACCCACACAGGAACGTTGCCCCTGGAAGTGAACACATCACAGCCCTGCTTCCAAGGAATTCCACAGTGCTCATACAAGCCAAGTTTGGCCCACCACAGCTCGGGGCTGGGTGGAACTGAAACTGTCATCACACACTCACAAGCACACAATAATCTCAGTGCCAGATGCTAATGCATCTTGTAAGCTTGAAGTCACAGATTAAAGCTTATTTATTACCTTTGTCAATTTGGGTTACGGCATTCACATTTCAAACTGCCAGTGGTGAGATCTCAGTTCTGCCTTTTGTACAAGGTGGGATGTATGCAAAGTGTGTTCTCACTGAAGGTAATGAAACTGCTGCTGACACAAACACTGCAAACCTCAAAAACCTTACAGTCAATTCTAACACGGTAGTGAAAGTGTCAGGAATAAATCAGGTAAGATTTCTATGACATCACCATCTGCAGAATTAAAATATATATATAAGCAATGCACATTCTCCTTGGTCAACATGGACAGCAGTGCCAGTCCTAAAAATATTCAGGGTTGCTCTTCTCCTATTCAGTGGTCTCTGTCTTTTTAACCCCTTTTGATGGAAACAGCACTGCTAGTGCCACACAGATCTAGATCCCCATCCAGCAGTACCCTACACCAAATATGTGGCCCATTGGGCTATCATAGTACCCACAAGTACTAGTCCTGTTTCAAGTTGAAATAATGAAAATAAATAAAAGTAAAGAGTTTGTCCAAAAAGCGATGTTACATCATCTATAGCAAAGCCTGAAGGGCAAAGCAGCTGCCACACCTTCCCCGCAGCCACGTGTGAATTAGTGGCACTCAGACCAGTGGTGCCGAAACTCTCAGCTGTACAAGAACACTTCACTCCTTCCAGTAGCAGGAAGGGCTAAACATGCCAGCAGCTCCTCACTGTAACAGCAGGCATACAAGACATGGATGAGCAAGAGATACAGCCAACATACATAATTCAACGTAAGACTCAAACTTTAAAAAAAGACATTGGTTCACTGAGTGTGAATACGTGATGCAGCAGACACAAGTTTGCTGACCCACACTGTTCCAGGAAGAGGAAGAGGCCAGAAGCAGGCTCAATTCATGCAGGCTGCTCCAGACATCTTCCTTCCCAAGGGACTTTCAGGTAACAAGAAAGATGCTCTGCACAGCCTTCAGGAAAAGCGTTAGAGAAGAGTTAGAGCTAAGCCACAAAGCACATAAGTGGTTTCTGGTAAACAGTAGGGTTGACAGCTGTAATTTAGATCTTCGCTTCCCTTTGAACCAAACAGGAGGGACAAAGAATGGGTGCAGGGGAAGAAAAGGAAAAGACAGAGAGAGGGGAATTTAAAGGGTCCACTGATATAAAGGGATGTCATCAACAGAGCTTAAGGACACTCCCCCACATGAGCCTAATTTTTTATTCCCCTCTTCCAAAGCAAGAACAAAATCTGATCTAGATTGGAAACCCCAAGAATAAATCTTGACTTCAAGCAACTAAATCTGTACACACATAGTTCTACTCCAAGAAAGTAACATGGAGATGTTTTTCAGAGTGAGAGCAAAACTGGAGATTGTAGTCCACAATACATTAGAATGTAACCTAGCATCTCCTATCAACAGCCTTGCAAACCAGTAGCACTGGGCAAACTGGGAAGCTTAGAGCTGTTTTGCCTCCACAGTAGATGGCTCTACATCAGAGAACATTATTAGCACACTTCTAAACCAGTTCACACACCATACAGAAGGCTAGGCATGATTATGAAACACCAAAAGAAGGCAAAGTTTAAAAAAAGGGTAGGGGTATGAAAAACAGACAGAAGTGTGAATTTCAGTAGGAACCTCAGTATGCCACAGAGCACATACTCTATTTGGCACAAAAAAGGGCCTTCAAAAAGAGAGGAAAGTCACTTACCTTTTAAAAGGGGCTGGAAAGTTGGAATTTCCTGCAGTTTTATGACATCTGGATCATTGCTCACGTTCCGGGAGGATTGTGTTCCGGGGGCTACCACCACAATGTCATCCATTTTTGCTCGTTGCTTGGCTGGAGATGGAGATGCTAGAAGGATTGGGGGGGCGGGGGAAAGAATGCATAAACAAATTAATATGTATATTTCATCAGAATTTAACCCTAAAAGAACATTAACATGTTTAACAGAGAGCAAGTATGTTTTATACAGTATAAACACATCCCTGAGACTACTGACAACCCTCCCTTCTCCCCCTCTCTCTGATAATGTGTCATGTTCAACAGATTTTTTCAGAACAAGGTAACAGTGCTGATTAAGGATGTGTTGACTTCTCGGTCTAGTGATAACCCAAGGTGATTTCATTTCAGCGGTAAAGGTTGAAGGCAAAAGCTACCAGAAACTTTATATCTGTCAGCACTCCACCTTATTTCTCTTTCCTATCCTTATATTTTGGGGAACGATTCAGTCCAACAGCTTAATCTCGGAGACGTTCGGGACCCCCGTTTCCACGCCACACACATCCTCCTTTCTCCCCCGGGTCATCTCCCCACGCCGCCGACACTCCTCGTTCCTTCTCCCGGAGGCTACCATCCCCACACCGCCCTTCCTCACGGGGCTAGCGGGCACCACAGCAAGAAAAGAGGGAATCTGGGGCTGCCGTCCTCAGCACCCGCTTCGCCTCCCGTCCTCGGGGTCGCGGTGGCAGCACTCCCAGCTCCACCGCCCCCAGCTCCCCTTCGCCACCGACCTGAAGCGCCGGGCTCGCCCGGGCGACTTTCGGCCTCCGCGCTCTGCTCCGCTCCCATGGCGCACAACCGCGCTGCGACAAGCTGTGCCGAGCCGAGCCGTGCTCGGCCTCCTCCGCCCCACACGCCCTGCAGCGCGGGGGCCGCACCACGGCCGCCACTACCGCCTGGGCTTCCTGCCGCCTGCACCCGAGTCAGAGCAGGCCCCGCCCGGCGCCACGGCCAGGTGGAGCTCCGTTTAAAGGCACCGGCAGGGCCGGGAGAGGGGCTGCCGACCGCCCCGGGGACACCGCAGCCCCCCCGGGGGGGAACAGGGACAGCCCCGTCCCGCTGCCCCGGCTCCGTGCGGCGCCTCGGCCTGCTCGCCGTGGGCCCTGCTGCTGCCAGCTCCCGGCCCGTCGCTGAGGGGGGAGGGGGAGCCGGGTAGGGCCCCTCTCCTTTAATTGAGGGGCTTCATTTCCCTGGCCGTGCAATGGGAGGCAAACCCGTCAAACCCCACAGCGTTAGGGTCTGTACCCAATGGGCCCGGTAAAAATGCACACTCTGCTGGGTCACACTGCTCTCCTATGACTTTATATGTGTTTTTGTGGGATACAGCACCACCTTTTGAAAACAAAGTGTGTTTGACCATGGTAATTCACCAGCCAGTAACACGCAGCAAGCAGCCGGCACCAACCATGTTTATCATGAACAGGAGTGAGATAAAAGCAGCCCAGACTTAAAGGTCACAGGTTATTCACGTTAAGCTGAAAAGCAGAAAGGAGAAGGAAATGTACTTCAGACTCATTGCATTCATATCTGACAAATTGGCCACATGATTGTCTCTGACAGAAGATTTGCCCATAAATATAAAAAGTGCTGGGACTTGCTAACTCCTGAATAAGCCCATTCTCCACTCGTGTATGATGGCCAGCATCTGTGAAAGCTCTGCCCTGAACTCAGTTCAGCATTCTCTCTTCTGGCTGCCTTTACTTATTCCCACCAATTCCCTCCTATCTTGTGGGAACTGCACCTCACAACTGTTACCAAGATGGAGGCTATAGGAGAAAACCTCAAATCCAGCACCAGTTCTTGCAGCATGCAAACCCACACGGGTTTGTAACCTAACAATAGGCCAACCTTTTGACTACCTCAACAACTGCTTAGTTCCTGCCAAAATAACAAACAAATAGGTTCAAAGAAATGTAATTATTCTGGGAAGAAGAACAAACTATTGTTGGCACAGTTCAGTAGAGAAAGTTGAGCTCTGAATCTGCAGTATTTGCACGTTATTAAAATCACCTGTGAGCGGCCTCAGTGGCACTTAAAGAAGAACTTGGAGTGTTCAGACATAAATTGTGTGATGTCTGTAGGGCTGCAACGTAACCAGTGCTTGCCATAAAGACATCTGATATATGACATCAGTAAGACATCAGTCTCAGACAAAGTTTAAAATTAGCTCCACTGGATCAGCAGTTAGCTTCATTTACCACTTCTACTTAACAGAGTTCAAAATAGTTTGTGAAGTACACTTTCCAGACGTTCTGTGAAAGTGTTTTCATTTATTATTGTAAAAGTGTGAATGTGCAGTATACTGACACCCCTGAAAAAGTTTAATTTACCTATCAGCCGTTGTACATGTCTGCCACATGAAGTCTTGTAATTGAAAACACTATGACAATAAAAGTATTTTTAATGTGGAGGTAGTGGTAGTGAACTCTTTATTTTGCCTCTAATGTGGACATAACACAAACCCTCTATAGAAGTAACAAAGTTAATGTACTTGAAACTACTCAGAGAGTACAGCTGTATATATCTACATTAGTATATAAATATGTATGATGGTTGTGTGATGATGACACCTTCAGCATGCCGCTTCAGCTTGCAGTACCAATAGGAAGGGCACTGTCCCCTGAGCCATGCTGCTGCCATTGAGCGTTAGGTAATGTGACTGGGTCCGGAGTCACACTTTTACACTATCCGAGAGTGGCTTACAATGACTAATTTGGGAACTAAGTGTATATTTAGTGAATCTGAGTGTGAATACCCACAAACATATGTATACGTATACCTGCAGTTGTTCTTATCTGCATCCAGGTGTTTAGTCCTATAGAACTCCCTGTTACCATTATTTTACTCTAATCATTGCAGTGTAAAGTAATCTGTCCTTCGGTATCTCTTCATGTAATGGACCACCCCTAAGAAGAACATTTATTTTAGTTGCAGAAATAACTATGTTATTCTAAGTATGATGCAGGACGAGCTGGCTTTAAAAGGACTATATCGTCCTGCCCCTTTGTTTGCCGCATTCCTTACTCTCCGAGCCACTTAACTAAACACTGCCCTAAACTAAATAATTAACTATCTAAAAATAAAAGGAGGAGCTGAAAATGTCCAAAGGAAAAGCATTAGCTAGGCAATATGGGGCGGGGGGAAAGGCGGCGGCCCCGGGCCGGCCCTCGTCCCTCCTCCCGGCCGTGGGGCCCTGTGGGGCGGCCATGTCGGCGGGCATCGGCCTCCGGCTCCGGCTCCTGCTCCTGGCCTGCCTGGCGCCCCGGCCGGCCCTCGGCCAGGGTTGCTCGGCAGAAAAAGAGGAGAACGCCATCGTCGACATCAGCCTCGCCCTCCCCGCAGGCATCAGGGGAGCAGAGCCGGTGTATGCTTCGGCTCCGGAGGCGTGTATGAGGGCTTGCTGCCTGGAAAAAGGGCTGCCAGGTAAGAGAACCCCTCTGCCTTTCTCTGTTACTGCTTGTGAGCACTCAGGGAATTACTTTGCTGTCCTGCCTGGCTTCATGTGATACCAGATTGTTGATACCAGAGTGTTCAGGAAAATAACTGCAGTACCGGAACGGAGGTCGTTTTACATGCTGCAACCACACAGGCACCCAAAAGCCAGAGGCATGCATCATCTCGATTCAACAGACATTCTGCAAAGTAACCATCAGTTTGTGCTACATTCATTATAGCCAAAAATGAGAGTGCTTATGCTCCTCTGAAACTTTTTTTTTTTTTTTTTCTTATCAGTCTTTTAGAGTGGTATGAGGCACAGCAGCAAGTAGAAAAGAAGCCAGTTAAAAGTGCCCCCTAATAGGATGGGAACAGTATATAACCACAGGTATACTAAGGAGGTTTTCAGATTTATCATGATTTGTAAGCAAAAACTTGTTATGTAAAGTGGTGCCAACGTGGTATGTGTGAAGGGAGAATGAGAGATTAGACTCGTTATTTCCTCATGTTCATCTGTGCAGGAAGAGGAAGGTGTGACGTTTGACATGTTGGCCTTTGGCCATTCTTTGCAGTCTTGAGTTGTTTTCCTTTAGGAATGTTACATGTTAGTAGTTTTCCTCTTCAACACATTAGAACGAGAACATATTGTTAAGATGCTATAAAGGTTCTTGCTGCTGAAATATGTATATATTGTTTTGCAGGAGACAAGAAGTGTAACTTCATGATTTTTGATGCTCGAGGCACAAGGACACATCCAAACTGCTACCTGTTTTACTGCCCAAGCGCAGAGGCCTGTCCAATGAAACATGCAGCAGGATTTGTTAGCTACAAGATAGCTCGAGGTAAATAATAGGAAAAGACACTGCTCCCCACACTAGATCACCTTTGCCTCAGTGTCTTTTAAAAAGTGACTGGGTAATGTTTGGGGGTTGCATTTTTAGTAAAATTTTCTAAACAAAGCATTCTAATTTTACATCATTCTTTGCTCTGTGGGAGATGGATAGGCATGTGTTTGGTGAGCACCTGCGTGAGCCCAGCTTCCCAGTTGGAATAACAACCCAACCATTACGAAATTCCTTCACATTAGATTCACAATTATTCATACTTTTCATTTGCTTAAAACAAAAAGGTTTCTTCCATCTTGATGTATTCTTGTCAAGGACAATTTCCTGTACATAATGCTGAAGAGTATTGCTGAAAGCAATAGAAATATGATGCCCTTGTAGCTGTCTGTGTATTCAAAGGATTCATGCCACACTGATGAGTACCATATAGATACAAGCAGAAACAGCAAGCAAACATTAGGCAAGCCTCAGAGCACCACTGTGATGTTAGTGAGTAATTGGCGATAGTAATCATTATTTTCTGTTTTCAGTTAGGGAACCTGAAGCACAGATGCAAACTGACTAAACTCAAAGCTTCATGGCACGTGGGCTGCACACTCACAAATTTCTCATTATCTGTCATGTGCTGTGGTATTTTTAATAGCAAGTCTTACTTGTTGACTGGCATTGACTTGCACCAGACCAGTCTAAACAGCTCAGATAAGAAGCAGGTCAAATAAGAAGCTGATAATTAGACTGTCCTCCTGCCAAGAGTTCACAAGGTGGTTTCAGTGTGGCTTCTTGAGAGAGCACAAATTTAGTATTGCAAGAGTCTGAACTTTTACTGAAAAAGAGAACTTTTCCACCAGAAGCTATAAAGGGAGCAACAGCAGGATACGTAGAAAGATTATTCACATAATATTACCAAATATTTTTGTGTGGGCACAGTCACACAGGAACTGGGCAAAAATGGTGTGCAACAAATGAATTGCATGTAAAATTATCATTACAACCACATTTATTACTCTAGCTGTTTCTACCCTAGAAGAACACACGGAATGCAAAGAACCAAGGCGTGTAATTGTGCTTGTGCTTTTGGCCTGCATTGAGGTGTTATACTCATTTGGTATTAACCAAAAAGATGCTGTTAGCTTATTTACCTCAGGTTCCTAGTAAGCTTTCAGAGGTAGCACCAGAGTGGTGTTCTTAATGACAAACATTTAAAGCTTTGGTTTTTAAAATGAGAATCTCCAGGTGGTTACACTGAAGCAGGAACTAAAAGGGGTAAAATACTCTTGCTAATAAAATAACTTCAAATACTGAAGTAGTGTTAATAATACAGTTTTCCTTTTTCTTCTTTTAAACTGTTCCTGCAACTTGTTCCTTACAGCCTGTAACTTGGGAAGTAAAACATTTCCTGATTCCAGTCGCAAAGAGCTAGTGCTGGAGGTGGGGAAAAAAAATCTGGTTTCTGCTGTTCATGTACTTTTGTGGAGCTGTCTTTTTCCATTCTGCTGAGATAGCCAAGCAAGACCCATAGATTCTATCAAAAGTCTACTCAGGAGGTGTTTATTTTGTTTTTAAGATTGACACCTAAGGTTTGTTTTCTAAGGTTAGTTTTGAGATGTCATTAGGACCACTTTGTTTTTTTTCTATCTCTTTTTAAACGTTGACTTGTCTAGTGCCCTTGTTCTTTCTTACCAACACATGTATCTGTGCTAGCACCACAGCTGTACCTAGCACATTTGTTGGCAATTGTGTTTGGGAGCTTGTAGTCTAAAATGGAGACAGAGTACTACACAGTCAGCGTTTGATTCTGAATCTGTGGAGTAGAATTAGTTAACATAAGCAGTTATATTAATTAATCTGAGTGCTGCAGAATAGCAATGACACCTAACTCCTGTACAGGACTCTCCGCTTAGCTTCCCCATGCTGCGCTCACACTTTGTCCTTTGAATGCTGTGTGAATGCTCCATGCTTTCCTAGCTGTTGCTCAGGTGAGTGAACTGAAGATCATGCAGCATGCTGCAAGTGCTTTGTAGTTGTCACACTACATCAGTTTATTTAAACTCATGGATGAAGCCATGGGAGTGCATTGGGAATGGGGAAAAAGGAGTTGTTGACTGGTCAGTAATTGTGATAGGCCATTTCCTCGCTGGTGGGGAAATGTGTTCAGAACTGCAGACACAGCCGAGAGTTTGGCTGTCTTTTCAGTTTCTTATTTTGTAATGCCTGAACATCTTGTTATTTAAAGCCACTTTCTAAGAAAAAAAATATATTTGTTGTTGTTTGTTTGTTTGTTTGTTTTTTTCCTGTAAGTCAGACCTTGTGGTTGGAGTCTATTATCTCTGTTTAGAATTTTACTTTGCTAACAAACTGGTGCCTGACTGGAAGGTTAGGATAAAAATGGATATCTATGGTTCAAAATGCTGAGCTCTTATTTAAAGCACTGCCATTTGGGGGGGGGGGGGGGATGTTTCATTTTGTTTTTCACTTTGTTTTTTGGAGGAGTCTTAAAACAGCAGCCAATTAGGCTTCTGTGTATGTATAATAAAACTGAAATAAATCCATCCATCTAGATAAGAGTTCCTAGTTGCGAAGCAATATCATGGACTTTATTGTTATTATTTATTTAAATTCCAGTGCAGTTAATAAATCTTTGTTTCTGTTAAAGAGAAGAGTGGGAATCTGAACTACAGTCAGAGCACATTCCCTCTTAAATGTTCTGGGAGGCTGCTGAAAGATGACAGCGAGGACACAACCTGTGCCAGTTAGCCAGTCCTTCTAAGAATTCATGCTCACCCAAAGTCTTTCTCTCGGATCTGTGTAGAACCAGATAACAGCTAAGATTATAAATTGTATTGAATTTCTGTTACAGAAAGCTTTTGTCCTGCTTTCAAATTCCATTAACTGACATTCCCCCACCTGGTTTGGAAGCAGTATACATTGACTGCTGGAGAAATTGTAACATGCAGTCTACTTGAGATACCTCAGAGACTTTTGGAGCAGTGTCTTTCTTCTAGCATGGTAATAGGAGCCCAAGTCTTTTCTACAGACCAGTATGTGTACAGGTTTTTTGTTTGTTTGTTTGTTTGTTTGGGGTGGAAGTGGAAGAATGGACATTTGGAGATCTGGTAGCAACAAGTTTCTTTGACTACTTGTTCCTTAGCACTAAGTAGTATGGTTGGGACTCCTATAACTAACTATCAGGGCAAATTGGACTAGTAAACTCTTGAAATATAGCTGGATTTATACAGAAAAAGTATATTTTACCTTGATTCTGGAAAAATAGAATTCACTGTCATTACCGTACATTTAGAGAACTTGTGCAACATTCCACAGAATCATAGAATCATTTAGGTTGGAAAAGACCTCTAAGATCATCTAGTCCAACCATTAATTTGTTTGCATTCTCTCAGCAAGATATTAGAATCTTTAATTTTTTTCTGTGGCAGTATTCATTTAACGAGTTTGCTATGTGAGAAACATTCAATCTTATGTCCCTCGTTGGCCGTGTACTTTGATCAGAAATGTGTTTTGCAAAGTGAACAAGCCTGAATTGCTGCTCTGCACCATACAGTGTAGGAATACAAACCATTTTATTACAGTTGAGGATGAAAAATCTCAGAGAAATTATGAACTGTTCCTACCTTGTCTGTAATTAGAAGCCCCAAGGACACTTCATCTGTGTAGTAAAATATCGTAACGTTACGGTCAAGTGAATGAAATCATAGCAAAGTGCAGCTAAGTGCAGCAAAGCACTCACAGATGCTAATTCCAGGAGACCCTAGACCTTAACAGACTTGTCATAATGACATCTAGGTTGCTACTGTTTTCTTAAATGATTTTGGGAACGTCACTCAGACTCTCTGCTCTGGTCCCAGTGTATAAAACAGGGATATTATTGCCACCTTGTATCATCAGACAATTATGGTATGCAAACTGAATTCTATCAAACAATCATGCGGTATTTGGATATAACAAGAAAGGGGGGTATGTAACTGTCTTGGGTAGGTGGAAATGCTTATATCTGACAAAAGTGAGGTTGGTAATATCTACTTAATTGACAGACTGTAGAATGGTTTAAAGGCAACGGGCTTACTCACTCTGCTTTTCACCTCTAAATAAACACATTCATGCTATATGAGTATAAAAATCACATTGGGATGATTGCTCTTCACATGTAAATTTTGTAAGAAGTGACAGTCACAGTCTGATGTGTCCATGCTTGGAGCCGACGGGTCTTATGACAGAATTTAAAAGTCACTGTGTATTTTAAAGAAAAGATCTTGATGCCTCAGTTTGATTAGTCATTACTTGCTGGAGCTCCCTGATAAGTCTTTTACTATGAAATATAAGTAACTAGCATAAGCCTGTGGTAGTCACAAATAGATTATGTTATTAAATACTGATATTTCCTTTCTGTTTCCAGACACCTATGCCCTGGAGGACACTTCCCTCAAAAATGAGGACTTTGATTTGAAAGAATACTCTTTTCCTTTGGATGCTGGAGCCTATATTTCTCACAGTCTGACTAGCCATCAGAATCATACCACTGCTTTGCAGCAATCTGTCTTTCATCAAGCATCTGAACTCCCAAACCACATGGACAAACATTTAGACAATATTGAATTTCATACAGTTTTTCCTGAATCACAAATGGCCAACAGTCTTGAGAGTTTAGACCCCATCCCAAGGCAGAAAGAAATTAATCTACCACCAAATACATCTTCTGATATTCAAACTGGAAACCCCTCTGCTTTGTTCCCCAGCATTCAGCCTGGTGTTCCTGGACCCAGCAGTACTACCATTTCTCCTCTGTCTACAAGTACCACCAGACTGGAATCTCATACAACTTCTCCACCTACTGGCGGTGCTAAACCTAGTGCTGTCACCACAAGAGCTACCTTTATGCATACTGCAACTGCTAGAGCTGAACATGGTATCACTGCTGCCAGCACTGCTGTTACTCATGTTCCTCTTTCCACTCCCACAATTTCTGCTTCTACTTCCACAACCAAGCAGATGATCTCAAATTCCAGAATAGCTACTGCCACATCAGGGCTCAGAACTTCAGCCATCCCTCCTGAGCCAACACTTGTCTCTTCCAATGATACCAGCCATGTTACCCTCCTCTCTTTTTCAGATTTTGCCCTGTCTACTAGTGGTTCTCCCCTAGCTTCCCAAAACAACCATCAGGATTATGACCCATCTGATTCAGAAAACCACCTGTCAGAAAGTGCTCTGAGAAGGAAAGGTGTCCTTCAGCTGGAAGACAAAAGCAAACTTGTAGCAGCTTTACTTTTTGGGGTGATATTCTTGCTACTAGTTATTGCATTCATGGGGAAGAAAATGCATGAATCTCTTCAGAAGAGACATTATACCAGGCTGGATTACTTGATCAATGGAATGTATGCTGATGTATGATGAGGCAAGGGGAACAGATTTTTAGGAGCATTTCTCATCTTTGAGAGAACTACTTTGAGAGTGAATAGGAAATATTGAAATCTTAGAAGATCTTTTTCGGTCACTAATGGGAAAGCGGCAGATGGGTTTGGTGGGGAAGAGAACTGCTATTTCTATGCTGAAATATAATGTCTATGATTTGATTTATTACTAAATTCTAAAACACTCAAGTCCAAGTTAAGCAAAAAAGTTCTTATGTTTAGGGAGAAAAAGAATTTCATGAGTACGCTCTGTGACTAGAGTAACATAAGTAAACCTAGTAAACCTAATAAAATGAGTATCTGTGCAGTGCATGAGCATTTCCAAAGTTATTTGCCCCCAATTTATTTTATTTGCCTTAGTGTTATGCAATTGTCTGGCATTGTGCTACTGTATCTGACATCCTATTTACTGTATCTAGGCCTTAAAGGAGTACTTGGTAGCAGTGTTTTGCATCCTAATGGTTTTAAGTACAGAGAGTAAAAATTGTAGTATACTTAACTTTCCTTAGCTACATTTAGTTTATTGATGTGTATTCTGCATATTTTTGTCTGCATACATCACAAGCTATCCTTAAAACCACATGCTGCAAATTTGAGTTTGCCTTTTCCCACCCTCCAGCACACTGAGTTTTTGCAGAATGTGTCAAACAATCCTATCATATAAAATCAATTGAAAAAAAAGCAAGGGATAAGCTCAACATATGCACAAGAAAGAATCAGTTCTGATATACCTAAGCCCGTAACAGTTGAGATTCAACATCTGATTGTAGAGCAGGTGGAAACTTGCGGGGGAACTGAGCAAAGACAACAACTGTATTATTGGCAGAAGATACAGAAAAGGTGTGGTCTTCCATTTCTGAACATCTAGAGAGATTGAAGGTAAGTAAGAAAGTTTTAAAGGAAAATTATGTTGTACAAGGATCCCAACCTCAATGACATTTCCTGTAGTCACAGAAGCAGATGAACAAGCTCGCATTATCTTTCTGCTTCTAGCATTCTCCAACTTCCCTCACCAGGCTAGTGGCTCTCGAAAGAGCTGCTTGCAACACAGCCAGACTTGCTGTCCCTCTTGAACTTGTAGAGCTCTCCGTGCTCTCAAAGTATACCTTTTTTTACTTCTGGGCTCATATTCATATGACTGGTAATAAGCACAGCTGATCTATATTTCCTTGCCTCTGGAACAAGAGACAAGTGAGCATCTGTGCGCATCTGCTGCTTGCTACACAACCTCCAGTTGATATTATTCACTGCACCCATCTCCACCTCCCCATCTAAATCTCTTTTTAGAATGAAACACTAGATATCAAAGTATCTGTGTGGCAGGCAGCATAATCAACTACGAATATCAAGACAGAGAAGGAAGGGTGCTTCATGAATACAAGGAAATAAATCTACTACAATATATGAAAAGTGACTCACGTCCAAGAGGTTCTTAGATCTGTCAAGCTTAGTGCAGTGGGAAGCAGGCAAGATCCAAAAATGCCCTTAAGGCAAGTTTTCTGAGAGCTCTAACAATAACTTTATGCAGAAAATTCTCTGAAATTTCCGTTATTCAAAGATCAAAGAAAAGTCAGTGCTCCTTATGTCAAGAAGTTGAATTCTTACTATACGGGGGTTGCACGTTGCTTTATAGGTACAGAAACAGCAGTCTTCTGCATTGCTTAGGTTTGATAATACCTAAATGAAAAACATTCTGGATAACCTCTTAAAAGTAAACAAATTCTCAAAAGAAAAGTATTTCAAGTTCATTGGCTTGTCTGTTGACTACGCTTTGTTTAACCTCAGTTTCTTTGCTTTTTTAAAAAAAAATGTTTATTTTTATTAGGTATTTTCAAAGGCTTGTGATCAAGGAACATAATGAGGAGGAAAAATATTTGTGGGAAATAAGTTAATAAAATGATAAGTACTAGGCTCAGTTGTTGGCTGGAAAATGCAGGCACAGATCTGAGGTTAAGTTTTCTCTAAAAAGAATTACAACTTAGTGAGAAACCTTCCACATTGCCTATGACATCACAGCAACTTATCACAGGAGAGGTACTGAGAACAACCCCTGAATCTTCACTGTGCATTTTGGCTATAATAACTAATTTGTTGGAGGGGGAGATGTTTGGCAGTAATTGATACAGTACAGCAGAAAGAGATTCAAGAGAAGGCAGGCGGACATATCTCAGGGTCACTCAGAGCACTGGACCTGAATTTGGCTAATATCATCAGAAACATTGCCCTCCAACTCAAACAGCCAATATTACATCAAGCACTGGGAACTGCAGAAGCAAAGCACTGAGTTGCAGGTGTAGCGTGACTAATTCAGTGAGAAGGCAGAGTGAAACAAACGATCTTAAGTATTCTTACAGAAAAACAAACAAGAAAAGTTAAATAAATAAATAAATAATGCTTGAGAAAAGTATGTTCTAGGTAGGTGTACTGAAACACTTTGTTTTGTTTTGTATTTGCCACCCATTTGTCTTAGATTAATATCAAACAGGGAATTGCTAGGTGATCTGCCTGGATCATTCCGTTGGGGATTTTACAAGCTGTGTTTGAGCACTAGAGGGCAACAACAGCTTATTAACTAGAATTGGCAAATTTGAGGATGCCAGTTTTAAAATGTTTTAACGATCATTTTTTAACTTTCCAATCAATGGCTATTTCATTGCAAAAGTGTTTTATAAGAAAACTTTTGTTTATGGGAATGTTCTTGGTAGAGGATTATATATACACACTTTTTAATCTTCTTACTACATCATATAGCAGTAGTGAACTTCTGTAGAAGACAACATTAAGCATAAATACTTCTACATTTAAAAAATATTAAACCAGATTGTATTTTTAGTCAAATATTAGCATTGTCAGTTAATAGAGCAGAAGAGAGATTTCCCATAGTCATTCTTTCAGCTGTGATGCTTAGTTATATGCATTTTTGAGCTTATTTTTTTATGTGGGTACTGCTGCTGTATTACGAAAGAGAAAGGAGTGAGTTAGATTAATTGTAAAAGTTCACCCAGTTTGTTATGCTTTTCAACACTGCTTATTTACAATTTCTGTGCACTCTTTTTCCATTGACAGCTCCTATGATCTTACAAGTGCACCATTCTCCCTGATATGAAATGATGATGCAGCAATGAGTTTTTGCGGATTAGTTTAGGAACTAAACAGATCTACTTGTAGTAGGGAGAAAATAAGGGATAATCTTCCCACCCTGAAAAAAAAAAAAAAGTGCCTTACTTAAAACATAAAAATAATACTGGGATCATGTAACATGATCATCAAATCATCAGTGTGATATGAAGACGAACTTGGGCTGACTCTTTCTGAATGCAACCAGTTATGTTAGGGCACAAGACCAAAAGCTGACTGACTTCAATCACCTGAAGAGTGTCATAAATGCTTTAGCTGCTTGTTTCATGTAGAGATTTTACAGTGCTGAACAAACATGAGGTTTGTAAATACAGGCTGACATGAACAAAACTGTTTTGTGGTATTATACACTAAAGCAAATTTTATAGCCACTGCAAATAATCATAAAGAAATAACAAGCTAAATTGCAGATCTATTTGAGATGGATGAGAAAAGCACACAGTCACTACCTTAAGGGGCTGCGAACTCCTAATGGCATGTTTTCTCCAAATTGTGCTTTGGTTTATTGTAATTCCTGTAGGAGTAAGAAATGCTTATGCATAGGATTCTTTTGAGTAAATTACTGACCAACCAACTATTAACAAACAATTACTAACTAACCGACTAAATCAAGTGGATTTGAATCTGAGGATACCATTAGATAACAGCTTACACACACTGTCCCACACTCTGTGCTGATACACACACCTGATAGATACATGTTGATAGTTCAAAGTGCCATTACCACAGCCAATAGTCTCCACCTACTACCCCTTATTATAGCAGAAGTCTAGTTTGTGCTCTGGCACACTCTCAAAATTGGCCCAGGTTGCTGGGCACTTCCTATGCATTACTTGTTCCAATACAGATAATACACTTTCACACTTCCCTGCTCATAGATAGTTATAGGACTATCATTCACTAGGCATTCCTTCATCATTAAAAAAAAAAAAAAAAATCCCTTAAGGAGTGTACATGCCATTCCCACTTGCCTTATCAGGCCCTTGATGGATAGATCCTCTGAAGAATTGGTATATAATGAAAATTTTTCTTCATCTTCAGGAAGCCTACATATGCTGAATCTCACACTCTACATTTACTTTCTTCCCTAGGTCTCTTCACTTCCTGAGGATATTAAAATACGAAGCATACCACTGCTGCTCTTCCTCTTTGTGTTTGGTAGATATTATAAACAACAAATAAATGCATTTTTAAGTTTCAGTACAACTATGCTTGATCACTGTTTTCTGCCTATCAGCTTACTTCACAGACAGTAACATCTGAGGGTTGTGCATTAAGTTTTCTGTCCTTTCATTGTCTCATGTACCAAAAAGAGTTTGAATATGCCACGTCTGAGATGTTCTAATCAATCTTCCTGTTTTGCATTGTTTTTAAAAGAAAATAAATATTTCCAGCCTACTGACAACAGAAGAAATACCCAGGACTAGTCGTCAGGTAATTGATGCACTCTCAAGTAGCGCAGAGATTCTTTTCTCAAAGAAATTTAACAGGCAGTTAACATCCAGGACAATTTCAAGATGTTGTAGGTTAGACTGGCTAAACCATAGACATGTTTTGACACATTTGTTCATTTGGGATGTCACTCTGTATAACACAAAGGTGTTTCTTCAAAATGCTAGGATGGTGAGGGTGGCTACATGCTCCTTTTAACATGTTTTATTGGTAATGCATGGCGTGCATAACTTTTTGTTACAGGCCTGAGTTTGGACTCATTTGTGGCTTTTTTATTTATTTTATTTTATTTTATTTGCACAGAAGCCTCTGGAGGTAGCTTAAACTTCATGAAGAGGCTGCCTGTCTACAGGGATGGACTGCATTTTGCAGAGGCAATTTGGTACCTGCCACATCAGAGCAGCAGCTGAATTTCATAGAGTTCTGGCTGAACATTCAAAAGCCACAGGGAGCAGCACTGGATTTTCTCTGTGCCCCCTATTTATACCAAAAGAATGATGTGATCACTGGTTTTTAGGCTTTGACATTGTGACTTCTGTAGCTCTTCTCAAGAACAAATTGAAAATCTGTACAAAGTTCAAATCTTTATTCTTGTTCTAGGAAGATGGTAGAGAAACACTATGACACAGACTTCCTATAGGCTTGCCTGCTGTTTAGTTAGTTTCTGAGTAAGTTTTTCTGTTTGGTTCTATGAAAGAGCCTTTTTTTCCCTACTCCTAAATCCCAGTTCCACTGACACTAGTGAAATTCTCATGTGTAGTAGTCCAAGCAAGTCATGAATGAGATGAACTCTGTACTCCGGTGGCCATGCATTGCGCTGTCTTTGTGCATGCAATTCCCATTGATTAATGTGGGAGGTCCTCCTGCACTTTATTTATGGCTTTAAGTCAAGTCTTCCCACTTAGTGGCTCATAACTTTCCAAAACAATTCCCTTATAGGATGACATGACTTCTCAGCCCAGAGGTAAGTTATGAAAGAATCTGAAGACAATTTTCCCATCTGCTTCTGATTATTTAACTACAACAACGTTTTCCTTGTTTTGTTTCAGGGCATGAAATAAGGAGTTCAAATGTTTTTCCATCATGTGATATATCAGGCACTATTTCTGGAAAGAATCCAGATTTGGCACATGCTATATATATTGCCTTTACAGAGCACTCTGTTTTAGAAAAGCCAAAAATAATTTGTTTGTGAGATATAGTTTTAAACAAGTGACAACAGCTCAAACTGTGCTGCTCACTACTAAATTTAACAAGATACACGTGGCTTTCCTATGCAGACAAGTATATAAAACATGGGTATATGCCATTCAAAAGAATGTTGTGAAGGCTGGTATATTCTGAAAAGTGACAAGCCTGAACACTGAAGTCTATCCATATGTTATATCTGGGAGAGAATATAAGCTTTTCCAGAGATCTGTTGGAGACGCCATCTCAAGGGTGGGTTTGACAGTATGCCATGATGTCTTTTCAGTTGCCAAAAATGGGTATCACTGGTGACAGCAGAATTCTCCAATGACCACCTCATTAAGTGGTAACTAAAGTGATTTCCAGGAACTTAATCTGCATACACTAACAATGACATGAAGAGCAATCCAAAAAAATGCTGCATGCTACAGGCGGTTCAATTGCAGCTCAGTTCCTTATGTCTGGAAAGTCTCCTGACCCTGCAGAACATCAGGTATTTTGAAACATAGAAGGTTATCCTGGGCAGCAATCCAGATTGAATTGAAGTGGGTAGATGTGGCAGCTGGGGTCCATGACCTTGCACAGCAGCAGGTTATCGTGCATCAGCTGGCAAGTGGTAATTGTCCCCAAGTGAGACTCTGGTTCTTGTATTTGTGCTGACACCTGTGGTACAGCTGAGACTATAGGAGAAATGTGGGCTTGAAAGGTGGATAAAAAAATGAGGTCTGGCTTGGGGGTAAAATTTATAGCTTTGTAACTGTCCCTCATTTCATTTTCTTCCTTTATTTAATTTTCACCTGATTGAATGTTGATTAACTCCCTATTAGCAACTACCTTGGCTACAGGCCTCCTAGGAGGCCTGGTAAAACTAGACAGGTCACTCCAGGAATGATTTTGCATATTTCTCATTTGGTGTTTAACCTAAAATTTAGTAAGTCTTGCTTGAATCTCTAACTCAGCTCAACTCTTTTTACCCTATTACTATCAGTAGTGACTTTTACTCTCTTTTTCTGTACAGCTGTTCCACTGTTGAGCCGATGTTGTTCAAGAGTAGAGGTTTCACTCAGGGAAAGAAAAGGGGAATTTGCCCTTGTATTTGCTGGGGTTTGCTTTGACATATTGTTTGAAACAGCATCTATATAACAAAACAATTATTAGGTGATATTTATATTGAGGAGCCAGCATTGCAGTGTTGAGTGCTTTTTACTCATGAAGCAGTCCTGCATCTACTTAAATAAAAAACTAGAATCTCAGAAAAAAAAGCAGATTTTGTCCTTTGTTTGTCTTCAAGAGCTATGACAAGTGTTCCAGCTATGTTGTTGGCAGGAGTCTCAAATGTTTTGTGTTCATGCAAGTATAAGCCATTGCACGTAGCTATCAGAAAGAATAGTGAAAAGAATTGACAGACGTATAGTAGAGTACTGGAAATTTCCTGTGTAGAAACTGGGAAGGCTTCTGGGGCAATGAACGAGGCCAAAAGCTAGAGCTCTTCTGCTTACATATGCTTATTATGATCACTCAGCAGAGTAAATAGAGAACACGTGCAGATTACCCAAACCTTGTTGTTTCATAAAAGCTATAGTATGTGCAGAACTGAGGGGTGGTAGATGGAGAGAGAATGATGACTAAATGACTGGAATACACAATGCTCTACAAACATTTTTTTCTGGCCTATCCTGAAGTGGTTTGGGTCTTTGGCTCCCACTGTTTGTTTTTGTTTGTTTGATTGTTTGTGTGTGTGTGTGTGTGTATTTTCATTTGCTTGTTTTTGTTTTTAACGTGGTGACCAGGACACCTTTGATATACTGGATTTGCAATTTACTGCCACAGTGTACCATGGGAAGCACATATCCTCTGATATTTCCCCCACCTAAAGTGCCAAGATTCCTAAACCACAAATGAAGACAGGGCTCTAAACTGGCAGTTCTTTCAACTCCAAGAGCTTTTTTTTTTTTTTAATATATATTTAAAAGAAAAGCATTTGGGTGAAAATAGCATTTTACAGATATTGTTCAAATAAAAGATTTCTTAATATGCCAAGATTAAATAGGGATTTTGTTCTGTGTAAGCTCTTTTCAAATCATTCTAAAGGAATTAGAGTTTTCACAATTGTAGTAAGGAAAAAAAAAATTAGAAGTTGCATTAACTGCAAAGCTCTGGCACTGAAAAAGGCATTGGAAAGAGCTTTATGAGTCAGGGCTGTTCAAACACAATTCTCTGTCTTTTATTTGAAGATCCATGTGACAACTACTATCTGTGGGCTTGGTTGCAGAGGTGGGGAAATAGGGAAGGAAGAGAAATTGATTGGATAGCTTCAATTTTTTTTTTTTTTTTTTTTTTTTTTTTTCCTCAAAGGAGACAATAGGATCTATTTAATCCAATACTGAGTATGATGATTCTTTACTAATAGCTTTATAGCAGGCACAACTCTTTTAATAAATATATTGGGTATATGTGTGTGTGTGGGGGGGTCATTGTCTGTGTTTTCCTTTCTCACTTACCTACATTTAATTGCCAGGCATACTGGTAGAGTCTTTATCAACGTCCATGCTGTAAGGAAATTATTCAAAGAACTAATGGATATGGAAAAGCAGCAAATGAGACTTCAGCCATACATAATCACATCTTCCATCCCTCATCACATGAAGAATGAGTTACAAGTCATAAACCACAGAAATCTTTCTATAAAGAAACAGTGGAAGTTTAAGAATCCAGATTAATTCCTTCTCTAGCAGACAATGAAATCAATGGGAGATATTTTAGCCAGTGCCAAGGGGTAATGTGTGTGGAGCTTTCTGCTATCCTATCCCTGTATTTCAAATATCTTTTGAAGAGGCTTAGGTGTTTATAGTGCTGTTGCCAGTTGATAGGGTGGCAGAGGAGGTAATTTGGCAATTCCCTCCAATTCCTATAGCTCTGCTTCAAAGATCAATATGATTCTATTAAACCAGAAATTCACTAAGTATATTAAGATATATTTAGATATTCACTAAGTGAACGGGCTAGGCCTGTTTAAAAAGGGCAGACTATAGAATCAATGACTGTCAATTATCTTGGGATTTCATTAGTTGAAATGAAGTGAACAAGGACTAATAAAAACTGTTATCAGCGTTGTGATTTGTTGATTTCAGGAAGGAAGGAAGGAGACAGAAAAAGAAAGAAAAAGGAGTCAGGAAGAGAAAGATCTGTCTTTCCTGTAGGTTAATGCTTTAATATTTGGGGCCTGTTTCTCTAGAGAGGTTTTGAGACTCCAGTCAGCAACCATCCTTTGGCTGCCAGAACTTGCTCACGATGCTATGGCAATGCTCAGTCATTCCACAAATAAAGTAAAACTATGTACCTCATATGAATAAAACTATTTAAAAATGTGAATGCACGACGATTTGCTTTGCTGCAAGAATGATATTTTGAGGTTGAGGTTGGACTCGGTGATCTTGTAGGTCTCTTCCAACCTAGACTTTTCTGTGATTCTGTGATTCTGTGAAAATGTAAGGATTTTGACCTTGTAGTTTATGATGAATCTAAACTGAAAGATGCGTTTTAAGATTATACCAGTTTTTCTTCAGCCACTAGTGGGCATGGGATCTGTGGGACTTGACCTCATCTGAAGGAAAGTCCTCCAAAATGCAAGGATTGTGAACAATGGATCATCTGTATGAACTTTTTCACTCTGTAGATACATTCCTATTATGCCACAGGGCCTCCAAACGTACATAGCCTGTGTGACCTTGAGTCACAAAGCTAGCCCTAGCCTTATCTAGCAAAGTATTAGCTATCCCTATTACCATTTTTGGAGGTGAGAACATTTTGTACTTCTGAAGATCAAATTCTTAAAGACTTCTTAAATTAATTCTTCAAAATAAGTCTTTAAGACTGATGATACCTGCCTTCATGTTCATTTATCTTACATAACAACAGTAAAGTGTTAGAAGCCCATTTAAGACATCTTCTTGTACTTAAGAGAGAGCTTTAAAGCACATCAAGCAATTCAGGTGTTTTGCAGTGACTCTTCAGCAATAATAAACTTTTATCCTAATGGAAATTAAATAATCTCAGTATGGCAGGCTGGAGAAATGAGCTGTCAGGAATATCGTGCAGTTCAACAAAAGCAAATACTGAGATCTGTACCTAGAGAGGAGAAAATCTCATGTACTAGTAGATGCTGGAAGCCAGATGGCTGGAAGTGATGTTTGCAGAAGAAGTATTGGGGATCATGTTAGACACCATCCCTGGGCGTGTTCAAGGAAAGGTTGGACGTGGTGCTTAGGGGCATGGTTTAGTGGGTGACATTGGTGGTAGGGGGATGGTTGGACCCGATGATCTTGAAGGTCTTTTCCAACCTGAATGATGCTATGATTCTGTGTTACCCTGGTGAGAGGCTAGAGCCTGAGCTGGAAATAGTCATGTGGAACAAGGTAGATAAGGCTGCAATTTGCAATGTCCTGCAGTTTTGCCACCTAACCTAACCCACAAAAGTGGCCTAGAAGAAAGCTGGAGAGGGATTCTATCAGGGAGTGTAGCCATGGAACCAGGAATAATGGCTTTGAACAAATGGAGGGGAGATTCAGATTAGATGTGATGTGAGGAAGAAGTTCTTCACTCAGAGCACAAAGCGCACATGCTAATTAGGGCTGAAGATGCACCTCACTTCTGTTCTTTTCCGTAAATTAGTTTTAATTACCTAAAAACCAGTGTTAAAAATAAACCCAGGGCACAGGATAGGAGATGGAGGGCAGTCCCTGTGGCCGAGGGGCAGCCTTTCTCTCTGGCAAGCCAAATGGCCTGGGGGAGCCACCACCAGAAAAGGGCCCCTCAGCCCCCCCCAACTCTCCTCCCTTTTCCACGTGAGGGCGTCTTCCAGGCCACTCCCAACACAGCTGCCTTTGGCCACCCATGGGCCACTCCATCACAGAGGCTTGCTGAGGTCACAGTGGCCACCACTGCCCCGCCTTTGCTCCAGGCCCTATAAAACAGGACCCCTGCAGGTGGCCCACCATTCGCTGAGCTTCTTGGCACTCTGACAGCCAACTCGTGTGGCAGGAAGTAGTCCAGAAGCAGCAAGGCAAGCGGCAGGCCTCCACAGTGTGAGAGGACAGCAATGCAGTCCAAGGAAGCACCAAGAAGGGATGCACCTAACGAGAAGAGGAGGTGTCATGGGCAAAGGGTAGTGCCTGTGGCACAAGAGACACCAGTGCCCAGGAGACCTCTGGTGTGCAGCCCACAGACACTTATTATAAGCTGTACCAATGGCACCGCAACGACGCAGGGAACAGGCCACCCCCTCAGCCATGCAGTGACACGGGGCCTGGGCCTTCCCATTGGTGCAGTGGTGGCATGGGGCAAAGGCAGGAGTGTCAGCCGGGCAGCTGTGTGGAGCAGAGGCGTGCTTGTTGTCCAGAACACAGTGTGGGACCCAGCCATGGCCTTAAAACAGATAGCAGCATCGAACCCAGGCATGGAAATGAACTGGACAGTGGCATGGGACCTAGGCATGGAACTGGACGACCCCCGGTTCAGCACCCTGGACTGAAAACATTTCAGATGGAAGGCATCCCGTTTGGGCAGTCCCGGGCAAGGACTGGCTTGTCCTTCTGCCAAACACCGTGGAGCCCATGCAGCCAGATCCACCAGAAGATGTGGAGGAACCAATGGAGGTGGATCCACCTCGGCCAGACCAGACCTCTGACTACCCCGGCACCTCTTGCTCTCTGCCATGTGAACACACCAACAGCATCGCAGGAGTGCCCAGCGAGCTCCCTGCTCATCGCACAGGCTCCATCACAAGCATTAGCTTGGAGCCACCAAACACCATGGACATGCTGCAGGCTTATCTGCAAGATGTCCTGGCAATAAAGAACTCTTGCCAATTCTCAGGGGTTGTGTGAGTGCTTCTTTCCCATCCCCCAACCCTTGTGTGAGAAGTGGCATCCCTTCCGCACAGAGCCTCAAGGAAGAACACAAGAGAGGACCCAGCTTCTTTCAGGCTGCTGCGCTGGGGTGACAGGAGGAGTCCCCAAGGGCCACCTTGCACCTTTAACAATTGTGAAAATAGACCGAGGGGTGAAAATAATAGTGTGTAAGCAATTATAGGTGGCTAATTTCTTATATTAGGAGCGAGTTTCTATATCTGAGTAATTGGCAGCCACAGACATGGAGAAGGCTGAGGTACTCAGCAACTTCTTTGCTTCCGTCTGCACTGGTAGACCAGCTTCCCAAGTCTTTCATTTCCCTGAGCCCATAGACGGAGGCTGGGGGATCAAAGCCCCACCCACTGTAAGTGAAGAGCAGGTTAGAGACCACCTGATGAATCTAAAAAGGTACAAGTCTATGGGACCTGATGACATGAATCCCAGGGTCCTGAGGGAACTGGCTGATGTAGTTGCCAAGGCTCTCTCCATCATAGCTGAAAAGTCCTGACATTTCGGCAATGTCCCTGGTGAGTGGAAAAATGGAAATGTCATGCCCCTACTCTTCAACAATTAAAACAATTAGGAGACATTTCTGCTCAGAAGGAGTGGTCAGGCATTGGAATGGGTTGCTCAGGGAAGTGGTGGAGTCACCATCCCTGGGGGTGTTCAAGAAAAGCTTGAACCTGGCACTTAGGGACATGGTTTAGTGAGTAACATTGGTAGTAGGATGATGGTTGGACCAGATGATCCTGAAGGTCTTTTCCAACCTTATTTTTTCTATGATTCTATGCATAGAAGAGTGGTGTCCTGCTCTAGGGCATTCACAAATGCCTGATTCTGAAATAAACTAGGGACTTATACATGACCTGCATGCTACTTTTCCAAGCCCTGAAATATGACCACCACAGTAAAACATAAAACTTAGAGATAACAGTTCTGAATTGTCAAAGGCAACAATATTTCTCTGAGAAATCCTGGGAAATGTTAATTTAATAAAAAACGTTTTAAGCATGTGACTCCACCCTTATTTTTAATTATTACCTACTTAAAATAGTAAGAAAAAAAAAAAGGTTTTTGTTTTCCTTGAAATAGCAAACTGCTACAATATCTCTCATTTTTGTGATCTTACCTCACAAATCACTTAAACAGAGGTTGACAGTAACATTGTAGACATTAAACTTTAACCATTAGAGGGCAGTCTTTTCTACTCTGAGGAAGCGTGCGTGTAACTCGTCCTGATTGTCTAGCCTATCTCGCGGACTTGTCTAACAGCTAATAAAAACAAAACCTCTGAAGTGGTATCACAGTTGATGATACATAGCCATTTTCTTGAGGTGCTTAGTGTCTTGGCTGAATTGCAGACTGGTTAAACATAAATATATAAAATATACTCATATAAATATATTCTTATAAATATTCTCCTCAGAGTTTGAATTGGAGAGGGATGATTCTCTTTCCCTGTCATAAACTGCAGCTTGCCCATGCACTTCTAGCACGGGCACTTTAGCCCAGAAGTGGTTACTTCAAATATTTCAATATATTGCAAATGAGCTCTTTCTTACACACAGATGGTGTGTCACAATGTGTATATTGCATAAAGGTTGAAGTGCTGGATGAACGATTAGCTAATTCCTGCGACACAGTGGCTTACCTTTCTTGACCATAGGCATAAATTCTAGTCATTAATCCCTGTGACTAAAATAGTGTGAACAAATGTACAATCCTTTACCAGTAACGAATTTTTAGACTTCAAAGGTTACAGTGCAAAGCATAATTGGTAAATATTGTGGAAGTGTATTGCAAAATGCTGAGCTCCATGAAAGGGTTCTGAAAAGGAAGTATTCTTAAATTGCTGTTGCTTAAAATGCACGCACGCACATTATGGTTAATAGAGCCCAGATGCTGAATGTTTTTGAAAATCATCGCAAAATAAAATGAAATAGTGTTTTGGTGTCTGTCAGCCTGAAATGCAATCTCTTTTAAAAGGATGTTTTAGCTGTATCAACCTAGCATTACAGTGCTTTACAAATTTTAGAACTATAACTTTCTCAAATGACATTTTTTTATAATTTGACTTTGAAATGTACCCATGGATAAATATTCATAAGGAAAGTATTGGACTTGCCCTGTGGTCTGGTGGGCAGTGCCAAATTAAAATCAGAATCTTACATAGTTCACACTGAAAACACTACAGCTGAAGGAGCGTATCCTGAGGCTGTGCTGTTTTCAGCTCCCTGGGAGATGTAACAGGAGAAAAAAGGTAGTAGGTGAACAGCCTGACCTTGGATGCACCATCAGCAGGAGTCCAAGCACTCCTCCAAAGGTGTAAAGAAAATGTCCAAGCCTTTAGAGTCATCTATTTCATATGCTCCCTTGGGGTGATCACTGGCTTCCCACTGGACTAACTTACCTGTACGCTCAGCTGAACTCAAGCACCTTCTCCTCTGTGAAGTCTTTGTTGTGAAGATGTTTTCAGCCACAAAGAAATGCAGTTCTCATCCTGGGCACCAGGCAACATCTTCTGGAAGTGGAGATGGGAAAGAAAGAATGGGTGTTACACATAATGGGGAAAAATTATGTAGTACTGAAGAGCAAGGAGAAGAGGAAATTCTAATTCTGTTATATGATTAAAAAAAAAAAAAAAAAAACGGGGGGGGGGGGGGGGGCGCCTTGATCAGATGTTTGAGGGGAAAATTGTCACAGAAGTAGCAACAGTGCTATTTTTTTCTGTGTTTTGACAGACTGTGGGGAACCCTGCAGCCAGTAGCTGTGAAGATAAATGAGGTCTCCCAGCCTGGAGAAAATTTCCAGAATAGAGAAATGGCTATCAATCCAAAGAAATCTGCTCACAAGCTGCCCAAGTCCTGTTGAAAAGATGCAGTTGATATGGTATGGGACCAAAGGTGAGGGAAAAGGTATTTTGGCTTATTACTGAACTTCAAGAAGGGATAGATGATGATCAGGTATTCTATTCTATTCTATTCTATTCTATTCTATTCTATTCTATTCTATTCTATTCTATTCTATTCTATTCTATTCTATTCATCCAAAGAGTAACACTATGGCGAACCCATTGCTCCTGAAACAGGATAAACCTTGCCAGGCATATCTATCATATTTCTTAGAGCTGATCTTGTGCTGGAAAAGAGCTGGATGAAGTAATTTTGTTTATATCAACTGTACAACCTAAACGAAACGGCAAGGCAATGATCCTGGGAGTGAGGGTGTCTTATTATATCTGTAAAATGGTTTTACCAGACAGCACTGGCAAAGTCATCACTACGTCATGTCCCATTTCCTAAGCTACTTTGCTGCAGTCTTTCCTGCTGGGGGCAAGAGAGGACTTGAACTAGAGTTTCAGTACGAATCTGTGCCCTTTTGAAGTTGGTGAGAGTTTTGCCATTGACTTCAGAGGGACCAGGATTTCACCATGCCATGCCCACTCATTCTTGTTGAAACATTCAGTGAGAGAGCTAATTATGATAGTGGTTTCTGTGATGTGGGCAGCCACAAATTCATTTGCCGAGCAGCCATCTTCTCCTAAAAGCTCCTAGCTCATTAGGGACTTTAGTCCCAGTCCTACAAAGGATCCCACTGACTTCCCCGGAACCCAGGGCACCATTCAAAGATGCAGAGACCTCAGCTGTTGCTACTGGTCCCAGGAGCCCGAGCTGCCACTCCTTGCTGTCCTCTGTGCCTGACAGAACTACTTATGAGGATGCATTAGGAACCAAAACAGGGAAACCTGAGTATAAAGAAATTCGTGCGAAAGCCCTCATATCATTGAATCACCATTGAAGTCTGGGGGGAAGGGAAAGGCTGTGTAGACTTCTTGACAGTGGAAGCCTTTGATGGGATTCCAACCAGCAAATGAAGATTTCTGTTCATAAGGTTAATAAAAATTATTGTGCCCAACAAGATGAGCTTCTCGCTCCAACAGAAAAAACATTCCCTCTCTATTCTCATTTACTTCATTCTGACTTTAAACTCAAATAAGCAGCATAACCATTTCAGAGAAACCCCGCCTAACAGTGGCTTTTCTCTGTGAGGTATTCTTGCCTCCTCTTTTACTTTGTAAAAATTGCTATGACTGAGTTAAATCTGTGTGTATGAACTCGAATCAAAGCCAAGGAACAGTTAGAACAGAGGTTTGGTCTTGAATCCAGAGCATTGAATAGAAAAAGGTACCTAGGCTTGAGTAGAGAGATGAGGACTGTCTCTAGGAAGGGTGTGGAGAAAAGGGGATAGGCAGAGGCAAGTGAAGCCACTAATCATTAGATGACTTAGAGGAAATCCTATCAGGAAAGGAAAAGGCTTGAATTACAGGAAAATGGTGAAATGCACCAGCATAAGGGGTGACAGCATATAATGTCTGAAAGCTAAAAATAAAACCAGCCAGCTTGGACTGCAGGGAAGATGTGAGAGAAAATAGGCAGGGGATCAGGCTCCCAAGGGAGACAGTTGAGACAGCAGTGTGTTTCCAGGAAAAAAAAAAAAAAGATGCTAGGGGGAACAGCATGTGGAGAAATGTGTTATGTGATTCAGGGGTTCAGGCTTGAGGTTTTCCTCAGCTGTGCATTACATTATTAAGATACAAATAATTCATTATAGACTCACAATACTCCAGAAGATGTTAATCACCGATCATACAAAGTTATGAGCATGTACCATAAGGAAAAAAAAAATCCTCCTTTTATTTCTCTCTGATTCCAGTCAGTGAAAATTGAATGTTGTGCTCCTTCTGCCTGTCCCTGCAAACCTGGTTGTGATGAGGTTTATCTACTTTCTGGTACATTTGTGCAGGGGAAGCCCTTTCCCTCCACCATCCATGTGGATCTTGCTCATCTCCCCGGCTGACGTGGCAGTAACAGGGGAGGCTATTTCATCTGGAAGAGGGTCAAGGACAACATTTTGTAATACAGACCTGCCCCTAGACAGGTATTGCTTTTGAGTTGTTTTAAAAAAATAAAAATGTAAACAACCTTGAAGGTGGGATATATTTTTCTTCGTGTAAAAAGTTTTGACTTTTTTTTTTTTTTTTTTTTTTTTTTTCCCAGTAAAGGCTGAGAGTCTGATATTTTCATATGACTGCAGGAGCCTGATGTTAGAGTCAGTCTACGCCACCGCCTGGGCCTTTAATCTGGCCCAGATGTTATCTCCTACTGTAATCACAAGAAAAGCTATGAAAATACATGTTCAACAGATACAAAATTAAAAGTTAAACATTTCCATAAGTTTCTAATAACCTTGAGAACAATACAGACTTCTGGGGGCAAGGACCTCACATTTTGCTTCGAGTCACTCTGCCCCGCAGCATCACCCTAGCAAAGGGCTGCAACAGGCTGGCAGAGAGCCATGTGTGTTCAGACTTGGGTTTTCCTTGGAGAAACCTCCCTGAAGCAGGGCTGGAAAACCGGAGGAAACTGTATTTCCTTGGAGAACCCCTGAAGCAGGTTCAGGAAAACTAGGGGAGGAAAAAACGGGAGGAAACACGAAGAAGCTGCGGTTGTTTCCCGCGGCGTACAAGGCAGGAGAGGGACGCCTTTTTGCAAGCGGGGCTGTGTGGCCGCGTCCCGCAGTTTGCGGGGCGCTCGCTGCCCGTTTCGCTAAGAAACGGGCGTGCGGGAGGGAGCAGCAGGAGAGGGGCGGCCTTCACCTGGAGGAGGAGCCGCCGCCTTTGTGCCGCCGCTCCGTGCCCGAAAGTAGTCCCGTCCCTGTGGGGCCGGCGTCTCTCCGAGCCGCACTGCTCCCCAAAAGCGGCGTTGAGGGAGTGAAAAGGGGGGAGCCCCACGCGTGCAGCAGCCCCGCGGGAATTTGGGCCGACCCCCTCTGCCCCCAGCGGGCACGGAGGCCCCGCCGCCGCCGTGTGCGTGCGCGAGGGGGGAGCGAGCGGGCAGGGGGCGGTGCTGGCATCCATCCCCCCGTCCCATCCGTCCGTCCCTCCCTGCTTCTGGCCCTCCTTCCGTCCGTCCCTCCTTGCAGCCGTCCCTCCCTCCGTGCCCGGGGAGGCGGGCGCTCTTCGGGGAGCGGGGAGCGGGGCGCGGCGGCTGGGGGAGGAGGAAGAGGAGGAGGAGGCTGTATCCCTGCGCCTGTGCGCGCCCGGAGGAGCCGCGGGGAGCGCTCGGGTTCGGGCTCGGGGGGTGGATGGCGAACGGCCGCGGCCAGGCGGCGGCTGGCATGGGGTGGAGCGGCGGCGCGGCGGGCCGAGCGGCCTGCTAGGGGGTGCCTCGCTGCCCCGGCCTTCCTCCTCCTCCTCCTCCTCCTCCTCCTCTCCCCGCCGGCCGGGAAGCATGAACGGGCAGCGGGGGTGCTGCTCCTCGCCGCCGCCCCGCCGGTGAGAGCGCGGAGCGAGGGAAGATGGGGGCCGTCCTGCGCAGCCTGCTCGCCTGCAGTTTTTGTTCCCTGATGAGAGGTGAGCGGGGAGGCGGGAGGAGGAGGAGGAGGAGGCAGGGGAAAAGTTGACGGCTGTGCTGCGAGGGGCCATGTTTGACCGTGCGGGAGGGGAGCGGCCTGGCGGGGCCCGCTGCGGGGGCAGTGCTCCGCACCCCTCCCGGCATTGTTGTCTCCTCTAACTTAAAATAAAATAAAATAACATAAAAACGAAAACGCAAATGTCACGCCAGCATCGCCGCCCCGGCCGTAGGAGAAATTATTTTCCTCCTGTCGCTGCTGGGACCGCGGAGAAGTTTGCTGGGGCGCCAGCAGCGCGCGCGGGGCTGCGCGGAGCCCCCCGAGTAGCTCCGGGGGGTGTCAGTGGGGGCACCCCGGGAGACTGTT
This sequence comes from Nettapus auritus, assembly GCA_011076525.1. Lineage (NCBI taxonomy): Eukaryota > Metazoa > Chordata > Aves > Anseriformes > Anatidae > Nettapus > Nettapus auritus. The sequence continues at coordinate 70,245,918 of CM021765.1, forward strand.
GTTCCGCCCCCCCCTCCAAGGTGGCCTCTTGGTCTGTGGGATTTCGTGGTGAGACAACCGAGGCGCCCTTGGAGAACGTGCTGAACTCAGCGACAGGGTCTGTGCTGGCTCTTGCTGGGGAGAAGTCACCTGTGGTGGCTGCATCCATCCTCTTGTCCTTGTGTTTTTCCCTAGATGAGGGAAGAGGTTAATTGCTAATAGTTAATCAACTGCACTGTAATGTCGAAAATTAATCTGTCATCGACATCCGTGGGTTTCGATGAAAGCCTGAGTAAAGGTGGCTTAGGCTGAAGGAACCACTCAGTAGTCAGTTGTTCGGCACTCTGGAAAACAAAATTTTCCACTCCTCCATACCCCCCCCCCCTTTTTTTTTTTCCCCTCTATGCATCTGTTTGCCATATTGTATCCTGTTTGCAAAGATACAAGTATACTTATTTAAATGGACTGCGTCACTTTTTGTATTCCTATTGTGGCAGCAAAACCTCAATTTGCAAAAGTAAAGTTGGATCCAGAGCATGGACAGGAATTGTTTCTTGATTAGTTCATTTTATTATGTCACGATCATACCTGGTCCTAATAAACCATTCATTTGGCTCTCCAGTCCAATTGACAGCATAGAAATCATTGGGATGCATACTGTCACGCAGTATCAGCACGGTCACGGTCACTTCTTCAAATTAATCTCAAGATAGTGACATGTCCTACTGAAGTTTTTTGCATACCTGATGATGCTTAACAAGAAACTTCGAAGAAACATTCAGTTTATAAACAGTTTAGGCTGTTATCTCTTCTCCTCTCTCACCTTTGTCTATTGCCAAGGACACTTGTATCCAAACAGCACTTCTCTTTCTTCTGTGTTCATGTGCTCCTGTTGTTTGATTACCTCCCTGGAGTCATAATCTTCTATTTGTGGCATGATAGTAATTTCCCTGATTGTTACTTTATGTAGATATAAACATCAGGAACGGATGAACTCTGAAGAAACAAACAAATCAAATTTTAATGCATACGTCCTCCCTAGTAAACAATCTGTGCAGGTAGAATTGGTTCAAATGAGATATGTTGAGTTCATAAGAGGTGTCAGCAGTTCCTTAATGAGGCAGAGGCAGTGCCAGCATCAGTATGAATACATTTATATGTAGAAGTAGAGGTAAAGTTACGAAATCTGCTGTTTGGTTTGTGAATTCAGTACTGTGAGGGGTGCCAAGCCAACAGTATTGGAGACTGAAACCCAAAAACTGGTATATGGGTGGACTACAGCATCCTCTCTGCTTAGAGAACCTGCCTCCCTGTTCTCAATGGCTTAAAGCAACAAACAAAACCACCAACACAACACAAATGGACAGAGGCTTATAGCTGAGCTGTGATTATTAGTGTAAGGAAACTATGGTAGGCTGGTTTACCAAGCTGGAAAGGAATAAAATTGGTAGCATGGAAGTGCAGAACCCCGTTAACTAGTACTGTCTTGAAGTACCGGTCTGTTACTAGCCAGAGACAGAAGCACCTTGGAGGACTGCGATAAGCCAGGCCCTACTGACATTTCAAGGGCAGATATTTAGATTTGTAGGAGGTGGGGGGTTACTGTCATGACAGCCAGCTGTGGAGATTTTGTGTACTTGGGTTTTTGTTCCCCCCCCCCGATATTGTGGCTGATGGGAGGAAGGGGTAGCTTTCCTGGAACACCCAGAACCACACCGCAGCCCAGCTGCTGTGCTCCTCTCTTGGTTCCTGGTGCTTCTTGAAGCCATTCCCCAGGGGTACAGGGGGGAATGAGCAAGACCTGCTTCGTGACAGCTTTGCATGTTCTTTGTGGCAGCTGTAAAACCAATGCGGTTCCTGGTAGAGGTAGCTGGCAGTTGCAGAGAGGCAATAGCAGTGGCATCACATCTGTCAGGGAGCTACAGAAATCTGTGAAACAGGTTTCAACTTATTAAAAAGTGTTAAAGAGGTAGTTCTGCCTTCACAAGTATTCTTGCCTTACTTTTCCTACAGAAATAACTCTCCAGTCAGCATGGAGAGCAATTGCTGTTGTTTTGGTTTTTGAACCCTGATCATGCAGAACATGCACAAAGCTCTCGTTTGAATAGAGGTCTTATAAATGATGTTTGTGCAGACTTAGTGAATGTTGCAGACCTCTGGGCTTAAGGTCAGTTAGTGAAGGAATGAAAATGGTTGTTTGGCAATGGGCATTTTAAAACCCCTTCTTCTCTTATGTGTTCAGAAGAGAGTTTGTCTGAATCTTTTGTTGTTAGTAACTTGCTTTTGATAAGCAGAGCATCTTTGCCTTTTTTTTTTTTGTATATTTTTTAGATGGTCCCATTTGTACGCAGTTTAGAGGAGCCTAATGTTCAAGACTTGTTAAGCTGTGACTGGGGTGTTTGTGCACATTTTTCTACCAAAAGTCCAGAAATGGGACCAGGCTTTTTACTTCTGAAGCAGGCAGGCTGGAGATGAAGCATGGGGTTTAATCTGGAGTTACCTTTTTACCTTCCAGGCTAAAGGTCTCTTGACCTAGGACTAGACAACACTTAGATTTTGATAAAATGACTTAGAAATATCTATTTTATTTTTTTGTCATCACCATGATGTATTTCTCCACCCAAACTTGAACAGACCATATTCTGGTCACGTTTTTCCATTGTATGATTCCTTAGAAATCAGCACAACTCTGCTGTGGTTTGCAATGCATTTTCCTCTTTCATCTCTCCATAGAGCAGTCTAAAATTAGTGTGATCTAAGGTGTTATAAAATCCACCATTACTTTAATAGTTTTTGCAGTTGCATCTCTGTTATAGTTCACTATCATCAGATTACTTTAGCTTTTTATTTTTGTAATTTTTCACAGAAAGATTAAGATGGAAAGCATGGTGGATTTTTTTTCTATGCCTGGGAGGTAAGGTGAAGTAGTTGTTTATGGCAAGGTGTGCTGAAAAAGTGTGGAAGCTCTGGGTATATGGATGAAGCTGTGTATATCCGCTCACAGATGTGTAAAGATGATGGGCTTCTTGTATCCTGACGTGGAGTTCTATACAGATATTTGGGTGAAAATCTTTGCTCAAGTTTCCCAGCAATACTAGTTAGAGGAGCATTAATCAGGTTTCCTTTTTTTCTCTTATGAATTGATAACATCTGCACTTCCAGAGTTCCAGATAATGAGGGAATTTGGCTGGAACTTGTAGAATGGGTAGAGGTTTTTTTTTTTTTTTTTTTGGAGGAAGATGAGTCAGGGGCTGGGTTGTAGGAACCTTTTAAACTCTGTCTTTGGGAGCTGAAGAAATCTGATTCCTTTGGACATATGTAATCCACCTTTGTGATGATGTCGCATCTCAAAAATGCCAGCTTCAAAATATCTGCTGCAGTGCATATAATATGGGATTTACTTTTTAGTTCACATCAAGTAGAGCACAGATAATTTTTTTTTTTCCTTCTGAGGGAGTGGGGTAGGGGAAGAAAACAGGGAGAAACAGCTCTCAGCTTCTGATCTGTCACCATTCATCTCTTTTGGCAGCCAGTCTTGAGGCTTAGACACTGTATTCTTTGTCCCCAGCACATTTAACCTCATTAATTTCCTATGAAATGCTAACTGCTAGGCTTGCTTTGCTGGTGGCTTCTTCCAGAGAGTCCCCATCGTTGTACAACAGGGAGGAGAACATGTAATTGCTGAGCAGCACCAGAAATGCATTTTTTTTTCTAGAGCTTTGTTGTGTGTTGCTGCTTCGGGCAGGGTCTTGGACCTGAGTGCCCAGGAACGTGGCCAGCTCTTCTCCCAGCTCTCCTTCTGGGGAGCCCGCACCTATCCACAGCCTCACCTGGGAGAGGTTTGGTTCACAAACTATATGTGGCTGGTAAAATCCACTGCTGCCACCCACTTCTCTGATGACACATGAAGGGCTCTTGGTACTTTGTCAGCGTGGTTTACTTTGGAAAGGAATTGTGTAAGTGGTGTCTCTTCAAAAGACATGGGGGGATGCGGCTGCCCCAAAGACTTGGGGAGCGGTCGCTGTTCTTACTCTCAGAAAGCAGCTGGTATTGCTTGTGTGGAAGTGGGGCCATTGAACCTAAATTCTGTGGCTGTTGGTGTGTGGATGGGATGAGCGCGCAGTGACCATTTACACTTCTCAGCCATGCACTTTGTAGTGATGGTTCTTCTAGAGGGCAGTTGCTAGTGCCTTTCTTCATGAGGTGAAAAAAGTTTTCTCCTCTAATAATTCGTAGTTATACAACTCGCACCTTGCTTGTGTCGTTTCAGAGTTTATATTTCAGAGTATAACACACTGTAAACAAAGGAACTGACTGACGCTTTTATGGTAATTGTTCAAGGCTTGGAAGCAGAAAGCATTGCATCTCTAATGCGTTGTATGTAAATGCTGGGTATTGACACCCTAAACGTTAAACAACTTTTTTCTATTTATATTTGGCAGGCACGTTAACATAGACAGCCTTCCTTAAGCTGTCTGGGTATTCTTGTAGTTTATAAATACTTCGTAAAAAGAGATTCACAGGTAGTAGGCTCGATGTTTGCTTCACATGGTCTGACTCTGATGGTGTTTGCAAGCAGAAATGAACTTGTTTCTCCTTTTTGTTACGATCCCCTGTGCTGTGGTTATGAAAATAGGGGAGTTCTTTGTCTCCTTGTGATTATCATGCTACAGACCTTTCTATTTCAGCGCAGTTGGCACAGTCCCTGCTAATTTGGAAATGGAGTCAAACCTACCAATCAATGAATACAATGTGACTACTGTAATACCATTTGATTTTCAGTGTACTTTTAAGAAGATACTTTTCAAATGTAGGTGGGGGGGGGGGAAGCTATGGCTTAGTAATATTTTGTTTCCTTTGCAAACTGTTATAAACTTCTGAGAAAGCATGTTAGCTTAAATAGAAGGAATGCTTTTTGAGTTTCAATATTTATATGAATAGAACAATAATAAAATGTTTTAAATATAAACAGACATGGAAAATGGCAACGTTCATACAGATTTTTTCAGTATCTTGTTACAGGATCACATTACCTAAATAGAATTACTCCCTCGTGATATAATCAATGTGGCAGAAATGGGATTATAGTTTTAATTCTGTTTATGAAGGCCATGTGTGAGCTCTTGATGTCAGATTTGAAAAGTAATCATATGAGAGACAGAAAATCTTAATCAACTAGCTATATAATTTTGCTTGATCAAAAATCATTTGTTTTCTTTCTTTATGATAATGTAATGTAATTTTCTCATTTATATTTTTCCCCCTACTCTTTTCTCCCCCAAACCTGTTCCAAGGGGAAAAAACAAATATTTTTTTTTTTTTTTTTTTTTTTTTAGTGTTTATGCCTCCAAAACATCTCTATAATGAGCATTCTCCTCTATAAGCTGTCAAACAGTTCTAGAAGGTGTCTGCTGTGTTTGCTTAAACTCCTGAAGTTAAGAGCATGTGGAAGGTGACTTAGAATTTTAAATATTTTTCCTTTGATTGTTGTTCTGTCAAAGCAGTGAATAAATTTTTTGCTTGTACTCATAGTATTAGTATTAATTAAAATGCTGACACTGCAGAAATCCAAAAATCCATAAGAGTAGAGATATTAAAGTTAAGTATAATGGAGGAGTAGGAAAAATAATTTGTAAACGTTGTAGTTACTCTTATGTATTCATTTGGAAAACACATTTGTGTTTTAATAAATCAGAAACTTAACTGAGGCTCAACAGTTAATATTTACCCTGTAGGAATAGTAATGTTCATAGGTAATATAATTCCAAATTGGTTGGGGTGGGAGTGTGTGCGTTTATGGATTGATAGATTTTTTTTTTTTTTCCTTTTGGATTACCAGAATTAAGTTGTATTCAATAGGCACTTGCATTTGTTGAATGGTCCTCTCTGTGTCTACATATATTTTTTTCATGCATAAAAATGAATAATTTCTAATGTAAGTTTGTTGAAGATTTGACATTAACTATGATGGTATATGAGAGTATTCTGAGAGTTTAAAATGAATAAAACAAATCATGCAGGTCCAACTGTGTTTTAAAAGAAAAAAAAGAAATGCAACGATTTTCAAAATTCTTGAAGTGTGTCCATCTTTCTTTACCCTTTAAAAATAGTCCCTAACTGTTTATTTAGGGTGGAATAGTTATTTACTAATCTGTAGTAAATTTAATATAGACTTAAGTCTTAGCCTGCTTAAAGTGCAATTTTGGTTTGAGAACTTTTTTCCCTTTGGCTGATGGAAAGTTTAGCTTTAAGCTTGCACTGTGAGTATTATGTTTCAGTTTTCATATAAATCTGTTTTCTATTTGTGTGAATCATGGCATCAAATCCTTCATTTTTTGCAAAAAAATTTATATACTGTTTTCTCTTGAAGAAAGTATTGTAGCTGTGTGAGAAACAAAATCTGTGAACTTGTATGGACAAAAAATAGTAGGAGGTATAGCTTTTTTTTTATTCTCGGTATTTGTTATGATGGATGAACTGACAAAGGTGCCATTCACCAAGCTTGATCTGGCAAGTGTGACACAAAGTAATCACTGGATAGCTGATATGTTGTTAGATGAAGAATCGCAGAGGAATGGAGATGAAAATGTGATAAGTCTTTTGAGGCAGTGGAGCCTTCTACTCTCCCTGTAATCAGTTGCACATTTATGTCACAGCTGAGGGCTGTCACTTACTCTTGCATTGCACTTAGCAGTGCTGACAACTTTTTCTTGTTTGTCAGTCATTCAGTCCTCCAGCTAGGGTCTTTTGTGCTAAATTCTGAGGTCATGCTTTACAGCAACTTCCTAAGAGTGCTTCAAAAAACGTAAAGAAGAGAACAAGTAAACTTAAGGGCTTTTTATGTTTTATTTTTAACTTGATGATATACACTGTTTCACTTAACGAAACATTAAGCAAAGCACCATATAGGCGAAGCATGCCAGCTGGGATAAATTGCTGAAAGTGTCATCTAAGGGTAGCTCAATGACTGTCAACTTGTCCATGAGGAAAAGGAGTTGTTAGTTTCAAGGTGAACTAGTATGCTGTTGCTCAGTGCATCCCCAAACAGGTGTGCTGGCCAGCCCACGGGTCGCGATCGTTCCAGGCTAGCAGCAAACTTTGGAGCATTCCTGTCTCATCTGGCTGAGGTATGCGATGTGTATCTGGTAGCTGCCAGCCTTCCCAGGCCCTGGGAAGGGCTGCCTCTGCCACCTCATCCCAGCACTGCGTCTCAGTGCTCTAATTCGGTGCAGGGACTTAAACGGCACTCAGTCTTTCAGCAACATCATGAGGGATTTGATGCAGGATTTTTGGTTTGTTTTCTTACTCTTAGAACCCCTGTAGGCAATAATGATGCCAGAATGTATGAAGGGTAGTGTTTGTTTTTTCTTGTTGTTGTTTCTGTTTGTTTGTTTTCTTGCCGCTTTGTGGCTCCTCCTTCTAAGCAACAGGATCATGGCAGAAGGTCAGTGTTAGATGACAGCACGGCTGCAAGCAGATGCCTGATCAGGGAGCATAACGCCCTGCTCATCCTAGGCTGTTGTGAGCAAGACAGATTCAGCATATTAAGTTATGGATGTGTCAACTCTCTGTCAGAGTGGTGTCTTTTATCCCCATTTGAGTGCACTGGAAAGAGTAGGACAGTCAGTGTTACAGAAAGATGAGCCAAGTCACCTTTTCCTTACTGAGATGGACAGTCGACGTGAGTGTGCTACCAAATGCTGAGGCATGCTGTGATAATTTGGAAGTCATCAGCTGCCAGCTTTGTAGATCTGTTGCTGACAAGGTGATTTCATGGGTGATGCCTGCCATTCAGAAAGTTATTTGCATGTCATACACTGGTGTTCATGGTGTACTTCAGTCATACGTGCTTTTGTTATACTGTGCCAGGTCTGCTGACTTGGTATTTCTGGACCTGGCATTTCTGTCCTTCCATGGACTTTTTTTCCTCATTCTCTTACCCCCATCGTTTAGTTCCTTAGTAAGAGAAGTTTTTTTCCTATTATTGAGCAGGTTAAAGGATGATGTGTTGACTGTGTATCAGCAAACCTCGCCTTTGTCTCCACAGCTCCTAAATGGCCAAAGTCCTGCAAAACTAACAGTAGCGACTTGGTGCAGAATCCAGGTGCCATTGTTGCTGTTTGGTGTCTTTGCTTTTGCACTGATGTTTTCACTCTTCTCATTCATTAGCAAGCCTGGCTGTTCCTGTCACCTTTTGAGTTGCCACCTGAACAGCCCTCAGATGTCTTTGGGGTGTGGAATAAGCTTTAGGTTAGCTGAAAAGAGGAGAGAAGGACTTCTTGGAAAAGTTTATGCTGCCTCAGGCTTGTTTACTGAAGTCTGATTGCCTGCAGTGTCCTGTAGGTGTATTCGTGAGAACAAGGACGTTCGGATAGAAGAGAGCTCTCCAGCTCTCTCTGAAGGTGGAATGGGTACTACCGTTAAGTTCATTAGTCTGTGTAGAAACAATTATGTGGGATACATCAGGAAGGATGTTGTGATGGGCCACTTGGTGTAAATTCTGGTGCTTGCTGTGCTGAAATGCCTATATATTTCCTTGAGATTTGTTTTTTGCTTGAAAATAGAAACCATCACTGTATGTGTTTCTTGAGGATGGGTCCCTGATTTGGGGGGAAGCTTTGTTTTTCTTTGCAACATACCTCTGTTCTGATTGATATGCCTCCCAGGCTTTTATTCCCAATGTTATCTCAACTGTTCATGATGACACTTACTACAAACACTGCATTCAGTTCGTTTTCCAAAGAACGATGAAGTCTCAAGTTCTGACTGCAACTCTCCCCCTGCTCCCACATGAGGAATCAAAAGTCACAACTCCTGATAAATCTTTTCCTTCTTGCTCCTCCAGGCTGAGCAGCAGGATTTGAATGTGCACTAAAACTAAATACACAGAATTATTTTTAAGCATAAGCAGTGATGGAGAAACTTGAAACCTGGGGAGTGAAAGGAGGGTCCTCACAATTTGTGCCAGAACACTCTCCACTGAGAGAGCTTTTCTTACATTCTTCTGTTGGCTGTCTGTGGAACATACTGGGAATGGGAAGGATTGTAGTACATACAAGGAGCTTTCTGTGCTGGATGGCTTTGAGGAGGTTGCAGTTACTGATCTTTGCTGGTTATTTATACCCACTCCTCTGACTTTTTTTTTCCCCTTGCAGTCGGTATGTGGGTGCATGTTATTCTATCAAGGTGTCTAGTAAATTCTCTGTGCTTCCTGTGCCTCATCCAAGATGGCGCGTGTTTGCTTGGTGTATCTCATCGCTGTGTCTACTCTTTTCCAGTCTGTGTTTGCTGTCCTCATGGCAGTGAGCTTGGCAGTACTGATTCAGCTTCAGGTGCTCAAACTTCTTCACTGTGACGTTTAAAAGAGGGAGTTTTCTCTTTGCGGTTTGAGGACATCTTCTTCCAATGTAGCAACCTCTCGGCTTATATATAGCAGTGGCCTTCTGTATGGATACTTCTTTCCATAATGTGTGCACCTGCTGAGTATGACTGGCCAGGCCACACTGGGATTCTGGCAAAGGTTGCCACCAATTTTGGTGGCCACCTCTCATCTGGCCTAAATTGAGGGTTCACAAACACCTGGTTCATCTAATTTGTCAAAGCTGATGTAGTCCTGCCTTTCCCTGTTGCGCTAGTCGTACATTGATCTGTTTTTGTTATGAACTGGTTCTGGTTGACAGCTGGCTGAAAACTACTTTTTGTGGGTGAGGAAAGGGTATGGTAGCTTTCTGCTAGTTTAGCTCCCTGCACTGTCTCGCCGTGGTACTGGGTGAGCGCTAGTGCCAATGCAAAAGAGAGGTTGGAAACCTACAGCTGAAAGTGGAGCTGAGGAGAAAGGATGTAGCTGCAGTCACATCTTGAGCAGATCTAATAGGCTGCCAATAAAAGCAGGGAGAGCTGCTCCCCCTTCCAGCACCCTGCTGCTTGCCTTATGTTAGTTTTGGAGTTTGCTGGTCCTCTTCTTGAGTTGATTCAACTTGCTAACCCAGTCAAACCTTTCACTGATGTAATAATTTGAATCAGCTTGGCAAAGGGTGGGGTAGAGCAGCATAGTTGAGGGTTGCAAATGACGAAAAAAGGGGGTTGGGGAAAATGAGGCGATACTAGCTGTCTTAACCAGGCTGAAGTCCCTAAGAGTGAAAGAGAACGAGCCTGTGGAGGGGTAACACTGACCTCACGACACCAAGAGGTGTTATAGATCACTGGAAGTGGAAAGAGAGCAAGTAGGTACTTGTGGAAGTGGCATCTCAACTAGTTAAAGAAAAGTATGACAAATTCTGACAGCCTAAAGTTGCCTCTTGAATATTAAAATAATAATAATAATAATACAGTAGAAAAATGTTTTTACTTGTTAATTGTTTTTTATTTCTAGTGGCTCATCCCTTTGCATCCTGTGGGCTGCAGTATTTTTAAGCCACAATTTTTGTTGTGGTTCAGATGTGTTAAACCTTGATTTTTGTAACTTTTGTAGTCTCTAAACAAACATTTGTTCTTGCTGGTTGATACAAAAAAAGGCTATTTTGAAACTAAGCCTAGCTTTTACTCTGTATTGGGTACTTTTCCCTAATTAAAAGAATAAACTACATGAAGGCCTCTCAGGTGGTAGATGATGTGGTAACTTTCACTATGGTTTCAGTTGGTTGAGTTCTAAGATGGTTGTTTTTTCTTTTGCTTTAAAAGAGTTATTAGTATAGTTCATAACTGTGTTATTCAAGACAGCATCGTTGGGTCCTGTGTCTCTTTCAGAGTGAGTTACATGGAGCAGGATGGGATCTTCTGCCCCAGTTTTCCCTTTGGCATTGCTGTTTGAGTCAAGTAAATAGCAGAGATGATACTTGGTACTAATGCTGCCAACTTCAATAATTAGATTTTATAGGATTTTGAAGCCTTCGTGTTTTCTGGGAAGGGTTGGAGAGGGTAGGGGAACAAACCTGTTTTTTATTATTTTGGTGATGCATACTTCATTCCTGAATGTCGCAACAAATTGGAAAGCTTAATATCCTCCTCTGCCAGCCCTGTGGAATGTGCTACAAGTTGCAGCTTTGAATCAATCTGCATGAAACTGCTCATCCTAAGCGTAGCTGTGTTCTTTCTGAGCTGTCATTCAAATAACTGGTATCATTCATGAAAACGATGCTTTCTCCAACCATTCCTCGGCCAGCTCTGAGCTCCAACAACAAGTGAATAACCTATGCAGTACAGTTGTGTTAGGCTCAGCGGTGCCTTCAGGCCTCAGTGATTACACTTGACATGCCTGGTGTTCCAATTCACTGCATGCTGTGTGCATGGGTATTCTTGCCCTGTGTTGTACATAATAATGGGGCCTGTACTCATTTGTGCCTGGATTTACCTTTTTTCAAATGCTGGGCATGCTGTTTTATTAGAGAGAGCTCTGCCAGTTGGCTGCACATTTCACATGGTGCTCTGGGTGACATTGAGCTGGCTATTAATGAGATTTTTCAAGTCACGATTGTATGCAAGCTTTAAAAAGTAGATGATTATATTGCATGTTTCTTTTTTATCATTCTCAGTTTACCAAGTAGTTTTTTTGTTTTCTTCTGGAAATGCAGTCTTTGTAAGCAACCTGCACTTAAGGAAACTCTACTGTGATTCATTTTGAATCTTTAGGGTATGGAAAATTATGCAAGGAAGGAAAGGAGATAGCAAAGTAAGGTAATAAACATACCTTAATAAAAGGTTTCTGCTTTCTGATTTAAAGACGTCTACCCCTTCTCCATAGAACTATAATCTCTAAACCGAATATTTTGCTGCACAACTGAAAACTTGCTTTCTGGAGGGGAAGTACAAATTTAACATCCTTAAAAACAAAAAAAGCTCCACCCCCAGCTTTTCAGGTATCTTATTTCTAAAGTTTGGCGTGAATCAATTTATATTCAGTACTTTTAAATTTAGGCAGACAGCCTGAACAATTTAGTTTTCAAAAAGAAAAAGAAAGAAAATAGCTTCCAAAGATATAACAGCACTTGTTTAATTTGTTTAGTTAGAGGTAGATTAAGGAAATTCTTAGTTCCTTCAGTTTCTCCCAATACATGTGGCAGTGTCTTTAATAAACAGTTTTGCAGTAATGAGGGGAGTAGTCTGCTCTTGAAAACTAGCTTTAGAATTTTCTGAAGCGTGTATTTGTTAGGTGGTAGTATTTCTACTTTCAGTGTGGGATTCTGAATTCATTGTGATTTCTCATGCAAGAACTGTATCTGTTCTGGTAGTGTAGCCATTGACATTCAGACAGGCACATCTGCTGCTCTGAAATTAGGGATTTTCTGTTAGGATATAGATCCTGCTAGAAATTTAATATGTCTACCTATCCTGATGAATAAATCTGGAGGATTTTCGTTAAATTTGTGCGGTGGCAGGTAGACAAGAATTCAGTATGCCAGCCACTGTATGTCTAGATGCTGCTGTACAGCTCTGCTGCTACAGTGACTGAGTAAACACAGGGAAAGTTAGATATGTTTAGTGGTAAAAACTATGTACTTTTCTTAACCTTATGTAAAAGTAGGAATGAGGATGGAATTTTCATAATGTTATATATAGCTTGTGGTTAAAGAGAATTAAAGTGGCTGTTGTGGTTTAACCCGGCCGGCAGCTAAACACCACACAGCCGTTCGCTCACCCTCCCCCCTCCCTCTCTGGGATGGGGGAGAGAAACGGAAAAGTGAAACGAGAGTTGAGACAGAGACAGTTTATTAAGATAGAAAATAATAATAATAATAGTAATAATAATAATAGTGTGTACGAAACAAGTGATGCACAATGCAATTGCTCACCACCTGCTGACCGATGCCCAGTCTATCCCAAGCAGCTGCCCCCCCCACCCCGGCTAGCCACCCCTATATATTGTTTAGCATGACGTCAGATGGTATGGAATACTCCTTTGGCCAGTTTGGGTCAGCTGTCCTGGCTCTGTCCCCTCCCAGCTCTTGCTGCACCCCCAGCCTGCCCGCTGGCAGGACAGAGCGAGGAGCTGAAAAGTCCTTGGCTTGGTACAAGCACTGCTCTGCAACAACCAAAACATCAGCATGTTATCAGCATTCTTCCCATCCTAATCCAAAACACAGCACTCTACCAGCTACTAGGAGGAAAACTGTCCTAACTGAAACCAGGACAGTGGCATATTACATTTTTAAAACATGGTTGCTTCATGGTTGCTTCTTTCCATTAATTGTATTAGTCAGGTATAATGTATGAAAAATGTATTGACTGTGCAAACTGATACTAGTAAGCAAATAAGAGGAGTGAAGCTGAGTTTGGAAGAACTCACTGTGGTTCTCTCATGTAGGTGTATTTTTCTCCCTGCCTCTTCATACCAATACTGACACTCATATATATATATATATATATATATATATATGTTCCTCTAATGCTGTGCTCTGCATTTTGTATTTGTATGTATTATATGTAAAATATCCAAGATACATCATTTCAGAGAGTATCGACACACACCTTTGATAGCCTGACATGAATTATGTTTTTATAGAAGTTTATGAGGTGTATATTATTAAATTCTGACAATAAATAAATATTTATTTTTGCTCTTGTGGGCCAGTACTGAGTGCTTATAAAGCTGCTTTAACCTAATCTTTCATATTCTTACTTAAGCATCCTTCTGTACAGAACAGTGTCATTTGGGCACTTCAAACCTCCGTTTTCTTTGTTCTCTGCTTTCTTCTTTAATCTTATTTTAATAATGCACAGCTCAGAATAATGAGCTGTCCATTACCAACTTGAGTTGTAGCACAGTTGAAAGGCTTCAATTTGAGTCTGTGCTTTTCAGTCAAACTTCAAAATGTCCCCCCACCTCTTTTTTTTTTTGGTTCTCTTTCCCTTAAATTAGTAGTTGCGCTATGACGGTACATCAGGCTATAAATTGTCCTTAGTAGGAGTGTTGTTAATGCATCTGCCTGTCCCCCCACCCCTTATTTCTCCCATCTGAAGCTGCCCCGCTGTTGCTCTACGCAAACCGACGTGACCTGCGGTTGGTGGATGCTGCACATGGGAAGGAGAATGCCACCGTGATCGTGGGCGGCCTAGAGGATGCGGCAGCAGTGGACTTCATGTTTATGAAGGGGCTGATATACTGGAGTGATGTAAGTGAAGAAGCCATTAAACGAACAGAGTTCAATAAGTCTGGGAGTGTACAAAATGTGGTCATCTCTGGACTTTTGTCACCTGATGGGCTGGCATGTGACTGGCTGGGAGAGAAATTATACTGGACAGATTCTGAAACAAATCGGATTGAAGTTTCCAATTTAGACGGATCACTGAGGAAAGTTTTGTTTTGGCAAGAACTGGATCAACCCAGAGCAATTGCCTTAGATCCTGCAAGAGGGTAAGTCTTTGTCAAAATACTTATGACTATGACCATTTCTGCTACAACTTGTTTGCTCAGTGATTTTAAATACTTGATGGTACTGTTATTGAAGTTATTCTGATTGATTTCACATTATTTGCTTCTTTATTATTGTGCCTTGAAAATAATTTGCACTTCTGGAAATGCATTTATCTTGGTTAGTGAACAACTAGAAATCATCAGTCATTCAAAAAAAAAAATTATTTTGGCAGTAGTGCAGATGATGAATAGAAATGTGGAAATTCTAAGGTGAAAATGTGTAATCTGCTTGAAAAGCCATCAAAATGCCTGTAAATAGGCTTGTGCATCACTGCAGTGTCAAGTAACTCATTTTTTGGGAACGTTATTCCTTGTTAATGTTTATGCTTTATTGAAACAGCAAGAGAAATGAGACAAATAAATACACTGTACTAAAAATATTTTGAGAAAAAATATATTTTGGAATTTAACCAAAATTAACAGAAAGGTTGCTCTCTTCACTCTTCGGGGAATTTGTCTGGGGAAAAAAAGAGGACTTGGAATAGCCCACTCTGGAACAGATTTGATTGTTTCCATTTCTCATTTCAGTCTCTAAGTGTGACTTACAGTATCATCTTTTTGTTCCAGTTTTGGGACTAAGCTGTTGCCTGAAATGACAAATTCAGTGGTGGTTTTTGTGATGCTACATAAACATCTAGCTTGAACGTACCCAGTGTGTAGTCATCTCTGATAAGGTGACTGGCTCTCTCGGGGTGAAAGACTAGTGGAATATCTTTGACACTGTGTAATCTTCTTATAGTTCATTTATTTGTAGTGTAGATATATTTATACTGTCTTTTTTTCCTGGACAAATAGGAAAATGAATCTCTTCTAATGTCAAGTAAGTTTTTCAGTCAGCTGTTTGGGGGGAGAAATTAATGCATTATTTTCTTTGCAAAGATGAGGACTGTTTTATTTGCCTGCAGCTTCATATATTATAATCTGTTAACTTGTTTGGGTCTTTCCTTCACAAAGGAAAAATGTGCGGTTTTTTATGTTTGGTTTGTTTGTTTTGTTTTGTTTTAGTTTTTATGCAAAACATGGCTTCTTTCCCAAGCTTTGTAGGAATGCTATATCCTGAATATTTTCTTCCCCAATTTCAATAGGCCTTTGATGGTATATTAACAGGAAAAATGTTTCCTTTGCATTACTTATATTTTTAGCTTTGGAAATAACAAAAAGGATAAACTTAATCTTTTTCTCTCTCTTTACTACTTAAAGATTAGAGCCAGTGATAGCACAAGTTTTATTTTACTAGATTCTAAAACCATATAAGTGTATAAGAAAAGATGCAACAACTTGTGCCCCTTTCACCCACCATCCCAAAAGTGAGAGAGAGGGGAGGAAAAATAGTCAAAATGTTTTTGATTTGTTTTGCAACCAGAGAGATGGTGATCCTTATTAGTAAGGAATAACACACTGTTGTCAAGCTAGTCTTTTTTAGTATTTATATTTTCCAAAGATACCCAGTAATATGTTTAGTGATCAAAACTTGATGATTGCATACTCTTGCACTCTTTCAAAATGCTTAGCTCAAACAAACTACAAGAAAAAGAGTGAAGTAGATCAAAGGTAAAGTGAACTCATAACTTTTTCCATACTGATGATCTGTTAAATCGATAAGAGTAGACGCTTCAATAAGCCTGCATTAAAAACAAACAAACAAACAAAAACACTAATTGAAAGACAAGATTTTTTTTTTTTTCTAAATCTTTGTAGAAGTCACTTTGTAAGTTGTTATATTAAGGGTATGTTTTAGGGAGATAGGAAGGTAATTCAGTAATATATCCACTTTTTCTTACCATACTGCAGTACGTACGTGCATGTGCAGTATGGTATAAATAAATTGCAATCCTTGTATGCAATTTTATGGCAGAAAAACTTGCAGCTTTTAATAAAGCTGATCACATTGCAGAATTTCCTCTAACGCTTGAAATTATGGGTGGAAAGGTGTGTTTAAAAAAAAAAAAAAAAAAAAAAATCCCCAAACTGTTCCTGTGTGTGTTCCTCTTTCACTAATATTTACACTTTCTTCTAGCCCTGTAAATATATTTTGGTTTCACACTGTTGCCTGGCAGACAGTGGTAGGAATAAGCCATAAAAGGATCTAAAAATAGTTAATAAAATATGAGATTTGGAAAAGCAAAACCCCTTTCATTTTTCTGCAGTCTAGTCCATCTCCTCTTATGTACAGTTGATGATTTTTCCAGATACAGATTTATGAACTCATGCAATTAATGAAAAGAAATGATTTAGCAGCAAAATTTACACTGAGATTGTTATTACTCACAAGCTCAATTTTTCATCAAAGTTTGACAAATACAGTTGACTGCAGATATATAAAGTATTTCATGATCATGTTGAATTTAGTACCAAAATGTATTTGTCTGTTCTGTGCTTGGGTATATATGTGTATTTACTATACATGTTTTTCTTACTAAAAACATGTGAATGTCTGCTTTGAAATAAAACCTTAAGAACAATATAAGCCAGCACAAATATGCAGTAATGAATACTGTGTTTTCTTGGCAGCGTCCCACGTACAAAGAAATAGCGTTTCGCCAACCCTCTGGCCTTTTCAGCAACCTGTCTGTTTTAGGATGGCCGTTGCTCTCTGAAGGTCTTTACCCAGTCCTTACTCTTCTGAGGAATGCGACTGTTCTTTTTCAGAGCATACTACAGCAACAGTAATAGTATTAAAGAATAACTGGTTTGGGGAACTTTTGCTACCACTGCCAAAACCGTTAATTGTATGTGAGGTTATATGCGTAATTGTGAAATACCATCATAGAAATTAGACTTGACATTCATGTCTGCTGTCAATCATAAGTAATACATTCAGTAATGGAAAATACTTCTCAATTGATAGTTGCGACACAGCCCCCGGGTCTAATTTTTACTCTGATATTTTTCTCTAGGAAGTCATCAGAATCTAAAATGTCTTGACTCTTCTTACTAACCATCTCCTGTGTATGTTTTGAACTTGGAGCTTCTTATTTCTCTTTTTCATATGCTACAACTTATTTTGCAGTTTATTGTTCTTTTATTTTGACAGTCAATGAAATATTGTGTGTGTACGCAAGGTAAAGAGTGAAGAGGAAGGCAATGGGGTGCTTGTTCAGCCTTCTTTTGAAGTGGACTGAGGGTTTTTAGGGCTGATTCAGGAAGGCTTCTGGTTGCTTGTCATCCTTTCTGAAACTGTTTATTTCTGACCAGTGTTAAACATAAGACCCTCTTAATACGATCAACAGCTGTGCATAACGCATACTCTGAAAGTTCATTATTGACTTTTGCCAAGGGAAGAAGACCAGGTGGTAGACCACCCCATGTGCAGAAGAGCATCATGTTTAGGAATGGCTTGCATGAAAATAGAGCAAGTGGAAGAGAGGTTTTTCTGCTTCAGTATTTATGATGGGAGAAAAAATGTCATATTCAGATTCTTGAGCAAGTACTGCTTGAAAATGCAGTATTGTAAATTTATACTTCTGTTTTTCTTATTTTATTTGTACAGCCATTTTGTCCTCAGGGAAAAGACTTCATTATCATCATTACAGTTCCTCCCCAAATTGCCCTTTAGACAACTTGATCAGTTTTCTTCACAGGAAGCACTATCAAAATGAACTGGTTTTTCTCACTTCTACATGTATTGTTCACCCCAAAGGGAATGTTAAGTGCCTCCTAGAAGTGCTGACTAATTGCTTACTTTTCAGGATGTTTTAAATCAAGTGACTCTATAACATTACTTTAATTGTTCAACTCTTGTAAAGCTTTCAGGTTGTAAAGGTTTCAGTTAATGAATGGAATTAAGAGTACAAAGAACTACAATACTTTTTATGACAACTGAAGTTGATTTCTGGAATTATTTTACATGTTGGGGAAGATTTTCAGATTCAACGTATAACCCTCCCCCAGCAGACATTTCATTTTTTTTTTTTTTTTTTCATCGAAAACCTTTCCAGGGAATACATATACTTTCTTTGTTATATGGACCTGTTTTTTTGTTTAGTTTTGTTTTGGTTTTGTTTTATCTTCGAAAGCTGGCAACTTAAACCTAAGTACATCAAGCACAAAAAAATCTTGTAGTTTCAATACAGGCACTACATCTACACATCATAACAAAAGATCCATGGGAACTGGTGGTCTTTGTTGCTGAGCTCTGGATATTATAAAAACAATATAAGGGAAGGAAAGCAGTTCTAATAACAGTTATAGCACATTTGATATTGACAAAACAAAAAACATTTTTATTACCAAAAACATTTTGGTAATAAAAACCTCACAATTTCTTTGTAAGATTTCAGTGAAGGTTTTCTTTGTTTGTTTGTTTACATACAAGTCAGTATTATCTAAATGGCTTTAGATGTAAATTCCAATAATAATGTGAATAACAGAAGGCTTTGCTTCGTGCCTTCTCTTGCCTGATGCCACATCTCCCTTGAGCAGATTGTATCTGGCTGAAACTATTTATAGTACTCCTCCACTGCTACTGACATGTTTCACAAGAAGCAGGTTAGTGCACTCTGCTTATTTTTTTTGGTGTATAGCCTGGCTTGTGACAATCATGAGTTAATTCTGAGGTTTTATAGGTGACTTATATGGAAGTATTAAGCTGATAGGAAATCTGCAGACTGTTGTGTCAGCACAGAAGTTTATAAGGTGTATCTAATCTTTCTTCACCTAAAGAAGCTTTGTTTATCAGAAGGTGTTGGTTGCAAATACAGCCCTCTTCATAGGTTTGTTCATTTGCATTGCTGTCAGTATCAGAACATTGAGGCTTTTAAATCCTTTTTTTAGACCAGATGAAAGACTGTGGCTCAGGGAAGAAAACAAGTAATTCTGATAACAGCTGGGAGGTTAAAGAAGCCAAAATGGTGATTTTTTTTTGTTTGCCTTTTTTTTTTTTTTTTTTTTTTTCTGTGACAAAGATAACAAAGCTAATCCAGAAGATTGCAATGGTATTGCACAGGTTGTCCTGATGTCCTGATGACAGTATATCAGGAGCAACCCACCTTGGCTCTTGAGCTGCCTTTAACTCCTGAAAGATCTAAAACGCAACAGTAGTGTCACTAATAATTGGATGATGATGGCACAGGGGCTGTTGGGTGATCTGAATCTCTTGGCACAGGAGAGTGCATATCAGAGAAGATTGCCGAGACCAAGACTCCTGCATGATACAAAGCCTAACAGCATGTGAAGCCTTAGCCTGTGGGAGACTAGCATGGCATCTGAAATGTCCTTGCCATCTTCTCCAGAACTGGTAGAACTCCTTGCTTCTGAAGTATGAGGTGTTCAGGTTTTAGCTCTTGGTCTTATGAAGATGTGTGGCTTCTGAGAACATGATCAGACATTATTCACATATGGTAATGGTGTTGAATGCTAGCACTTTTAGCTTTTTAAAATTTGAACATCATTGACAGTCTGTTCATTCTGAACCAGTCTTTCACAAGACTTCACAAGGTTTGTCTGCGATTTGTCATATATGGTTCATGTGATGCTGGCTTCCAGTCCATTCCTAGGGTATTTCTGTGTGGCTGGATACCTAAATTGTGAAGGTGTGATTTTATTGCACAGCTCAAAATATTCATGTCATTCTTTTCTCTTTTTGCCTCCTCTGAAGGAGGAGGTGAAGGAAGGTAACCAGAAAGTAACCAGAAACCCATTTATGTAAAACAGCAAAGGCTTGGAGAGGTGACCTCTCTTGTAAATCTTGCTGTGCTGGTTTTAGATGTTGCTTCCATTGACTGCCTATTTTCATCCTACTGCCAGAGGTTGCCACGAACTCAGAAGAACATGCCAAGATGTTTTCTTTGCTTTTAGGTATTTAACTTAGTTTTCTCTATTTGTGGAAGGAGATGCAACAGATTTGCCTTGTTAGAAATAAAACTAGAGTGCACAGAGTTGATTTGTAAAGGGTGAATGAATGTTGTTCTTAAAGACTCAAGTACCGTAAAGTTATAGGTGCTTTTAGCTCAAGGCAAGTTTGGAAATAAGCTTTCATCCCTACCTCCTTTGTTAAATGCTTGGGTTAGAAAACGAGACTGTGGACTGGATCAGTTGAGGGCTGTACTTTGCCTTCTGCCAACTTCACTGTGAATAAACTAGAAGCACCTTGAAACACTGCAGTTTGTCAAAACATTGAGTTCATTGGTGGTGGGTTTTTTTCTTCCTTTTTTTTTTTTTTTTTTTCCACTTGGTGTTTTGAGATTTGGATTTGTGCCAATGAGACTTGAGGATATGGTATTTTACATGGTAGTCTATTGACAATTTATTAAGGTCACATTCAGGAGGATGGTTTAGCCTGTTAACATGTACCTTAATATTGGAGTGATAAGGGTGATAAGAATTGGTAAAATCGATGTGAGTTGGCCTGAACTATCAATGTATACTTCAGAAGTTTACATGTAGTGTTTGTTTTGTAAGTTAGAACCAAGTATTTAAACTGAGGTAGTAATTTCTGGTCTGTGTGAATAACCTCTGGTGATGAGTCTTTGGGCATGAGTCTTTTTATCTGCATTTTCAATCCCTACAATTACAACTTAGCATCTAAGTCTAGACTATGAAACTAGACTGTTCTATTAAAAAAAAAATTGTGAACAAACAAGTTTTCACTAACCATGTTTTGAATGAAGATTTATACTGAGTGAACACAGGGAAAGTTATTTTTAAAATCATGATTTTATACTTCTAGTAAGCATTACTAGCTAGTGTGTTAATTAAAACATATTTGTTCACACACCTTTAAAAATTAAAATGATCTTAAGATAACTTTTAATAACTATTAACAGGAACTCAAAGGGGCCATATTAATTTACAGCAGAAAGTTGTGATCTGAAATATTGTTCATTCTGTGTTCTTGCAGAGTGGATTTAAAGGAATGTCTGTGCTATTTCTAGGGAGGAGGCCAGAGTAAAATAAAACAGCCTTCTTCTCCCAACCCCTCAAATACAACTTACATAACTTGGAGGTGTTTATCATTAGCTTAGAGGCCATGACATCCACTGGTAGCCCATCCATGAAGTAGAGAAAGAGCTTTCAATTGCTCAGTACAAAAACAAACACATTGTAATTGACTCAGCATAACAATTGGAAATTGCTGTAAAAAATTATTCTTATACCTCAGTTTAGGGAAAAGTTTTGTTTTTAATCTCTTTACCATTTTGAGGCAGGATATTTTAGGTTTTTTTATGAAAATAATGATGAGCCTTACAGACAATGTGTGCTGAAGCACATCTACACCACAAGAAGGTTATTTGCAAAACTATCCTGAAGTGAATACAGCTCACTGCAGTGCATTTTAAACTTTCTTTTTTCATTCTGCGACCATCATCTTCCCTTTCTACATAAGCTTCACTGGCACACTTTTTGCCTTAATCTGAGTTTGTGCTCAAAATTTTTACTGCAATATTTTGGCCAACATACTGTACACCTCTCAAGTGCATTTGTAACAACCAGCAGAAATATATAAGAAAGAGTTTGCCTTAGTCACAGCAGGTATGAGGAGTGTAGTGGTTTTGTGTCTTATAGTTAATGAGTCTGCTTTTTGTGGGGTTAAGGAGTATGGAGACAGAAGAAGGAATGTCAGAGGAAAAAAATCTTCATTTAAAATCAAGACAAGGTTGTTTGTGGGTTTTTATTCCTTTCAGCGTTTGGGGAAGTGACTGAAGTATGTCCATCTTAGAGTGTAAAGTTTGGTCCAAATTTTAGACCAAGGGATTTGATTTGTATTGTAGAAAATGGAGCAGAAAGTCAGCTTTGTTTCTTTGGGCAGCATTTTGTGGAGGAAGTTGATTGTTGAATTTATATTGTTGACAAAAAAAAAAAAAAAATTACTGCTCATTTCTTGAAAATAGATTGTTAAGTCTCTTGCTAGTATGATTTGAAACAGACTGATCATATTATTTAAATAAATTATGGATTAAATTTATTTATTTATTTATTTAAAAAAAATCACAGCACTCAGCTGTATGAAAGTTCAGCATGATTAACAAAGGAAAAAATGTCTGTAGAAGAACCATCTTTATTTGGCTGCGTTCCTGGAAAAAATAAGACTATCCCTGTGGAGAAAGTATATTTTAGTACCATTTTCTCTGTAAAATGGTCAGACGTTGTACAGAGGATGTTGAGCAAATGCAGTTTTTTTACAGTGCAGATAGTAAGAAAGGAAGACATACTGGGGACATAAATTTTGAGTGGTCCTAATAAAATACCTATAATAATTGTGTATGGAATTTATGTTTATGGATCCCAGGATAGGAGAAGATGGTTCGCATTACAGTCAATATGCCAGGGTCCTGAGTTGGGTCAGTATTTGAAGTGGTACAGTTCCACTGCTTCACTATCTATCTATAAAAGACCTGAAAATGAGCTGGGCAAAGCAAAAGTTTGTGCTTTGGATTTCTGCCTGATGCTTGGAGAAAGAATTACCACTTTTAACTCTGTTGTATTATTATAGTTTACCTGTCAAATTTCCAGTCTGTCTATTTCTTTAGTTGGTGACAGCCGCCTTGGAAGCTGTTTGTAAAAACATCTGGCTGAGCTGTGGGTGTTTCATAATAAAGCAAAGCAATAGAAAAACCTAAGCCATGGGAGTTGCTTCAGATGGACCAGTGATGCTATTTCACGCTAGTATTCTGGATTTTAAATTATGTGCTTCAAATGCATATGTCTGGATGAGAATGTATATGTAATATGTATTTGTGGTGCCTGTCTAGTTAATTGTACCTTATAATTGAAACATGCTAATTGTGTTGTACTTTAAAATAAAATAAAAATAAATAAAAATCATGGAAACATTTTTTTTCCCTTGGACTGATGAGTAGTAATAGAAAGAATACTAAAATATTTTCTAGACCTTAATGTTTAATTAGAATCCTTTACTACTACTCTCTTCAAAACTGTCAACATCCATTCTCGATCTCTTCCCCTTACCCCCACCCCAGTTCTCACCTTCTTCTTTCTTTCCCCAGGGTTGTTTAACACATACTTTGTTTTCATTTCTCATGGGAAACTTGTCATTTCTCACTTTTACATCTTAATTCCATGTTTCAGCATATAGTATTACTTGTAATAAGTTTTCTGTGTCACTTCAAGCAAAAAGTGGTAAAGATAGGAGATTATGCAACTGAGAGCACTGTTAAGACTGTTAAGTCTGAGTGTTTTTTCTAAATAAACCTATGCAAGTGTGAAATTTATTTTTCTTATTTAAAGGATAAGCATTATCTCTGCTCTAGCAGGTTGTAGTATTATACTAAAAAGAATGTGTATTTCAAATTAAGTTCATGCAATTCTCTTGCTGTGTATTGTAGTGATGCTTTCATTTGCTGTACAATAAAACTTATCATTGTCTACATTTAAATGAACTTCTGCGTAAGCTAAAATACACTATTTTGATTGATTTTTTTTTAAAATAATTATTTTCAGCATGCTTTTTTTCTTACATCAAAAAAAAAAAAGATGCTTATCTTTCTGTGGAGAACACATTTGGATCTAAATATAAGCCTGATTAGTCCAAGGTAAAAACTAATCAGGAAAAAAATTGCTTAAAAGGTATATGTGATATATAAAGCAGTGGGCTTCTGTAAGCCTCAAACTGTAAGGAGATCTTGCAAGGATGCCTTCAGGTGTGTAAAACAAAACTCACATATTTCTTGTTGTAAACACTTGGAAAGCAATGGAGCTCAAGTAATTGGTAGCAATCCAGAGTTGTCTGTTGAGGTGGGGAGCAGGGGGGAAATTGCTGCTTCTCCTGACAGTAAGGTCTCACTTAAATGTTCCATTAACTGTATAAAGAGTTGTGTGTTGATTTTACTGTGCTTTCCTGATTAAACAATTTGTCATTTTATTGTCGTAGTCTGCCACACTATTTTAAACAGTATTAAATGCTGTACTTATTGTCACCAGAAATGATCTTTGGAGGTTCTGACTGAGAATGTCTGTCAGCCCCTAGGCATGCATAAAACTAGTTGCTCGACTGAGGGGAATGATTGCTGAATGTGATGCTCAAGCCAGCACTCATCATTGAGCTGGCAGACATAGCTTCTTGGCTAAATAGTCAACAGTGAAACCAGAGATTTGTTTTAGTAAAGGTCTGATCACTGCTCATAACCACTAAAAGCTTGAGTATTAAATAAATTATATAGGCCTAATCATCATTTTATAGCTACAAACCAAATTTGGATTTAAAGAGACGGGTACTATGAAAGTAAGAAAGTACAATGTGTTCTTGAGGTTTGACAGAAATTTCTTACTTAACCGGAGAAGAATTGTCTCCTTGCATTAAAATGTACTTATTTTTCGAGACAGAAATGAGACTTGGAATACTAAGAGTTCCTAAACAGAGTTCTCTATATAAATGTATTTATTTTAGCTTCATTAAAATCAGAGAAATTTTGTCGACTAATGTAACCAGAGCATTTTGCCCACAGTTCAGTAAGTAGCTGAAGGGTAGTTCTGTTGGTAACTTTGAAACAGAGAGGAGCTTTTTCATGCCATGTCCCAAGCTGCTTGATGTTGATCAGACACCCTATATGACATGGCCCTGCTGTTGCCTGTTTTGTCTTCTCTAACTAAATAAAAAGGAAAATCCAGGTCAGAGGAAAACAGCAAATGTGTTGGCTTTCCAATGTCCATTGAGACATACCTGAACTGGAGCCAAGCAGTGACTAGGAGAAAGGCTCAGTGACTTTGAGTTTTGATGGGCTTTATGGTCATCCAGGGGCTCTACAGATACAGAGAGAGAAGTTTTCCCATTTTCTTCAATGAGAATAGGATTATAGATGCCAAAAGGCCACCCTTGCAACAGGGTGGGAAGATTAAGATTTTTGAGCTCTGGTTCTTATTTAAATTCTTTGTCACTCTTCTCCTTTTGAAGCCTGGCCCTATGCAAACAACTGCTAGTAATCTCAAGTTGAATTTCTCATGGTGGCTGTGAAAGTATTAGGTTTCTTCTGTGACTCTCCAAAACACAAAACGGAGACAGACCGTGCCTTTGCGTAGTTTGGGACTCTTTCCTGCCACCTGCATGGTTTGTAAAATCTTACAAAAAATCTCACTCATTCCCTTCATCTTCTGTATAAACCACGTTTTAAAAACTCTCTTAGAGAATTTGATGTGATATATCTTAGAAATGCATGACCTCAGCCAAAACTTGAGTAAAGAGAAGTGACTTTGTAAAGATGATGGGATACGTTATGTTTGCACTCCTCATGCAGATGGTTGTTGACGTGTGTGTATGTGTGCATGCATATTTTATCTGCAGAGTTCACACTAGTGTGAATGTTAACAGTACATATACCAAACAATCTCCAAATAGGAGGTGTCTGAAATCTGCTACAGAAGTTGTTCAGTTAAAAACTGAATAGAACTGCAGAAGAACTTTGTTTGGGTACAGGTCTTTCAGAGGCTAATCCCTTTATATTTTATCTGGTGACATTCTTAGTAATACATTATTTGACTGTTAAGTTGATCTTGACAGGACTATTCCTAGAAAATTAAAAATGTACTCGTGTGTTTTGAAGGACCCAAGCAGGATACTGCTGGATACCAAGCAGTTTGTGGTCCCAAAGCTAAGAGGCTGAAGTAGTTGACAGTGTTTTGGAAGGATAAAAAGATGAAGAGAAAAACTTCTTAGTTTTTTACAAAGAATTAGATGCTCTAAGAAGTAACTATGAAGATTAAAAGTAAGATTTGTCGTATTGGGAAAAGCTGTCTGACAGCTCTTTTACAGGCTACCAAAAGTCCTATATTTAAAACTAGACAGGAAAGAAAGTGACTCTGAAAAATAAAACAAGCTAAAATAGACCATTTCTGAAATCAAGCAGAAGATCATCCATGTTAGTTACTTTAAATATAAACCTTTATTTGAGTTCTGTCTGTCATATTACAGATTAAAAAGTCTAATCTTAGGCTCCTGCTTGTGAATGATTTGGCATAAAACTCTTCTATTGTTAATTTCCAAGTCTGAGTTTGCTTGGGAATTGTCATCCCTGAATTCACAATTGCCTGCTCAAGTAAGAAAAACAAATTATTTTGTGCAAATGAAAGTGTTTGCAGAATCAGTTAGCCATAAAGTAAATTTATGAAGAGAATACAAAATTATTTTTAATATGCTATTTTAAAAGTTATTAATATTAAAAAATAGTTTCGCTCTATAAAATTAATGCATGAGAAAGGATAGTTAATGCAAATATTTGCATCTTGAGGAAGAAGAGAATTGTTAATACATATTTCTCAAGATTATCTAATTTTTTTCTCTCTCATTCTCTGCCACATTTCCCCCCACCATGTACACTATCCACTTTCCAGACCAAACCTTTCAGTTTTCAAAGTATACTTTACATTCAGCTTCTTGAGGGAATGTGTATAGTAAACACGTCGTGTTTGTTTGTTTTTGTGTTTTTTTTTGTTTGTTTGTTTTTCTTACTCTTTGTTAAAGTTCTAGTTTCCAAAGCATCTTAAAGATGGCTCTTAGAATCTGTCTTGCGAACTGCCTAATTTTTCAGGCTTGCTTGTTGTGGTAGACCATAAGGTTAGGATAGATAAAATCACAGTATTAATAGTTATTTTGCTATAACAGTGTTGAGTATGCTGGTTTGGTAGAAGATAGTGTTTTTTCCACAAAGAGAGTTTGTGGCATTCCAGTGTCCAGACTTAATGATTGTTTTCTTATTGCAGGACCTAGACGCTATATGAAAGTTCTTTTCACTAACTGCTGAATATTAACTTCAAGTGTTTTCCCTTGAGATGGTTGTGGTGGTTTTACTTGGGTGGGCGGCTGAGCTCCACCACAACCGCTCTCTCACTCCCCCTCCTCAAAGAGGAGCAGAGAGAAAATACGATGAAAGGGGCTCAAGGGTTGAGATAAGGACAGGGAGATTGCACAGTAATTATTGTGACGGGCAAAACAGACTCAGCACAGGGAGACAGTAAGATTTCTTACCTATTACTAACAAGCTAGAGAAGTGAGAAACAAAGGAAAGAAACCAAAAGCACCTTCCCCCCCATCCACCCTCTTCCACCTCCGCCCCCCTGAGCGGTACGAGGGAATGGGGGTTATGGTCAGTCTACAGCACTTCTTCTCTGCCGCTCCTTCTCGGTCACTCTTGTCCCCTGTGCTGTGGGGTCCCTCCCACGGGATGCAGTCCTTGATGAACTGATCCAGCGTGGGCTGTCCACAGGCAGCAGCTCTTCAAGAACTGCTCCAGATATGGGTCCGTACCACGGGGTCCATCCCTCAGGAGCAAACTGCTCCAACCTGGATCCCCCACGGGCAGCAGTTCCTGCCGGGTCACCTGCTCCTGCGTAGTCTCCTCTCCACGGCCTACAGGTCCAGCCCGGAATCTGCTCCGGCAGGGGTCTTCCACAGGCTGCAGTCTCCATCATGGCAGGTCCACCTGCTCCACCGTGGTCTCCTCCACAGGCTGCAGCGTGGAACCCTGCTCCACCGTGGTACTCCATGGGCTGCAGGGGGACAGCCTGCTTCACCATGGTCCTCACCACAGGCCGCAGGGGACTTCTGCTCCAGCGCCTGGAGCACTTCTCCCCCTCCTTCTTCACTGACCTTGGTGCCTGCAAGGCTGTTTCTCACTCCTCTCACCCTCCCAGTTGCTGTGTGGTGCAGCGTTTTTTTCCCTGTCTTAAATATGCTCTCACAGAGGCGCAAAACAACATCACTTACTGGCTCAGCTCTGGTCAGCAGTGGGGCCCTTACCAAACATGGGGCAGCTTCTAGATCCTTCTCACAGAAGCCACCCTATGGCTCCCTGCTACCAAAACCTTGCCACATAAACCCACTACAATGATAAAGAATAGGATTGAGCTTAATCTATGTATTTTTCTCTTAAATAAGACAAAAATTATATTAAAAACAGTGTAAGGGACAACTGCTATCCCCTATTTAAGTATAAGCCAAATCTGACTGATAAAATGGAGTTCTGGTGAGAATTTGAAAAATGCATGAGCTAGGTGACGAGAACAAGTATCAAATTGAGTGCTTGAAGATTTTTGGTGAAATGAACGTTAAACTTTTTCATGTGCATCTTTTTTGCAAATATATTGTTTGTGGTGAACCGTGAAACTTGCCATTTTCACCATTCTCTGTTGTTTTTAGGTGTTTTCTTATGGTGTGACCATTGTCAAGAAGTTTACATAAACATGCAAGACACAGCTTGTCAAACATATGTTCAGTGACTGCTTGACTAATGTTTTTCCGATGGAAGAAGTTCTGGCTCCTTTTTTTAGAAACAATAAGAAAAATCTATGGGAACAGCTAGCTTTTTTATGACTGACTTTGAAGCAGTAACATGACTTGTTTCTCCATTTGAGGCCGTCCCTCTGGAATTGTGATGTCACTAAGTTCTGGCATCTGTTTTCTCAGTGCTGTCAAGTGCCATTCATTAATCTTAACTAAGATAATTTGGTGTTTTCTGTTGTGTGTCTGACTGCAGAATTGTCAGTCTTTTAAAAATAAATAACTAAAAAAATGATGCTTTCCAAAATCATAAAGTGATGTGAACAGTCACTGTATCCAGGGAGCCAACAGATTGCAGGCAAGGAATGTACAGATCAAGTCTTTTGACCTTCAGTCATTTCATTTCACTTAGATTTACTGTTTGTGTAACTGAAGACTATTTTAATATAGCTGTGTTTCTAAGCCGTGACAAGAAATCATATGAGTTAATGAAGAGGTAATTATGGTCTGGTACTATCTCCATCTATACACTGGTAGGCTGAGTTACGCAATTCACATACCCTGTTATATAGTGGATTTGATTACAACACCTTATTCAGTGTTTCAGTAACTGTTGACAAGAATGGCCATGCCCAATTTTGTTTCAGAGCTTCTGTGTCTTATTTATCCAAGACCTTTTTTCATGGAGAGATTTGTTACCCTGTTTAGAACTGAAATGCTTGATTTTCTAACTAAAAAAAAAAAAGTTTTCTGTGGTCAGCTGGTGAATTCAGAGATGGTAGTAGGTATTTGTAGCATTCTGAGTTGGGGCATGGAATTGCCCTTCAACAATGGTAAGAAGTTTAATAGTAAGAATTTTATTTTTTTTTTCTTCTAGAATTCAGTTTTATTTTAGTCTTGATCTTTCTTTCACAGGCTTGAATTAAAAGTCTGTGTCTAGTGCTGTGTATGCTAACTGTTGAAGTAGGAAAGGATGAAAGTGCAGTGGAAGGATGAAGGATGCTCTAATTTAAATAAATAAAGACCTGTCTTGAAGAAAATGTGACATGATAAAGCGTTTTCCACAAAAACATGTGAACACCAAATCTCTGTTTTACTCCTTTCTTCCACTTTTTGGAACCCAAAATGATTTGCTACTGTTCCTCTTATCAGAAGTAGAGTTGACTTTACATGTCATAAAATGAAGTGAACTTTTTTTTGGTTTTGCCAATCACTTTTTCAAGTGTTCCTCTGCTTTTTCAGCCTTTAATCTGCATTGTAATGTTGTTTTATGCCACTCTTGACAGGTTTCAGAGTGAATTGGATGAGTTTGTTTAGAGAAACAGTTCTCTTTTTTTTTTTTTTTTTTCTTTTATTTGTCTTCAGGACCACAGCAGTGGACAAAATGTGTCAGCAGAAGTAAGCTGAATGATCCCACAGATTAACTCTTGTCACTGCCAAAACAAAAATAACATTCAATTGAACTGGTGTTTTAATGGTAATAGTATATGCAATTCAATTACAAAGTCGTCTTCCCAGATCGACAAAGATTTCCAAGGTGACTGTGAGATGTACTGTACTGGGATACTTGTTCATAAAAATAGGTTTTTTTTTTTTTTTTTTTTTTTTTAAGTATTTTTTCTATTTTATGTAAAAACATTCAAGCAGAATACTTTAGTGTGTGTGGTTTGTGGAATGATTGTGCGAATAATATGTATACCTACACACAAAAATGATAGTTGCTAGGCTGGAACCCAAGTCTACTTTGAGGCACCTGTGGTCTCGTGCACTTGGTCATCTGGTTGGTGGGTGCATTTGTGCCCACCCATGGCACAGAACTGCTTGACTGACTCCTTCTAGCTGCAAGAAGTGGACTGAACAACTCGCGCAGGAGATGGTCTGATCTGCTCTGTGTAGGCTACAGGATGCCTTTTCAAAGTGTTGAAGCCCACAGACTCAGGTCGAAGACAAGGTGATTGGGAGATGGTAACTTGGTGGCAAAGCCTGACTCCTTTCATCCAGGTCTTTTATATTCTCAGATTTTTGACCTTTCCTTGGAGATGGCAAAAACCATGTCAGTCAAGCAGCTGATATTTTGGTGTTGTCCCCTCGTAGTGCTGAGAAAGCTTCCCAAGCACTGCAGTTAGGCATCTAGTGCGAGGTCTCCTGGGGTCTATGGGGGTACAGAACAAGTCATAATGTGCAGTTGTATTACTTAACTGTGGATGTCTTCTGAACTAGACCATAGTATGAGCCGAGTAGTGAGAAGATATTTATTTTACATAAAATTATTGAGATTCTAGAACATAAAGGTGATTGTTGCGGAGTGTTGTGTGGCTTTGTTTATAAGGGAAATGTTTCTTCTCTGTGTTTAAGCATATTAATGACAATTTAAAAATCACAAAGCCTGAAGGAGGCAATAGCTTAGGGATGTGTTTAATTGATGGTTTGTAATCTGTAAGGGTATGAGCTTACGTTTTCAGTATAATAAAAGTCTAAATGGTAGCCTGGGGAATGGTGGTGGTATGGAGCAAGGAGTCTGGCAACTGGATATTTTAGTTGAGGGTCAGATGGTATTAAATTTAAAGTTAAACACTGTCAAACCAGTTACCCAGATAAAGAGGAGACATCTCAAAAGAAAGGTTTCTGCTAGCAACCCTTGGTATAATGAAAGCATAGCTCCTGTGTTCAGAAGGAAATCTATGATATAAAAAAATACCATGATATAAAGTAACAGGTATCCAGACTGTGTAGTCTTTCTTAAAACATCAGCAGGTATTTTCCACAAATAAGATCAGCGTGTAGAATAAAAACAATATGGTTGTGTTTCATCATCTTAGGTTGCAGAGTTTATTTCTTCAGGAACACTTATGTACAGGTAGCTGAAGACATTATGCCATGAATTGGCAATAGTTACAAGCATGTAATTTTACAAAAGCATTACACATTCAGTGGTGTAATGTGTTTAAAAAGACAGTTTTGATAGGGGTGAGGTCTGCCTTAATACTATAGTTGGGTGAAAATGATTTGTGTATCACTTGATAAATTTACAGTTTGTTGCATGCTGATTACTGCAACTTTTTTTTTTTTTTTTTTTTTTTTTTTTTTTTTTTTAAATTTAAGGAATTGAAAAAAATCTGTTCCTGATTTTTCCTTTTTTTTTTTTGGGGGGGAAGGGGGACGGGGGAGGGGGGAGCAGAGAAAAATCATTATTCCTGCCATAGGTTTCATCTTTAATGTTGTATCTATTCAGTAAAACTAATTTATTTTCCAAACATTTGCTGTTTAGATGTTCTGTGAGCACAGCGTTGTTTTCTCTGCTTCCTTTCTTCCCCTGCCACTCTTGCAGATGCCTGCTGAAACAGCTATGGAAATTCTGCCTGAATTGCTGAAGCCAATGCTATGCCAGCCTTCTGTGACTGTGTTTTAACACATGAAGCAGCAGCTGTGCTGATGCACATTCAAAGTACCAGTATTGCTTGTCAAACAATTTAGATAAACTGAGAAGCGAAGAAGTAAAAATGGGTTACAAAACCTGGAAAAAGTATAAACACTGTTGGGAACACTTTGAGAGAGTTGAGACAGTTTTAAGGAATGTTTGTGGTATAAGCGCTCCTTTCCATTGCTGCATCCCCAAATGCAAAAACATGGCGCTAATGTGCCACTGAACTGTTTATAAAGAATCAGAGGTGCTAATCCGTCTTCCTAATTTGAGAAGATGAATTATATAAACTACATTAGATGATGAAGTAAGAGCTGAAGCTTTCATTAAAGGATTTCCAGTTTGTTAATGTAGGCACAGAATTATCTGACAACTTTGTTGGAAAATGCTGATTCATCAAAATTGAAACTTTTTGTGGAAACACTTGTTTTGACAACTTTTCGTTAGATTGTCACCCTGTTTCATATTGTTGGAGCCTTGAGTTTCCATCTCTGTTGCAGCCATATCACACTAGCTAGTTGGAAGCTGGTAAAACACTGATTTTCAGCTGAGGTAGTGTTGTGATCTCTCTATTTCTATCCAGATAGATCTTTCTGTTTCAAATGTTACATTTAATTGTTGGTCTATTTCAGTGAATACTCTACCTCTACTTCTTGTAAACTTTGTGTTTGTTTCACTGGTTACAGAAAGACTTAGTTTAAAGTTAAACACTTCCAGCAAAAGGAACTATATTGCCCTTTTTATATCCCCAGTTCTCATTCCTTTGTCAGCTCTTCATCCTGGCACTTTGGTTGGTGCTACTCTGGGCACTGCCTATAGGACAGGTAGCAGTAATGCTTGCCCAGGTCACCAGAACTTTAATACCTGTCTTGCAGATCCTAAAAGGTAAAAGGAGGAAAAAACGTAACAGAGAGGAATTTGATGAATATGTGTATGTATGTACATATGTATGTGTGTGTGTATATATATATTTTAGGAGATAGAAAAAGGGCAGCTGAGGAGAGATGGGCTCTTTTTGCCTTGTCAGAACTTTTAGCTTCATATGTTGGTTGAGTTGTACAGCTTTGCTTGTAGATTCTTGTTGTCATATAGGAATGCTAATTATACACTGATTGTTTCAGGAGACAGTCTTTTCAACAGTTACTAATCTGTCTCTATGTCTTGTAATGTTTTCTCAGTGGTGTTTTTTCTCTAATGTTATTGCAATTTTTAAGGTAATTTTGAAGGCCTGTGTTACCTCCACTAAAGGTTTGCATTTCATGGTAACATACCAAGTCCACACTACAAAATGCAAAACATTTTTCTTTCTTACTTGCCAAAAGCAATGTCACTAAATTGCAACCAGCAGCCTTCTAATTCACCCTGTGATTTGTTCATCTTTTGTCTGAATACTAAGCAGCTTATTTTGTGAAAGTCGTATTGTCTTAAATATATGAGCAGCTGCAAAGGAGGAAATACGCACACAGTTGCTTAACATCTTGTTGCCACTTGATATTCTTGCTTGGTTATCTTTCAGCACATTATGTATTCTTGCTTCTAAAGGTGAGATTGGGAGGATAGAAAAGCAGTAGCACATTGTACTGCCAAAATTAGTAATTTGTATGTCTCTTCCACCACTCCAATCTCATAAGGACAGCTGTTAACCAAATGTTTGACCTGCTTAATGGTGTGGGGATCGGGTACTATTTTGATGGGACAGGTGGTACTGCAAACTAATACTTGTTTTCTGTGATAATTTTGGGTTAACTATGCACAGCTAAAAAGCTTAACAAAGTCAATTCTGGCACAGGCTAGTGCTTCCAGCAGAGGGTTTATCCAAATAAAGAGTGAGCAGTTCCCTTCAGTGGTAGTACAAGAGCTACTGTTTCTCTGTAGAAGCAGCTTTAGTGAGAGCTATGTTAACTGTCTAGCCTTCCACATATTTTATGCCATGGATGTTCTGTGCCTTTTGCTACCCCTGCTGATGTGATTAGAAGCCAAAATATGTTGCAAGTGTGGAAGACTTGCTGGTGGGTAGCAACTCCACTTTGGACCCTGGGCCTTGTGTATGGATGCTAAGGAAGATGGTTGCTGCAGAATTTTGCTTAATTAGCTCCTCTGAGGTTACAGGTTTATGTACCTGAGCTTTGTGTAGCTGAGGAGAGCAATGTTCAAAGCTCTGTAAGAGGATTCTTTACACTGAGTGCATCAGTTTGGGTAATGTTAAGCTAGCAATGAGCACACGTGCACAGAAATTTGATGGATCTAGGAGCTGATGATACTCTAGAAATGAGAACAAACAGCACTGGCAGCTAGTATGTCTGGTGTGTGTGTGTAAACACAGTAGATATGAAAAAAAAAAAAAAAGTCCTAATTTGATCTTTGCAGTTTGCTCGATTTCAGTCACATCAGGGTCACCAGCGTCACCTCCCTGTGGTAACACAGTGGCAATAGTGCTCGTTTCTCTTCCCTAACAACATCCACATGGGACAGACGTGCTCCAAATGCTGGACCTGCTGCCTCTGTTTTAGTTAAACTTCAAGGAATCCAGACGTGACATGCTTCTAACTAAAGACTTTTATTTTATTTTATTTTATTTTATTTTATTTTATTTTATTTTATTTTATTTCTTTTTTTTTTTTCCAGTGTTCACAGAAAAACCTGTTTCATTAGTGTTTTCTTTCTTTCTTTGTTTATCCAGAGGTTTTGCCCATCACTCAAGTTTAGAGTGGTTATGCCTTGTCCTAGAAGTAAGGCAAAAGGAGAGGGTTTAGGTAGATGCCAGTTCATCACAGGGGATGTGCAACAAAAAAAGCAGCCCTTATATCTAGTTTCTAACCTAACATGATTTTTCTTTTAACAGATAGTGCATATAGTTTATTTAAATTACCTCAAAAACGCTTGCTTGTTCCTCGCTCTGGAAAAAAATCTTCTGCTTTGACAGCAGTTTCATATCTCTATAGGAGCCTTCTATGGAGGGGGAGATGATGTGTCTGCTTAACTAGCAGAAGTTGATACTTTCACTTGGTGCCAGATGTAACTGCCTCATTGACATCAGTTTGGGTTGGTGACTCTTTACCTCTAAAGAACAAAAACCCAAATAGTAACCTCTCGTTATAATTTAAGTGAATGCTGAGCTCTTGCCAAGCTGAGCAAGCCTCGTTTCTTTCACTGTTATATCGGACCAGAAATAAAGAGAGTTTGTGCCTTTCTGTTTGAAAGTTACCAGAGAAAAGATCTTTGAGGGGTCATGTTCACATGCCTTCCTTAGGTACCCAGCTTGCTGAGTTAAGTTAGCCAGCTCAACCCCCTTTGTAGTCACTGAGAAGGGTGTTTTTTTTCTTTGGGTTGAGTCCAAGCAATACTGTAACCTGTGAAGGAAGCTGCTTCTTTTCCCCTCCTTAGTGCATGGGCTGAGCTGGCTAGCTCACCCTGATGAATTAGGGTCTAAAGCTGGACGTTGTGATTAATGCCACTTCTCGTCAGAGGACACTCTGACTGTTTGAAACTAATATTAAATCATTTCAGTGCCAGCCTTGGAGATCTCAATTGCTTTTATTGACCATAAAAAGAAAGGCAAAAATATACATTCTTCTTTTAAAAAATACTTATAGTTTAACAATCAAGTTTAAAAAAAAAAAAAACAAACTCAAATAAACCTAGTAAGTGTGAATTTATTGAATAATTTCTTCATGTGGTGTAAAAGGCTGAGCAAAAGGGTCATTTCACTGTCCTACACCAGTTCAAGAAACTAGAGCTTCATAATGATTCCAGCATTGGAGGCATCCTAGTAGACATTGACCTTGAATCAGTAATGCAAGTCTGACTTGCATATATTTTAGACTCTTGTGTTCATTAAAGCACTG
Source organism: Nettapus auritus (assembly GCA_011076525.1). Taxonomy (NCBI): domain Eukaryota; kingdom Metazoa; phylum Chordata; class Aves; order Anseriformes; family Anatidae; genus Nettapus; species Nettapus auritus. The sequence goes on from CM021765.1 coordinate 70,281,740, forward strand.
TTCCTGATAAAACTGTGATGAAGGCAAGAGTCTTTGTATTTCATCTCCATTAAAATAACTGTTTTATCTCTGGAGCAAAATGAGGCCTAATATTTTTTTTTTTTTTTTTTCCTTTTAATAGTAGTCCTCATAGTTGTTATAACATTCATTTCCAAAGCAAATTCAGAACATCTTCTGTTAGGCATTGCAGCCCAAGGTAGCAGGGCACAGAAGGGCTCTGTGTAGAGAGGATTTTTGTACTCAGACTCTTAAGGCGCTAGCTAATACAGCCATCAATATGTACAGCCCTTCAGTTTGGTGTGTTACTTGGAACTTCAGCTTCTTTGCTTCCCTTAGGATAGAAGAGAGTGTACAGAATTGTGAAGCATGGCTTAGGCTCTTACTCTGAAAATGGCTATTAGACTTGATTACAGAGTGAATTCTTGCTTGCATGTAAAAGCCATTTCTTAGATTGTTATGTTAGCTCATCTAGCTGATCCTAAAGACGTTAGAAAACAGTCAGTGGGAAGAATATCTCAAGAGCCTCCTTTCTTCTGAATTATGAGCTGTGAGCTAGGGAATGGTGACATTACTGGTGCAGGGAGCTGGTTAGAAGAAGTTTCAGCAGCTAGGGCTAGCCCTAGCCAAGTCCATTTTCTTTCCCTGTGCTATGAAAAAGCTACAGTACCTATTTGCTTGGATTGTTAATTAGGCAAGTTAAGGTAAATATGCATTTGGTTCTCTACTCAAGTAACAGAATGCATCCTTCTGGTGTAGCTGTTCCTTTTGTGCAAACTGGCCTGGTTCTATCAAGCTGTCAATGTCACATGCCATCGAATCACAGTCTTCCCTCACTATGTGTCAGTGTGCAAAGCCAAGCTGTTCTGACAGCTTCACAGTGCAGGCCACACACACACACACACACACACACACACACACAAAAGAGCAAGGTTACGAAGAGTTAAGGCTTCCCTGAATAAATTCACTATCTACATTTCTTACACACTTGAGGGAAAGTCTTACCATCATTGCAATGAATTTTGTGTGTTATTAGTACACCTCTGTCCTTTTATTTGAATTTCTTTGTACAGTTCTTCTCCAAACATATTTTTGTCCTCAGTGGTAATCACAAACTATTTTTTTTTTTATCATTTACATAACTGGAGATCTGTTCTATTACAATTAAATTCAGTTCAGAGAAAAGTAGTTAAACAGCTTAAAAGTAGTTAAACAGTTAAGTAGCACAACATGGAATGGACAGGCTAAGTTGGACCTGATATGAAAGGAATAAATTAAATATAGAGCAAAATCATTTTTTTTTTGTAATATTGCATTTGAGATTTCAGTTCATCCCTAATGTACATAAGCTTAGCTCTTGGGGCAAAAAATATACGTACATACACAATAATAATCTTGAATTTTACTTTCTCATATTTTGAGTGCACTCTCATGAGTGCTGGCTTGTGCAAAAGTTCGAGGGGTGGGTTGTGTGAGCATCTTACTGCATTTCCGTGGAAAATGTAAGCTTAAAGGAAAACCCAGAACCTAGATGAATTAATTGCACTTTACCTTGGGACAGAAATAACATAAAGTGAAACCTGTAAATTATGCATGGCTTGGACACAAATCTCAAGCTGTCAGCAATTGTGCTCAATGCTGCCATTATTAATGAAGCTATCTTTCTGTTCCAATCTTTTTCACTCTTAAGACTATAATTGTGACTTGTAGAAGATTTTTGGAGTAGAAATGCTTTGTCCTTTTTTTAAGGGAAAAAAATACACACACACACACAGATGTACACACACACGAAACCAGTACTATCCTGCTTCAGAGTTTATTAGTGATACAGAGCCATGTGATGGGCTTAATTTCAGGTTGGTGAAGAATGGATGCAGAGTTCAGTCAACCTGAGAAAACCTTAACAGAAGTTACAGTTGAGTAATTGTGGAGATGCATGTTGTTACACAAAGAACTAAAAACTCAGCTTTTGGGTATAATAGGGATATAGAGTTGCAAGATAAACAGCAGGGAAACTCTAATGCAGTGCAGTTTCATTGGCAGGAAATTTGACAAAATTGTATCCTTACGTTCTTACCCCTAGAACAATTCCTATAGTAGAAATAAGACTGAAACCACCATGTTGCATATCGGTGGCATGAAAAACAGAGCAGTGTGGCTGCTGAAAACACCGGTATTTTTAATACATTGCATTCCCACCCCTGGAAATTAGCAGTCATACATTATAGTAGATCCTATCTAGTATAATAACTACAGGTCAGAATGTGACCTGAGTTTACGTGTTAGTTAATTATTTTAAATACAATTTTTTGTGTGAATTTGATTAGCGATTCTAAATTAGTAATTAAGTTGGTTTTGCTTCTTCTGCTTAGCTGTGGCTTGCTCTTGAAGTGCTCTAGTGCTGGGGGTTATGTTAGGATACTTTACCTTCTTCAATTTGCTACTGAGCCTATGGATTCCTGTTCATTGTTCCTGACTTCATTCAAATAAATTATTTAGGTATTTTTGTCAAGATCTGAGTGTTTCTCTGCAATATATCTTCAAGACTCAACCTTCTTCATAGCTGCCTTCCCAGCTTGTAGTGTCTCTTCCAAATGCTAGGCTTATATTTAAAACCTGTGCCAGGTTCTGAGTGGCATATTTAATGGAGCATGCTCTCCACTTAACTTGCGTAGTATTTTGCTCGCAGAGTGGCACAGAATTCTATAGGTGTTTCCCATTAAAACAAGTTTGATAACAAAGTAAAACAGAAATGTAAGGGTAGGAGAGCATCATAGAACCAACAAATTTAAAAGATGAAAACTACCAGCAGCTTCAGGGTGCAATAGCAGTGCAGTTCCCAGCTGTGTATCAACACATGGATCACTTGATCTTTTGTGGCATTGTGCATTGCAGGTTTTAAAGCATTCCAGGCCTGAACTTCTCAGTTTTCTCTCTGCTCACACATTTTAAATTATTCTTTGAAATATTTATTCTCAAGTTAGCTGAATGTATTTGATTTGTGGAATGAAACAATAAATTTGGCCCTATAGCAAAATCAAAACTAAAAATCAGTTTGCAACAATGATAGATATCTATGTACAAGTAAAAGTGATTTTTCATATGTTGTGCTGGTTTAGATCCCACTGAATGTGGGAGAGTGCATGTTTCCCTTCCCCTTTGATAGTGACTGATAGTGGTGTTGTCACCATCGTGCTGTTCTGAACAATAACTTATGGTGGGTATGTGTCATGGTTAGTAAAATGAATTAACCATCAATGTGCTGAGTATCCACAAAAATACTTAAAATACAAATGTGTCAGGCACTATTTTTTTCTTCTTTTTGAACAAGTTGTAATTCAGTGGGCTTTTCTCTTTTTTTTTTCTTTTTTTTTCTTTTTTTTTTCTTTTTTCCTTTTGTTTTTCTTTTTTTCTTTTTTTTCTTTTTCTTTTTT
>CM021765.1:70285270-70334750 GCA_011076525.1 Nettapus auritus
CTTTTTCCTTTTTCCTTTTTCCTTTTTCCTTTTTCTTTTTCCTTTTTTTTTCCTTCCCCCCCCCCCTTTTTTTTTTTCTTAGTCTTTAAAAGCCTTAAAATATGGGGTAGGGAAGGAGGGGTGTGTGTGTGTGTGCTGGGGGGGAGGGGGGTATTTCTTCTAAAACTTCCCTCCCCCTTCTCACAACCGGTTCAAGCAGGGTTAGTGCCTGAGCTCCTTTTTGTATATATATGTAAACAGTAAGTCTCTACAGAACTAGAGTCTCAATATATTTAGATATAGAAAAGATGTCCATTTGTTTTTGAGGTTTTTCCTTTGATTGTTTTACATGTATTAGCATATAATTTATATGCAGCTAGTGTTGTTTACCGTGACATCTGGTTTTGCAAGTTAAATGCAAAGAATGACTTAATTGTTTTGTTAAAATACTCCAAAATACTCCTGAGTTTTCCAATAAAACCACTCAAATGAATAGCTTTTGCAGGAAAACTTTGAATCTGACAGATTTTGTTGTGTTTCCATGGTTTCTCTTGCTCAATACCCTCTAGTGTTGCATTCTTTGGATTGTGCAATTTTATTTATTTATTTTGATTCAGAGGATTGGAGGTAAACCTTAAGTAAAACATCCCATTTTTAAAAGAGAAGCCAATAGGATTTGCCTTGGTGGGGTGCTTCTGTACCAGCATTATAGTTGTGATTTCTTCACAACTGTACATTTTTCTCCTGCTGTCTTGGCACCAACACCTCTTTTTCACTTTTTTGGAGTGTTTCTGCATGGAAGAAGAGCAAGAGGGCCCTGCTTGTACTACCTTTGCCCCTTTGGACTGGTGCACTGCAAGAAGATGAAGAAGATGCTCTGTGCTTCACACAGCCTGATGGGCTGTTCTGCACCAGTTATCCTACTGTCCACCGTCTGCATTTACACAGCAGAGAGCTGGAAAATTGGTAGCTCTGATGTGTTGGGCCAGTGGCAAAAGCTTTCTTACAACTTCAATCAGATGGATCCGTTTTTGGAGTGGTGTGTATTAGACAGGAAAGCAGTATTATTTAAATGAGCAAATTATTGCTGGAATTTTGTTTTCTGCTTATGTGAACTTTAGAGTTTCATGCAAAGAAGACTGCTTTTCTTCTGATACTGAAAGTGTATGGTTTTTATAAGATGTGCAACCTGTAGAGGCTGCCTCTGTACATAGGAACTCCTCACATTGTTGCCAAACAAAAGTAGCTTTTCTGTTCCCAAGGCATTTATCAGTGTATCCTTGTATCATTTCTGTAGTAATGTCATCCTCTCCCAATCATCAACTTAGTTTCAAAACTCATAGTTTTATCTAGTCATATTGTTTAAAATGTGATATTAGTATTTATTTTTTCCTTCTCCCATTCTGTGTATCTTCTAAATACAGTGGTGAAAATAGGGAAGAGAACTTTCCAGAAGAACAGGTGAATGAGCTGCAAGAAGCTTGTGAGGAGAAATTATGATGACTTGGAATTAAAGCTGTTTTCATTTATATTTAGTACTTACGCATCTGGAACTCTGAAGTTAGAAATGGAGTTCCTGTTGGATATAAAAGCACTTTTTCCATAAAAAGTGAATCTGAGAGTTTGCTACTGAACTGTTTAAACTAGGAATGAAAAAGTAGAAGCAGTCTTACTTTATTGCAAATTATAACCTAGAAAAAAAAACGTGAGAAGTCTCTGAAATCTCAGCTACTTATCCTCTTTTTTTTTTTTTTTTGTCAATATAAAAATGAAGGGTTGTTTATTTCATCTGAGTGTGAAGCCTTTGGCATGTATTCAGATCACATTTAGTGGGTCTTTCTAAATGCTTTGTGAAAACATTCTTCCTTCTTAATAAAAGCCAAGCTCACCTAGCTTTATATTTCCAGAATTAGGGCTCTAAGTAAATCTCCAATGTAACGTGAGCCACCTCATTATGCATTAATTACATTGATTTCTTTTGTTTCTATTCTTTTTATCCTTCATAGAGTGATATCCTTCCCCATTCTTTTTATTTATTTATTTTTTTCATGAACATTATGCACCTTTTGATGGGTTAAAAATAAGGTCTTATTTTTGGTAATTTTGTAGTATGAAAAGACTAATTGCTGCATGTTGCTTTCTTGTAGGAGAGTAAGTGATTGAGTGGGTCTAGTGGATGATCAAAGTATAGAAGGAAAAAAATATATTCAAGGCAAGTAAGACTATTTCAGAAAAGCTTGAATGAATAATTTGCTTGCATATTGCTTACAGAAAGCATCAAGTTGGTTTCCATATCAACAAATTGATAAAACAAATCACAAGGGCAGGAACTGCTCTGAAAATGTACTGAAAGCCTAAATGTCATTATCAATTCACTTAAAAAAATAAAAAAATAAAAGAGGCCATTCGGTGGTTACATATAAGTAAGCCTGATTTCCAAATCACGCAATACAATGGAAACTATGAAAAGAGAATTAGCAGCCTGCTAGAGACATTATGTGAAGGATCTGAGCCAGCTTGATTTGGTAGAACATTAAAGTTAAAATTAGAATTTGTTGAAGGGGCCAGGAATCAAGAATGGAAAAATGATCTAATTGATAACTGTGTGGACAGAGGGGCTGAATAATAAGAGGATATTACATTGGGGATATTATACTGATGGAAGACTTACTCGGACTGATCAGAAAAGTCACTGAGAAAAGTTGCAGAAGTCTCTCATGATACTGAACATGCAGTTCCACAGTTTCAGTTGATGGAAGACAGGGTATTTCCCTGATGGGTTTTAAATGAATTTAATCCCTCTCCTCTCCTCTTGTTCCTGGCTGTGCCATTCTACCCTCTCATATTTTAGCACAGGTTCTTGCTGGATGGCATGGTGGGCTGGTTCAGGGAACTGGTTGGGTCCCAACTTAACCCAATAAAATAGAGAATAAAGTGAGTAGGTCTTGAATAAAAACAATTACTGTGTTGCACTGTGTCTGCAGTAAGGATTGCTGGGATCATTATACTAGCAAATTCTGCATAACGTGAATGCAGTTTATGTAGCTTTGTAGTACCATGGGTGGAGTCTGTAGCTCATAATACCGCACAGTGATATGTAGTGGGATGACTTTTTGCTGGAAAGAAACAGCACAAAATGGCAAGTGAGATTTCTCCCTCTTGCCTTCATACACTAGGCAACACATCAGGGTTTATGACTGTGATGTGGAGAAGTAGGTGTGTTCCTAGTGTTCAGCTTAGGATACAAGTACAGGGAAAATCCACTGCTCCATTTAAGTAATTTGAGACAAAACACTCTCTCTGCTTCCTGTATTCAGGATGTGTAAAGAGATAAGAAGAATTCTCCTTTTTTTTTTTTTTAATTGAAAGATAAGAAACAATTTTGATTATGACTCAGCTGAGAAGATCCTTGTCTGTCAAAGCAGAAACTGAAAAATTTATTTTAGTAGCTGACTTGTGTGTGTCTAGTTTCAGCCCACTGAAATTATTGAATTCTAACTTCTTATTTAAAATCTTATTTAAAAATATTTTATGGTGCAAATATTTGTATTTTTACTACAAGTCATTGTAAAGGAAGAAATTATTTTCTGTTGTGCAAAGGACTTAAAATTTATCTTTGGTGATGAAATTTTATCTTTGGTGATGGTGAGCAGTAATCCTACCAGTTTCTCACTTTTCTCCACCATTTGTAGTTTCAATGAGGCCTAATATTCTTTCATACTTGCTTCCAGAATTTTGTTCAGTTCACAGGTGTGGGCATCTGTATCTTTTACTAGGATCTTGAATAGCTGTCTGAAACTGGTTGTTCTGTGTCCATGGGCTCCTCTTGGGCAATGCTCAGCAACTAGCATTTGGGAGTGAGTGGAGCAGACCACTGTGAGACTCCTTGGCTCAGAGAGCTACCCAGTGGCAGCACACTGCCCTGGCCCTGTTTCTTTCCTAGCCTCTCGAGAGAGACTGCAGCACAGTTGCATTTTTTTTTTTTTTTTTTTTTTTTTTTTTTTTTGTGTGTGTGTGTGTGTGTTAGTTGGAAGTCTGTCAAAAACTGCCAACTGGTTTGCTTTCCTCTGCAAATGTCTTGATAAACTTGAAAAACCAAGGTATGTTAGAAGGCAAAAGTATTCCTTTTGTTAATTTATCCATCTCCTGTTACATTAACTTATGTTTTATTTTTTTGTTGGCTTACCTGCAGCTAAAAAGTTGGCTGAACATTGTGGGGTCTGGTGTATGACATCTGGGACAATTTCTGCACAAAGGGCTGGCTGAGGTGTTCCAGCCCACATCTGCATTTCACTGCCATCTTGCAGTCAGTTAGGGTCTGTCTAGTGGTGGTGCTAAATAGGTAACAGAGAGAGGAAGTTGTTTCTTTCAATATTAATTTGGCTTAAGCTGGGGCAATTTTTGTTTAATTTTTATTTATTTATTTATTTATTTTTAAGTGCTGCTGAGTTCTGACAAGCTTTATTTCCTGCTTGCTCTGTAATAAACCAAAAAATGGCTTCTGTTTCATAGCCACGGAAGGCATGTTGTTAGACCTTTTGTGTCTGGAGATAGGAAAGGTTAATTCACAAGTTCAAGGAGCAAGAGACCTTTCCACCTGCTCAAACAATTGAAATTCTGCCTTGGTGAACATTCAGCAAAAACAGCTTCTTGTTTTTTAATGAATCTCTTTCTCTTTTTCCTTGGGATCTGTGCCTGAAAGGACAACCATATGCACGTGACTCTGCAGTATATCTGTGTATGTTTGACAGTTATGTCAAATGTTACTTCCCGTGGACTCTCAGAAATGTCTGGGTGAAACTGAAAAGCAATCTCCCCTCTGTGCTTTTCTTGTCAGACTGCCCAGCATATTCTTTAAGCTGGAATACCTGAAAACAGCCAGCATGTTGGCTGAGAGATATTTTTGCGTATGAAGTCATTTTTTTTTCTGTATGGGAAATCTGAATATCACATAATTTTTGCTTCTACATTGATTTCTTATGAATGTCTTCTAGTATTTTCTTTTTAGGACTTGTGAAAGCACTCTCTAAAATCTCATTCTAGTTCTATATTGTATTGTTGATAATGAGTTAGAAGCAAAGCATCTGCTTCTGATTGCTTCATCATAAGTTTTCTTCTTTCAAAAATGGCAGTACTTGCAATTATCCTTTATTTTAGAAATGAATTACAAGAAAAGGGAAGGTCTAATGATAATTTTCCTTCTCCTGCTTGATTAGGTCTGAGCAGGAATCTAAAGCTAACTCTTAAGTGGAAGTCCTCATATTGACATACTGATTACCGGTGGGTCTTTGCTAATGAGTATACTGCCTGTGGTACTAAGATAACTGCAGTCATTTTCATAGTACTGCCACCAGAGTAGCTTATTTCTCTTAAGGAACCAGTGTAAAGTATACTGGGAGAAGTATTTGTATGCCTTGAAAAATACATATCCCAGTATACTTTTTTTCTAGTATACGGTAGACATCCGCATATTGGATTTTTCACATTGATTTCTCCATTTGTTGTCTAACTCTATTAAGATTCCTGAGAGATAAGTTATGAAGGCTACAGTAATTCATTACTGAGTTGTGTTTCCACAAGGCGTTACTGCTTGTTTAGCGGCCGTGGCAGAATGAGATGTCTCTGTTTCCAGTCATTGTGTTAAAGTGGCTGGACAGACTCCTCTCTAGTTTTGGTGGTCTGAGAACTAATAATTTGGGCTGTGAAATGGAGTAGCAGAGGCAGAAAGTGCTTGTGGAGGTGTGCCAGACCTCCAGCCTTTACCAGCAAGCAGGGGATGGGGATGAAGAGGGCAGGGAGTTAAAAAGCGGCAATGTGGTCTGATGGTGCTTGCCTGGCAAGCATTTTGAGCACATCTGACTTTTTTAGTCATTTGCTTAGATACATTGATGTTTTTGAGGAGAATGAAATACAAAAGACTCTGTTTTCAGGGAAATAAATTTTGTTTTGTTTTTGTCCAGTGTACGTACCGATGCTCCAGAGAAGTGGTTCTAAGCCACCTCTGCCTGGCTGAAATGAGAACCTGCAGCTTTGGTAGGAGCCTGTGGGCTCCTAAAGCCATTAAGTTTAAGGGAAGGAAATTCAATGTAGTAGGATGTTCATAGCTCACTACTTCACACCTATTCACCACATAGCTGCTCTTAGCACATACAGGAGTGACGGTACAGAGGGAGCTGAAAACCTGCGTAGGGTAAGTTATCTAGCACAAAAATTGCCCTTGAATGCACTGAGTGTTAACATGGGAAATGACTGTAGAGCAACTCTGAAAATAACATTCAACTAATGTCTATACGTATTCATAGAGACAAACTATTACAAAAGACTACAGTTCTTAGTTAGCTAAGAACATCTCTCTTGTGTTTATCTTGATCGTATCCTGAAGGGGTATTTCTTCCTCTCTTTTATGAAGAATTATCTCTATAGTTAATTGGTATGTGCATTTTTTGTTTCTTTTGAAGGACTTAAAAGTATTTCCTGAATTTTGTAATCACTTGAGAAACCTCATGCTAAAACCTTCCTGTGGTACTTATAGTCCATTTGAAATTCCATTTTCTGTTTCATTCAACACTTCAGTGTCCTTCTGGATTGCAATTTCCATGCCTCTGTGAGCCTTCCTTGAGAAGTTTCTGCTAAGGACACTTGAATGGTCTCTTGTTTAGGCTGTTTCTTCCTGAAGTCATAAAGGGCCACAGACATTTCTTCCTCTAAAGTCCAGAGCTGTTTTAGGTAGCCAAATACATGTATATCAGACATGAGTACTTTGTGAAAATTATATGTATTATTTAACTTAATTTTTCTTCATTAGATGGGTGCCAGTCCTGCTAATGTGGAACCAGAGCAGGCCAAGCACTGAGTTTCACAAGGCCCATCACAGAGCTGACGAGCTCCACAGGGGTTGCTGAGCTTCTGAAACCTTTCCTGTCTCTGAAGATGGGCGGCTGCTTGTGTCCCCATAGAGCTTAGAGGCTCTCAGGGACCCAAACAAGCATAATTGCAAAGTTATAGCATTGACTGTGAAGGGCCTCACCAAATAATTGGCTGTCCCAATTAAGCAGCTGTTCTTCCCACAGAATAATGCTTGGGAAGGTGAACGATTTCCTGCTCTGTACGGTGTCCCAATTAACTGCCTTAAAATCAGCTAAGTGTTGTGCACAGTTTCTCTGCTCAATGAGTGAAACAGCTGTGTGCATCTCGATGTGGGCCTGGGTTTTAATGATACTGCTGGCAGGGGCCTAGCTTCATGTGTGATAGCAGGGCTGAAATGATCTGCATCAGTGCTGGGGAGCTTTGCAGATCAGATGGTTGCAAAGCCAATGGGTGCTGGCGATGAATTTCTGTCTTGGTGTGAATACTGTTGGAAATCACTGCTAAATCATAGCATTTAGTCTCAGCATTTGTACTCTGCAAGCTTTTTTCTATGTATGTGGAATCTTCTACCCTCAGTGTGCCCAGACTTTAAGGTTTGTTTAAAAAAGAAAAAAAAAGAAAAAAAAAAAAAAAGAAAAAGCTGTATTATTTACAGTCTTTGTTCATCTCACAAAGTGAAACCAAGAAACGCTGTTTCCTTTCTTTTACAATGGCAAAACCTTTTAAATTGGGGCAAATCGCAACTAGCAAGTTAGAGCTGTACAGCATGTAATGATTTCTGATGCCTTTTTAAGAGGAAATTTTAGAACCTGTTTCACCTTACTTAGGTGAGATGCTTAGAAAAATGTTTGTAGGGGTTAAACAATCAAATCTTTTTATTGTTCATTATATTTATAGTTGGTATAATCCTGTAAGATAAATGTTTTTACAACTGGATTAGCAGTAAACCATGTCTGGGTCACAGTCAAAATACCGGCTAAGGACTAGTGTCTAGGAACTTTCCTCTTTTCTACAAATATATTTCTAATACATTATATACTTTAATTTTTTAAAGGGGGTTGTAGCATTTCCTGACACAGTACCTAATATTAAAATTACAATAGTACAAAAATAAAAATACACTTTTTGTTGATTTTGTGTTAGATTTTTGTAACAGCTTGCAGCCATTTCTGAAGTCTCTCTATTGAGGACTGATGTGCATGGCTTTTAACAGTTAGGATGAAAAATATTTTTTTTAATTAAAACCAAAGTTTTTAAAATATTGTGGTTAACTATTTAAATAGGAAATATATATATATTATTTTTAATCTGCTGTGGTATATCTTTTTAGGTTAGGTTTAAGAGAGATTTGGCTCTATTTGGGTTGATCTGATACTAAATAAAAGATTTTCCTGCTAAGTATTGTACTCTTAAGTAAGGAAGTCTGCCTTCTATGTTTGAAAATCCTTAGACATGGGGTATATTTATCCAGCTCTGCAGTTTTTACATTTTATTGCATTGCTACACTCTTGCTTCTCCATCCTAGTTTCAGACTCCTTGTGAAGATGAGTTTGACCAAAGGAGTTGGTACCTAAACTACAGGAGCAAGGCACTGGCTGGTGTCCCCACTGCTGCCAACAGTGGGGGGTGACCTGCAGCAGGAGGCAGGAACAAGCAGCTGGACAAGTCCCCAAGCCCTCATACCATCTGTCCTGACAGCGACTGACTGGAAGAACTATTAATCTGAGTGAAGCATGTGAAAGCATTTCTGTTTCTACACTCAGGCAGGCTTGCCAACCTCAGTTGCAGCCTGTTTGTTGCCCTCAGGATCTCATGGTTTCAGGGTTAGCTGGCATGGAGACAAATTCCATGCCTGAACCACTAGGGAATGAACATGCTGTGTGTATATGTTTTTTATTTCTTACTCTTCTGGGCTACAGTTAAAAACCTTGATTCCTGGATTTAAATTTTTTGGCAAGGTATAAGTAGGTGAGAAGACCAGCAAGTCAAACTGTAGTCTTTAGTTGCTGAGTGGCATAAGTTGGCCCAAGATAGTCTGTTTCAGTTAATATATTGCTATATCTTGAGGGCTTTGCTTTTTTGTTTGGTTGGTTTGTTTGTTTTTAATGGAAATAATTCAATATATTTGAAGAGGAGGGGGGAGGAAGAATGACCCTTTCCTTGTCTGTATGGCTGGCTTACCATCATCCGTAAGTATGTGCATCACAACATCTTCTTTCTGTGTGGTCTTTGTAAGGCTCACTTACCAACCATTATATAATCCAACAAGAATCTGTAAGCCTTCCAGAAGGGAGCAACTGGTACTGCACAGATGTGAGCAGTTTGACATTACCTGGAAGAGGGATCCAAGATCTCTTTGGAAAAATCTGTAGAGACATCTCTGCAGTAATGGGAATTTGCAGTCATGTCCGTCTGTCTGCCTGCTGCCCCACACCCTGGCCAGGTCTCCCTTGCCTCATAGTAATTGCAGGTAACCTAAAGCGTGGTTATAGGGGGGGCATTTCTTCCAGTTGTTTTAAACAGTTCTTCCCATCCCCCCCCGCCCCCCACCCCGCTCCGGCATCCTTTGCCACTCACTCAGCTGTTGTGGGGCAGGGCTTAAGGACACTTTCTGAATAAGAAACTGAAATCGGAGCTCAGTGAGCATTGTTGGCACTGGTGCTGGTTTAGGCAGCTACAGAAACCTTCAGCCTGTGTGCAAGTGTTTATAGAGCTGTGCACTGGAATGCATTCAGACTGATGACTGATTTTTAGCCCAGACCTGTTCCTTGAATCCAGTTTGCTTTATAGACACATAAGCACTGTACTGGAAGCAAAAGATGATCTGCAAGAAATTGCTTAAAAGCAGCTGTTACTAAAAAAAAAAATGGCCATCAAGGTATAACCTCCATTACTTCTGCAACAAGGAAACATCCAGCTTCCTAAATGAAACATGGCCCTTGATGCCATCAGCTGGAGCATGATTGGTTCCAAAGATTTTTAATGGAGACATTAAAATCTGTGGGCTTTTAAGCAAGGTGATGGAAAACAAACAGATGATAGTGGGGGGCGGGGAGGGGGAAGGGAGGGAGCAACAACAAAAAACCTCTTGCAGAGATAGAGCAGAGGTCATCAGAACTGATTGGAAGTGTTGCTGAATCTTAAAGCAAATGCTGTGTGCATGTGTGCTCCTCTGACAAATGAAATGGGGCTGGTTCTGTGAAGTCCAGGAAAGCTTTTCTATGTGGCCAAACTTCCCCTATCTGTTTTTTGCTTGAGTAATTGTAGTGTGCAGAAGAGGTGAGAAGTAGACATGGAAGAAGGCAAGGCTGTACAGCAACTAATGAGCTCTCTGTTTCAGCCTGAAAAATCGATCTAGCAGTGTGGCCAGGACCTTCGAACCTATTAACCTTGATGAAGTATTTGGAAGTCTGGGACGTGACAGTTGGCGGAAAGAGGGGTCTTTTTAAAGAAGTTTAAAATAATTATTTCTTTTTCTCTCTTCTTTCTCACACATGCTCTCTGGCAAAGTGCTGCCTGACTTTTTAAACTTTTCTTTTTTCAAGTATGTAGTTCTTTTTATTGCACAGCTTGACCAAGTGACTTGCTACTGTGTTACCTATCTGAAGATTATTTGTTTTTTCTTCTTACTGGCAGGAAAACAGTTTCTCTATAGCACTCATTCATGTCTACAGAAATCTCACATGTTCTTTTCAGATATTTGTGCTCTGTGTTTTAAGACGGGCATGTTGCTCCATAAAGAATGACTCACTTGGGATTGAATAGGGCAATATTTGTGTTAATCAGCTGCATTTCTGTCCACAGATATAGCTGTGCATTAAAACAAACATGCTGTAGACATGAATTAAGGGGAAAAATATGACATGGAATTTCCTGACTTTTTAAAATAAAAAAATAAATCTTTGCCAAGAATAACTTCATCTGCAAAAGTTTCTTAAATGTGTTGCACATTTGTTTTTCTTTAAAGGATGGGTGGCCAGGCCTCTTCACATGTGGGCACCATATAGTGACATATTGTGGTTTTGTGATGATCTGGGTTAGTTTAAAGGCCTCAGATCTTTCCAAGTCTGTATTGTTTTGACTGAGGCAGGTTAGGGAGCACAGATACAAGCAGGTATGTTGGCAGATGTCACGGGGTTATGAGAAGCAATTTAGGACAGTAGGCTTTTCGTCTGTCCCAGCTGCAACAACAAAATAGAGCAAGCTTCACTGATATACTTTGTCTAATCTGTTTACATTACATATTATTTCTGTTTAATTCTGCATTCTGTTAACAACCCAGAAAAGTAAATTAATCTTCTACCACCTGCAGAAAACGGACAAATATTTTTCCTTCTCACTAGCCTACAGCCATAATAAAGTGATTTCCCTAGTTCCACCTCAGTCTTATATGCATCTAGATAAGTTCTGTCCCCCCATCACTTGCTAAATAATGTTTAAACATGTGCCAATACTTGCTAACACTTTTTAAAACTCACTTCCTCAGTCTTAGAGGATTTTACAGTGTTTTGTCCAATCAGTGGGTGAAAATTATGCTTCTAAATATGTTGACTTAGCTGTCTTTCTGTAAATTTCTCTTGGGGGGAGGAAAAAAAAGGACATGAATTGGCTTTCAATCAAATCTGCTTAACTGCTTACATGCATCAGCTGTGTCAGCTACAAATCATTCTTTGGCCCCTAATTCTCCGCCCCATATTGAAGAGACTATTTTATGACTGTAATATCCAACTTTGCTGTTTAATGTTAAATTCCGAGGTTATTGTCGAGTTCTGTTGGATATCCCCAACTTTTTCACTTGGAAGTATAACTTGACATAGTGCTATGAATTTGCCTTAAATTGCTTTTCTCCAGTTTTTAAAGTGACTTTGTTTTGTTGTGTTTCCAGGACATGTGTACCATACCCAGTGGAACAGAGCTCTGGAAACACTGTCTCTGCAAAACAGAGAGAGATTTTGCCTTATTGAAAGTTTTATCCAGTGTTCCAATTGTAGATTTATACAATTGCTTTTTTTCTTTTTTAAATAATTATAGGTTCATGTACTGGACAGACTGGGGAGAAGTGCCAAAGATAGAACGTGCTGGGATGGATGGTTCAAGCCGCTCCATTATAGTCAACACAGACATTTATTGGCCAAATGGATTGACATTGGATTATGAGGAACAGAAACTTTATTGGGCAGATGCTAAACTGAATTTCATCCACAAATCAAATCTCGATGGAAGTCATCGGTAAGAGGTTTTTGTTTGATCTATGTAATTCTGTGCTTTTCTTAGAAGATGTTGCTTAAGCAATATCATAAGCTCTGTTGCTGGGAATTGGCATGTTAGCACTTGCAAAATTTTAAGCCAGCTAGCGCTATCAGACACTCTCATCCTTCCCCATTCTCTCTCTTCCAGAACTGTGAAGTTGAATGTGTGCTTCTTTCGAGGTATCCTGTAACTCACTAAGTCTTTTCTCAGAACTAGTCCTATAAAGGAATCCCTGAATACTATTCTTAATAGTATAAGGCTATTAGCAGAACTTTCCATTTTTGATAGGTCTTCTGTTCCTTTCTTACTGTGATATTTAGAAATGCAGAAAATAAACTGAAAAAGTGGATCATTACAGGTGATGATCTTTTAGTTTCATTAAGTCTTTCAATTTTATTCATCCTAGGGGTTGGGAAATAAATGGAAAAGTCTTTACAGAGAACTATGCTAAAATGGCTGTTTTTTCTCTAACAGTTTTATAATGATGATGTAATCCTTTAAGATCTAGTCATGGTTACTTCTTAATTAAGGGTATAACTGATAGTTTGTATATATGCATTTATCCTTAATTTGGAGGATGACCCTCTTCATTGCCTGAGAGCTATGTTATATATTGTTTGCACAAAAATGATTCACAGTTAGCTTGTGCTCTGATATCATAGGGGATATAATTTTTGAGGTTATCCTTTGCAAATTCTTGTGTTGCTTCTGCTGGTTTATCTAGGCATGAAGTATCTTCAGTTCTTCATTCCAATATCTTAGTCCTTTCTTTTTGCCATTAGCCTGGCACAAGAATTTAGGCTCCTCAGAAAATGCTTTATTGACAAGATAGGTGTTTTGTGTTTACTCCTGAGTAGGAACACAGGCAGCAAGTATGAAGCACCCACTATGCTTATGTATTTATTTTGAACTCCATGATTTTTTGTAGTGCTGGTTTGAAAGGTGGTGTCATTTTCTTTTTAATGTCTGCCTGTTAAGTGACCAGAAGTTCATGCAGTAGTTTTGTAATTGTGTTTATTTAGAAAATGTAACAGGAATTAGATACAGTTTTAAATTTGTGTGCTTGGGTATAAATGTTATAATTAGCTTTATGAATTCAAAACATGAAGACATGGGTATATAATTTCAAGGTCGCCCTTAATTTGTTATTTATTTCACAAGAAAACAAACTGATTAGTACTAAAGGAGATTTCTTAGTGATACTTGCTTTAAGAAAAGAAGACAGTCCTGTAAGTTTTCAAGTAATGAAGAGAAATTGATAGAAATTGTCATGTACAGTAATAACTTAAGTCTGTTTTATTCTTTTTTTTAAATTGGTACTGGTTAACAGGGAAAAAGATTTTAGGGTGTTTCAGGTTAAAATGGTTTGGGACTAAAAAAAAAAACAAAACATTTCCTTTGATAAGAATGGAGAGTCATGAAACCAGATGTGTAACAGAACTTTAAAAAGACACATCTCGACTGAAATGATCACACATGGGTCTCAGTGACAGCTTGCCACCTGAAAAATTACAGCCCAAATATGGCTTTCTTATATGAGTATGACATACAGTTGGAGCAAAAGATGCGAAACAAACCAACAAAACCAAAACAACCCAAACAGTAACAATGAGAAGAAAACACAACTTCATGACGGCTACTGATATGGTCATACCTGAAGAACCCCCACTATGGATTTGTCCCACAAGATAATTAGGTGGCTTGTTCTATTCTTGAGTCACTCTTTTTGGGATCTTCCATTTATGAGATGGAAAGGGCTATCTTTTTACAACATGCTGCTGCATTCTGGCTGATGTCCTATAAGACAGTGTGTGTATATCAGGCTCTGCAATGAATTGTACTGCTTTCAGTAACATGATGCAGGATGCAGAGATGATTTTTGAAATGGTAACTGTGTGTAAAAATTCCACCGATCAAAATTGACACCACCACTATCCAAAGCTATATATTTTTCTCACAAAGTGCAAACCTCCCTGTGTTATCTAGTGTCTCCTGTCTTTCTGGCTCCACAGAAATTTCCTGCAGTCACTGCTGCATTTTCAGTGTTCTGCTACAGATTCCTTTGCAGTTTTCCGCTTCCTGATGATCTGTTCCATAGCAGTGTAAATACTCTTCGTTTCGGTATTTTGTTTCTATTGTAATTGTGTCATCTCCCCCGCCTTCCCCCCCTTCCCTGCCTTTGGCTAACCTTGAAGTGATTCATACTAAAAATGAGGCCATTGAAGTGCAGATATTTCATGGTGCAAGGGGCTGCCCAACCTTGTCTGTCTGCAGTGAGTTGTATCTAACAGTTGTGTCTCATGACACAGAAAGCAAAATCGCCTGGATCATTTACCACATTCCAGAGTAAATTCTCCGGAATTGGTGAAACCTGCAATAAATAAAGACCTGCATAGATGAGTAACTTAAATTTTAGATATCCTAATTATTTTATGCATTAAAACCAAAATAATTAGTTTAATATTTAAATGTTTTTAATTGATACTGAAATTTATCAGTAATGTTTCATGGAACTGTGCTAATATGTTACCATTTGAGGTGGAGAAGAGGAAAATAGTCTTTAGAGAGGGAAGTGCATATGACTTCCTTTAAGCACTCAAAGCACACACTGCTTCTAACAGCACCTGTTTTTCCCTAGGCATGTGAGAAAGTTCTGAAGATTCAGAAAACAGTCAACATCTGTATCCAAGCATATTTTTTTTATTCTTTGCAATTACATCATAGAGGAAAAAGGAAAGAATTGCAGAAGTTAAGCTGTTCTACAATGGTTTTTATGTTTTCCTTTTTTCTCTGCTTGACCTCTTAGCCTCTGTTTATCTTAGGAAAAATGTGGCTGTTTGAAGTGATTTAATTTCATTAAATATCGTCTTTCAGTTAATCAACAGAATTCACCTTTCTCGATATGGTATTTTACAACAACCAGTTATGTATTTTATCTCTTAACTCATTACTTTAGTCATCTTTGTCAATAACTGATTATCTAATATTAAAAACAAAATATACCATTGCAAACGTACAAAAAATCCTTGAGATCTCCCCTCTAAGTTTTCAAGTGGGGGGGAGGACCCTTTCAGTCTGTTCTCCTAGTCATCCCCACACTCAAAAAGGAAAAACTAAGCAGTTTTTTTTTCTGTGAACAGTGGAACTTGTTGCAATCCCTCAATACACCCATGACTCCTTGTATACCTTCACCCAAAATTTTCTCTTGCTTCCTGTCGCTGTCTGCTGTGCACTCCTGACAAGTCTGGCAGCCGGACAAGTTGCTCTTGGGCACTTTAGTTTAGCTGTTCTCTGGTCAGGTGGGTCAAATACTTTAGGGTCCCTTGTACCTATACAGCCATACAAGTGTTAGGAAGCATTTTTTTTGTGATTCCCTACATTCCTGAATATTTGACCAAGAGATACAAAATGTATTGGGTATGGACATGGAGGAGATAGATGCTTAACAGACACACCCCGAATGATTGTATGGTCTTGCTTTCACATGAAAGGATGACATAATGGGGTTAGGCCAGTTTTTCTATTCCTCCATCACCTTTAAAATCCCTTTTTAGGAGGGCTACCTTTTAAAGTCATTTTCCTAAGAATGGAGAGTGACAAGAACATAATCACTTGCTGTGTAATTTAATTTGAAACAGACTTTTTGGCTTCCTTATAATCTGCTGGTTTTAGTGATTTGATCTTGATAGACCATTATCCTAACTGCTCTTTTTATACTAATAAAGTATTTATTTATTTATTTATTTACTGTTCTTGTTGCTTGCTAAATTACTCCTGATTAAAACAAATGTAGTGATTGTTGTAAATGCACATAAAGTTAATGGTCTGGATTTTACTAGGTTTGTTAACTTACAGCAGGATACAGATGAGTAAAGTATGTCTCAGGGTTTTGTTTGTTTGTTTTTTCAGTGATCCACAGTGTGAGGTGAGAGTCTATAGCAGATAGGTGTGATTGTAAAAGCTACATATAGTTTGGTGTGACATGAGTTTTAATTGCTTTTGCGGAAGTGAGAAATTTAGCCGTAACTAACATCGTTATATCAAAAAGGAATTTCAAACAGTTCAAAGAAAACTGCATTTGTGGTTTGGATGATGAGAGAAAATACAATGTAAATAGCAAAAGATTTTAATTAGTGTCATACAAATAAATTTTGAAGTATTGAGGTTCAGACTGTTCTAATATTTGGAATGACTAAAAGGAAAACATTTTTGACATATTTCTATAACTGTAAGAAAGGATAACTTTTTTCATCTCTTTATTCCTGTAAACTGACTATCACATCTCTACCTGGCAGTACACAAGAACTAAAATTTGAAGATTTATTGTCAGAGAAGGCCATTTATATGCATGAATGCTTGGCTTCTTGTGTGCAGTGGTCTGGATAACGGAAGAGTAAAGGAGGCAGGTGGGAGGAACATGCAGGGGGACAAACACAGGAGGCCTAGATTTTTTGTCACCTCTATAGGCAGGACCTAAATAAAGCCCTCTAGAGCCTGTGAGCCTCTGCATCAAAATTAGGAAGCACTGTGACAGTGCTGGCAGTAGCACTCAGTAAAATATGTGTCAGGATTGTAAATTCATGAGGAAATCTGTACAGTAAATTTTACGGTGATCATCTATAGTTACCTGCCAGCCCTGGGACTTGCTAGCCCTGGCTACTTCAGTGATGGGCTCATTAGAATAAAGAAGAAGAGCACAGAAGCTGATGACTAATGCCCTTGGTTTGCCAGGGAGAGAAAGGAACAAGCAGTTTTTCATGTCAGAATGCAATAATTAAAAAATTAAATTGGTGCACAGAAGAGATTTTTTTTTTTTTTCAGCTCTTGCCCTGCTCTTATCAGAGTGAACAGTTGCTTTTTGTGGGACTAATTAAACAAAACTGAATTGCAGACAGCTCTCCTGTGAGTAGAGTACCCGAGATAGGTTGGCCTGCTACGGCAGCTCTTGAATTAATTTTCTCTTCCTTTACCCTGCAGCAGCATTTCTAATTAATAAGTTAACATGTTACTGGCTGAAGGGAAATGCACTTACAAGGTCCCCCAGGAAGTGTTTGTGCTAATGAGATGGGTTTTGAGGCCACTGTAAGAAAACATACTTTCAGCAACTGTCAGAAAGCTGGGGAGCTCTTGAAATGAGGTGAATGTCTTAAGTTTGCGCTAAAGCATTGATTTTTTTCATATTTTCTGTTTTCAAGCATCAGATCACGTCTGCCAGATCATTAGTTGCAGATTTAATGAAAAGCTAAAAATATTGTATCCCTGCATTTAGAAGGGTTTATTTTTAATTGTTTGTGTGTAATGTGTACAGTATAGAATGTTATGTGCAAGGTATAAAGTACTGTATCTTTGTGTATATTTCCATGAGAAAATAGTATTTAATAACTTCAGTCACTGAGGAGGAACCAGTCTGCAGTGAAAAGTCTGTCTGTTTTAATACCTCATCAACACATTACAGGACAGTGCAGAAGACAAACAATGACCTAATGAAAGCTGCTAGAGAAGCCTGCCAAAGCAGAATTAATTAAATTATTTGGACACAACACTAGAGTGAATCTCTTGATTCTTCCCCAAGGCACTTCTGAAATAAAATGCTGGGAAGGTAGAGCGTCGAAACATCTGCAGTTGACTGTGTGTGTAGGATAGATATGCATAGGCTGTGTCTGACTAGAGTCACTAGCTCACAGGTCTCTGCATATTTGTAGACATTTAATAAAAATACATAGCACAGGGCGATGAGCCCAGGCAGAGCAACACCACAGCTCATCAGAGCTGCTTCTGAGACCCGAGATGATATATGCAGTTACTTCAGGATCACAGCTGGGCTGAAAGCAAAGAAAGAGCAGTTGCAGATTATGTGGTACATATGTCATGTGCATCCAGTGGATCTACCTGTGCACCTCCTTGCAAACTCCATCACCTTGTCCCATAGCTTTCCAGTCTCCTCCCCTATTACCAGAGGCCTTTCATCTATGATGCATGGCATGTTGGTGTTTGACTGAAAAATGACCCACAGCATGAATTCATTACTCAACTACGGCTTTACTTCTGATTGACTTCTTCAAACTTTAATGGAAGTTGGGGTTTTAAGTGTTGTTGCTAGACTTGTTACTTGTTAATGTGTACTTTGTGGAAGTGCATGGCAATCACAGCTTAAAGAAGTGGCAAAAGAAAAAATATTTTGGTTTTGAAAGACCCTGGTATATCCCACAAGTAGTGTTTCCTGTTTACTTTCTCAGGTAATTAGAACCAGGCTTGTATTCTGATAGGAATATCTGAGCAAGCATTCATGGTCAAATTCCAGCTTAGTTTTCCAAATTTGCTTTAGAGATGTTTTTGTTTGGTTGGCAGAAGAGGAAACCTCTGAAGCTTCTGAGAGAATCAGAGCTCCCTGCCCTGCCTTGTGGCAGCCGTGGTACGGTGTGGTGTCATACAGCTGGTTGGCTTTTCACCCTGCCTCACCTGGTGGTGTGCAGGATTCATCCTGCAAGTGCTTTGGCCACTTACTATGTTTCCAGTTGTCAGAAGTGATAGCGTTGTAATTCTTGTAATTTTCTAAATGCTCTGCTGTTACATAATATCTAGACGGAGAGAAACATTTTCCATAGAACACTGTAATAATTTATGTCATGCAAACCTGTCTGTTATGTGCTTTCTTTAACATGAAATGAACACTAAAAGCAAGGTTCAGAAGACATGTCTTTCATTTAGTTGTTGTCCACAAAGGAAAATATGATGGAAATTCCAAGGTAAATTTCTGTTCTGTTTTTTGTTTGCTTGTTTTGTTTTGTTTTGTTTCTTGTTTTCTTATACCAAGGAAGCCTGATAAGAATGTAGCCTACAGATATTTTTTAACTGAAAATGTACCTGTTATAGTGTAGGAAGGAAGATAAATGAAAATTTAGTAAATGCAGATATGAGCATCCCTTAAAGACTTTTTCAACAATATATACATTAATCAGAAAGTTTTTATCTCTGGATGGTATGAATTTCCATCTTTTAATATTGTATTGTCATTGGATCTCGGTATGGTAACTTTTATGGGAAAGAAGTTGTGATATAAAATTTTTCCTTATTTTCAGACATTTAGTGTTCAACACATATCTAGGTGCCAACAAGGATGTATCCTGCCTGAGTAAAACTAGTATAAGAAAATGCAGCAGAAAAAGGTAGTGTTGTACACTTTTTTGGAATAAACACTACAAACAGCTCCTGCTCATTTTAGTACCACTAAAGCATCATATGATGAACTACAAATGCAAACTTAAATGTTCACTCCATTTTATGCTCCTGTCCCAGTTCCTCACTGCTTAAAACTCTAATCTGCAGTCAGTAATTATAGGGATTGCATAGTATATCTAATTAATGTATTTCTTCAATTTTGCAAACGTTATTAATCTATTCCAAATCTTTCAACAAGCAAGATGGAAGTATACCTCTATTAATAATAATTGATCCTTCTTTATTTCCCCCAAATCACTGATTCTATGATAGCCTAAAAAGCAGGTACTGACTCACATTAATTCTTTGGGTTATTGAAACAGATGTTTAGGTAGCAAGTGCAGTGGTAAAAATATATGTTTGTGTATGCATATGTAAATATGTGTGTGAATATATATATGTATGTATACGAGATGCTTGTACGGAAAATGGAAGTGAATATATAAATATTTATATATTAAGTGAATATGTATTTTTATATTTATATATTCACTTACTTTTTCCATACAAGTGTCTCACTGTACCTTACTGTTGAAGAATTGGATTAGCTTTATGAAATTAAGGCATCTTGGATTGTCTGAATGTGCAAACAAGCATCAGTCATTTCTGTGCTTTCTGAGCAACCCTTTTGGCATGGTGGTTGATCCTCCCTGTCTTAGGCTTTGGATGTGCATCCAGTTATAGAACTTGCCCCACTGGTGGACAGGGTTTCTGCCACAAGCCTGCCTGCAGTGGCTCAGCAGCATCTCTCGTCCAGGTGCTGTGTCCTCAAGCTGCATAACTGAATTGCTGACGTGTGCAGGGTCTCACTGGCTGGTTGATTTAATCTTTTTGTTTAATTGTATGTCCTAACTAACCCTGCTTATTTTGGGTGAGAAAAGTTAAGAGGTATAAGAGAGCTATAATACAGGTCTTTCTCAAATACTTATTCAAATAAGTATTGCAAATTATTTCAAATAAGTGTTATAAACACTTATTTCAAATAAGTGTTGCAAATATGACAGTAAGATGAAATACCTTATTTTTTTTCCCAGTCTTCACAGTTGTATTTGAAATTGGATTGCAAAGAGTGATACAACATATTTTTTCACTGCCTGATAGCTTAGGAGATGGAAATAGATATGGGATCCTCCAGAGGGATGCTGGAGAAATGGGTTCAAACATAGATGTGAAAATTCTTGCTCTCTGGCATTGAGTACAGGCAGCCTCAGAGGTGAACGGAAGGAATGCAGGTAAAGACTGTGTGTGACTTCTGTGCGCACCTGTATCTATTAATAAAAACACTTGGAGTGAGGCTTTAGTAATCATTGATTTTTGTATACAGCATTAGACAGAGGGCTCTGGTTATATTAGTCTTGACCTGCATTGTGCAGATTTTGGAATTCATGTCAGGTATGGCTTTTTTTCCTCTTATCTTTCAGTTGGTAACATCTCCATTGTATTTTGGATTGTGTTGATAACTATTCTGAAACAAAATGTTATTTTAGCTAGCTGTTATTTCAGCATAATATTTATTCTGACTATTATATATATATATATTTGTTCAGTTGCATTGGACCCAATGATGAGTTTCATTACTGATGATCTGTGACATTAATGATGCAGTGAAGTACAGGCCAGAATGCAGTTATTCTGAACAAGTTTTGAAATTAGATAGTTGTAGTGTCACCAGAATAGAAAGAATAATATAGTTGATGAAAAGCGTGTATCTGTTTTTATGGAGAGATAAAGGAGCTACAATTACATTTGCTGCATAACTGAAAAGTCAGAATTCTTAAATTTCATAGCTATATCCAGCTTTGGATTTTAATTCTTCTACTAGTTGCCAAAAAAAGAGGGGGGGTGGGGGGCAGACCAAGGAAATCCAGATTGCCACAAAGGGTAGAAATTTGAAGTTAATCTTTGTCATTTAAATTTATCATTTGTTAATTTTTACTTCAAGTGAGTTTACTCTTTGTTTGAAAAGGATATTATCTTGAAGCAGAAGCTTTTTTCATTGTTAGTACAACTCTACGTAGATTTTCTGAATTTTCTTGTGTTTATTCTTCTTGAGAGTTCAGTAGCCCCTTTTGTAATGTCTGTTTTAACTTGTTTAGTATTTTTCTTTTTCATTATCTTCACAATGTATTTCATAGGTCTCTAACAGAATGAGAATGGAACAAAAGCAAATGTATTTAAACTGCTTCTGCATTTTCTTCAAGCAGTAGAAAATTCTTTAGTATAATAAGTTTTTATTGTAATTGCAACTCTGAATGCCATGATGATACTATAAATAGTTGTATTTAGGCAAATGTGATCTAAATCACAGATAGAATTTAATTTTGGTGGAAATTTCTTTCTTTTTTTTTTTTTTTTCTCTTTTCTCTTTGTAACTTCCTTCTATGCTTTCTTCTTCTGCATTTCCTTCCCAGCCAACTAAACAGAAGAGAGATTGTGACATTTTAAATGTCAATCACCATCAAGGTTTTTAAGGCAAATTTGTGTAATTGTATGCTTGGCACAGGGAAGATTATTAAAGTTACTGCACACTTAGCACCATCTAATATGTAGCCAATTTGCATCCTGTTGAAGCCCTAGAGATGTCTCCTGAGCTCATAACGCTGCTACTTCTCCTCATTTCTCACTTTTCTCCTCATCTCTGGTGTCTCTTTTAACGAGGCTAATGGGATGAGCGCAGCAGTTTGAAGGAACTAAAGAGCTCAGTGAACAAGATGCAGTGCTTTTTGCTGTTGTATCACTCATTCAAATCAAACCCGAGCTGAATGTACCGGCTGAAGGAAGCTGCCACCGAAGAGCTGTCATGTCATGTTGGTCCAATTACACCTGCAGTGCCACAGCTGGTGCCCTGGTCAGTGGCATTATTAAGCGAGGCCAAAGCCATGGAGACCTGGCTGCTCTTTGACCTCAGGTGGGTGCTCATGCTCATAAATGTCAGCCAGACACAGCAGTTAAATGCTGCAGGTGACATTCTTGCTCTGTACATTCACTCAAATATATTTAATAAATAATTGGCTGTGCCAGAAGTCCTTCCCCCTCCTCTCACCCATTAAAACCAAAGCTCTGCAGATCTTAGTGCAGGTCACAGTAGAGCGTATTTGCTTTACTGCAGCCAAGGAAAGGTCTTTCCTTGCTCTCCCTTCCCTTCATTCTCCTGTTTTTAGCACCAGATCTCTCCAGCCCTTTCTCCCCTCTCCCCCTTCCCCTTATTAGGCTGTGGAGCTGTCAGGCTGGGGACAGCCTGCTGAGTGAAGTCCAGCTGCTACATCCTGGCTGCTTTTTGGCAAACCTGCTGGTGCCCATCACATGTGTTCAGAGGGGAAAAATGCTCACTTTGCATTGGCAAATCAGAAGTGCTGTCATCTTGTAATGGCTTGCTGGAAACCACATATCTGGATTACACAGTAGTAGTAACGCTCACCTTAATAAATGCTAGCAATATGTACTGTTGTATCTGGGCCCAAAGACATTTTCATCTCTCAGTTCCTTGTAGCTACTGAGTAAAATTATGAGTGATTGCTTCAAGGCTGTGGCTGGTAGTGCAGTCAAATTGAAGCAGCTCCCTACTCCTCCTGAATCTTTCCAGGGCTGGTTTAAATAAGGGTCACAGCTGACGTTATGCATTGTTACAAGGATAGGTGGTTGCCCAAAAGTTAGGCACATCTAGCAGCTTCTACTATACTCAAAGATTTATTTTCACTGAGAACTGGTGGGTACTAATCACATTTAAAAATCTGAGGTTTTGAGTGAATAGAAAGATGAGATAGAAAAATGTGTCTTTTCTATGGTGAAGGTCTGGGCGTTATGAGAGCTCTGGACTTCTATTGCTTCTGTCCCAGATGAAAATAAAGTCATAAAGACTTGGATAGTCACCAGTCCTGCTCTAAACTAAAATTATTCAAATGTGCATTTAGGCATTTAGGTTTCAGGGGTGGGGTTGGCAAAAATGTTTACAGAATTAGAATGCCTTTATTCTTGGTGCAGGAGCATGTTGTATCATTCTGGCTTTGCTGTTTGTCGGGTAGGTTTCAGCTGTAAAGTATATTACAATAGTCTTTTGTAAGATGCTTAGTTTATGCATTTAATTAGAAGCAAATATATACCTGACTCCAGACAGAGATAAGAAAGATAATATGTCCTACTTTCCAGTGGAAAATATCAAGAAATAGAAAATTTTGCTTGGTGTAGAAATGGAACGCTAGAGTGACAAGTAAAGGAATGTGTGTGTTTTCCTCAGGAGTTGGAAAAAAATAGAAGCTTTAAAGATAATGCATCTTTTTGCAGAAGCTAAGGTGAAAGAGCTGTAATGACTGCAGTCTCTTTGTACTCACAATCATTGGCAGAATACACCTTCAAGTTTTTTGTTTTAATACACTCTTTTGTTATATTTTGACAGAAAATATTTGGAAAATAAGAGTATTTTTGTCCTCTACTAATCCAGTTCAGCTAATGGCTTCTTTGCAAACAAGATGTATATAGTGTGTGGGTGTTCTCTCAGTAAATACACAGACAATGACTCTCTTCCCTGCAAGAAGAAAATTGGGAAGCTGATGATCATAATATGCCCTATACTTGAAGAAGTAGTAGAGCTATGTGTCAGTCCCTTAGGCTTTTAGTCCAGGAGATAGATAGATGGCTGTCTCTATTGTTCAGTGGGGGCTTGTACACATGTTGGATGCCTGTTCACATGCAATTAAGAAGAGAGGAGGTAGGAAGAACCACTTGTGTAAATGGTACTTGTGTGGTCCTGCTTGGAGCAGGATGTTGGTCCAGATGACCTCCAGGGTCCTTTCCATCCTCAAATTTTCTATGATTCTAAATAAAAAAGTAAGAGTCAAGCTACTTAATTCCAGTTCTGAGGAACCTCGGTATAGATAATTAGTTTCTACATCACAAGAACCTGGAAAAACTGTCTTCGGTAATGTTTATGCTGCATTTTTGTGATGCCTAATGAGCATGTGTGCGTATATATATACATAAAATATATGGGTATACTCTTTAATTTTGTTTATGAACCTGGAGACAGACGGTGACCCAGTTTGCTCAGAAATGATACCATTACTGTGTCAAAAGATCAGTAGAACTGTTTTAAGGCACTGCGTGTAATAAAAACAATAGCTTAATAATTATCATAATGAAACATGAAAAAATAACTTTCAGGATTTATTTACAGTGAAATTATTTGTATTAAAATATTCTTCTGAGGGCTCAAAACAGCAAAACTGGAAGGTATGGATAGATTGGTAAATAATTAAACACTGTCTCAGTTTAAAATGTGCTGAGGCTGACAGTGATGGACATCATATATCTGCAAGTTGCAGTCAAATTTGCATAAAATCAGTTGGTGTTCTCCTCTGTTGCACGTGGTGATGTATAGTCCCCCAGGTACTGAGGGCTAAAAGTGCTAACAAATAACCACCAACTTAGGCAAGGATTTCTGTTAGTGTCTCTTGGACTTTATCAGCAGGCAGCCTGAAAATAGGACTCTGTTATTGTCCCAAATTGTTCATCAAACTGCGTATACTATACTTGTTCCCCAAAAATAAGGAGAAAGTTTTGGTCAACAATACTTACTCTGTAAAGGCTAAGTTTGAGCAAAACTGCATTATGAACTGTGTTTGAATATTCATTTTCTTCCTTGTACTCTATTAGGCAAGCGGTGGTTAAAGGCTCCCTTCCACATCCTTTTGCTTTGACATTGTTTGGGGACACGTTGTACTGGACAGACTGGAACACGCATTCAATCTTGGCCTGCAGCAAGTACTCTGGGGAGGACCTGCGTGAAATACATTCCAACATCTTCTCTCCCATGGATATCCATGCTTTCAGCCAAAAGAGGCAGCCAAATGGTAAGTTGTCTTGCTTTCCTTTCTTTTTTTTTTTTAATTGCAAGTTGGAACTGACTTGCAAAAATCTTAATTAGTCTTTCTGTATAGTGGCGAGTGGCTTCATTCATGTCATGATGCAACTTTTCCAATGCAGAGATTGAGGGGAAAAAGAGAGAATTCAAATATTCTCCAAGTATTGTTTTTTTTTTTTTTTTTAATTATTATTATTTTTAATGTGGAAAAAAAAGTCTCTTGCTTTTTCTCTGATAGCCTCATTTATCCTGTTGTGATATTCCTTTTTCTGTTTCATGTGCCATAACATTAGGCAGTGTGGTATTCATATTTTTTCCAAGTAGTAGTTCCTGAATGGAAAGTAATGTTAATTTGGCAGAAGATATTAAGCAAGACTAGTTCTGTGTAATAACCACTGTCTTAACCATTGTGTTAATTTACTGTGTTTGCATTTATATATATTATATACAGCCTACTATACATTCAGCACCAACATGTTGAATAGTTCGTGAAAATGAGAAGAACAAAGATGAAACAAGGCTCTTGTTTAGAGCTAAGTGCTAGTTCCCCAAGAAAGGAAACATTCAACATCCATGCGTTTTGGTACCATAAATACCCCACTACTCAACACTTGGAATTAATTTTTGCTTGTTCTGTGTTTATCATTTCCTTCTTTAATCTGTGATGCTGCCACTGATTCTACCATTCAAACACCGTATGTGTCTTGACACATGAGATGAGGTCATTCGTTATCAGAAGCATTAATCTGTGTGATTTATGTTTAACAGCTACAAACCCATGTGGAATTAATAATGGTGGCTGCTCCCACTTGTGTTTGATGTCTCCTACCAAGTCCTCTTATCAGTGTGCATGTCCCACTGGTGTGAAACTTCTTGAGAATGGAAAAACTTGCAAAGATGGTAGGTTTTGTTTTTAAAAATCCTTTTAGGTTTAGCACAAAGTTATTTGTTGCAGGGAAAGTTGTTCTTCAAGCTTCACTGCATAATGCATGTTAAGGGTGGGAAATTGTGAAAAGATATATGCTGTTGTGATACAGATAAGTGATTGAGAAAATGCCTTCTGCTTTTTAAAAAGAGAAACAGCCTCATAGCTGAAGATTAGGTTATCTCCAGTCACAAAATTTAGGTTATAATTCTGTCTATGTCACTAATTCCCTGTTTTTTTTTTGTTTTTTTTTTTTGTTTTTTTTTTTGGGGGGGGGGAGGGGTGGATGACAGGACATGACAACATGACTGTTACCTTTTCTTAGAGAAAATGATACGAACCTCCTCTGTTGTCTCTAAAAGGTTTCTAATGTTATTTTTCATGCATTAGTATTTAGCTAATAGCACTGTACAAGTAAAACATGTATTTTGAAGATCAGATTTCCAGTTATACACATGTGCACGTGGCATCTCTTTCAGTTCATGCACATGAAGTTAGTCACCTACATTTGTTTATAGGAACTGAGCAAAATGGCATGTTCTTAAAGGTGTTAGAAGTATTTCAGCCTTAAAACCCAAGACATGATCAAGACTGAGGGCTGCTAATGCTCACCTAAACCTGCTTTTAGTTTTTCATCGTGGTCTAATATATATGATTTCAAATCATTGCATGTTATAAGTAGAGGTCTTGTGGCATATGCTGTGGCTGCTGTAGTATATTAACAGTATCAAAATAAACACTGTGAGATTTAATTAGCTCTCATAAATAACCATCTTTATGCAGATTGCCTCTATGGCAAAGGTAAATGTAGATAGAAAGATACAGCAGAATTTACTGACGGTCTAAATAAAATGTATACAGAAATAATTTGTTAAAATTTTGTTTTCTGTTTTTAAAATTCTTAAGCTTGTTGGCTACTGCTCAGTGTTTTCTTTATTTTCATGCTATTTCATGCTCTCTGTTGATTATTGATGCGTGACTACTTGTATCTGTGTGAACCTTATTAAAATAAATTGTTGCTTTTAAGTGAAAAACTCAAAGCATCTCCCAAATTAGCCTTGCAAGATTGTTGCAAGAACTTACCATTACATGCACAAGATGTTTTTTTTTTTTTTTTTTTTTTTTTCCCATTTCTGCCAGTACAAGAAACATGCTTTAATAATAGTGCTGTGGATTGGTTGTATCTAGTCAGAATGTGACACAAATCCATGTACTTAAAAAATATATATATATCCTTGATTTGCATGAATAAACTGTTTTGTGGAAGCAGATAGCTAAAGCAGTTGTCGCCCAGTACATATTTCCAAAAGAAGAGCTGTATGAAAAGTCTACACGGAGGATGGGGAGTTGGGGAGATTTGGTCGCCTGCCAAGCAGAGGCTAAAGTACTAAGGACAAATGTTGGAACAAGCCCTGGAGAAAGAGAGAGAAATGGCTTCCTTTTGACTTAATGCTGATAGGAAGTGGGCTGGGGCCCTTGGGAAGAGGGGCTGCCTTTCTGCTTTGTGTGTGCTGTGTTCCAAGGAGCAGGTCAATGTAGCACAGAGGTGACCTCTTCCCTGCCCAGGTCCAGTGTCATATCCTTGCAGAGGTAACCTCCCACCCAGGTTAACTATCCTCTCCTAAAAAGCCTGATGGCACCTTTGTAGTGTGTCAAAGACAATTCCCAAAGGCAAGCAGAGGAAAGATGGTTTTTAAAAAATAAAAACCTTACAAAAGAACTTCTCATGCAGAGATATTCAAAATCATTGGCTTCCTTTCTTAGCCGTTCCTTATGTCTCAGAACACAGAGCTCTTGATCCTTTCTTCCACACCCTGAACACATGAGAAGCCAAATTGTGTGTTTCCATTCAGCCATAAAGTATAGCTGGCTCACAAAGCACAGCTCCTATTTTATCAGAAATTTTGTTAACCAGTTCAGTGAGGTATTACAGCATGTTGTCTGTCAGTATGCTAAAAGCATTATACATTAACATTTATCATGTGCATGTCAATGCAGTGTTGCATTTTTCACAACCTTTCTGCTATTGTGTTTTTCCAAATAACTCTGCCTGTCTGTTTTTAAGAAGAAAATGGGCAGGGAAACGAGATAAAATTGAGTCTGTGCTTACTCAGCTCAGTTAAGTGTCATGTACCACTACTTAGTGGAGTGAGAAAAAAATTAGCTCACATGTAGGTGAAGGAAGCTGTTCCAGCTATGCATCAGATCCATTGGTTTCACTTAACTTTGCCGATCCTGCACAGAGCTAATTTCTAGGAGGAATAAAAGGGCCAGAGGCAGCCCTGGAAGCCAGCTGCTTACTGTGTTTCAGCATTTAAAGCTATGCCTGACCCCAAACGATGAAATATTGTTGACTTTTTTCACTCCTTTCACTGAAGAGAGGTGAAGTGGTAGACTTTGGGCTTTTGTGAGTGACCTACAACTTGCCAGAGCTCTTCAAGTCAATGTTTCACTGTAATTTCTTCTCATACTTGTGAAGTCTGCAATTACTGATCTGGGGAAGAGAGGAGAGAATGGCAAACAGAGCCAGCACAGCCACAGACAGGATTTCAAGATATAAATCTATAAGTGTGTCAACTTCATTTCTTAGGCTGTGTAGTGATACTAGTGAAGAAAATTTATTTTCCCTTTTTTATGTCTCTATGGGGGGTGATTGGGTGGTGGAGGGGTGGTTATGGTTTCTTGGATTGTTTTTTTCCTTTGTATTTGCCTGTTTACTACAAGTGCTGTGAAAGTGGGGCTGAACCATGAGAACTAAAAATTTTCACCTCAGATCATTTCAGTATATATCTGTTGCGCTGAAACAGACTGAAGCAGAGTGACTGCATCTCAGTTTGGAATTAGAACATTAGGACTTTGAGGGAGAAAGGGGAATGACTTACACGTACAGAAAAGTGAAAAATGAGGCACAGGCAGGTTCACTTTAAAACAGTTTTGTCTTCAAGAAGTAGGCTAAAATCAGGCTAGTTCCTAAAATGAATTGTTTAATGCTGAAAGGAGCCTCTTTGAGGAGAGAACTTTATTTCATGCTGTGTTGATGAGAGCACTGGCTGGGATGTGCAGGATTTTGATGGGTGAATTTTGAGTCTGTATTTGTGGTGTTTGCAGTGGTTTGGCATTGACAGATGATCCTTGCAGCCAAAGGTGAGGCTGGCTGACCCTCCCTCAGCAGTTTCCATGACAACCCCGCATTTTTGAATAATCTTGGTTTATAGGAAATCTTTTCCTCCTTCCTCTTTCCCCACAGTGTTAGTTTCTTGGGTTTAAGTAGTTTTGTTTTGTTTGTTTGCTTGTTTGTGTTTATTTATTTATTTATTTATTTATTACACCTTACCATTCTTTTTTGTGAGAGATCTGAACAATAATTCCCTACCTTCCATTTATAAACACTTTTCTATTGTGTTTCAGAAAAGGGTAATAATTTGGAATAAAATTGGCTATTTTCCTAATAACTGATAATACTGACTTGATTGTTCATGTCTTAGCTCCTATCCCCCTTATGAAGCATTTAACTAATCATTTAACTGAGATATGGGCTTGCAACTTACACTTAGCTGCCTCGTTTCTATGTGAAAAGTTTTTTGTTTTGTTTTGTTTTGTTTTTAATCCCTCAAAGAAAGAGAGACAGAATAACCAGTTTTCCTGGCCAACTCTTCCTCTATCAGCAGTGTCCAAAAAATAGAGTCATGTCTGAGCACGCAGTCCCTTCTAGCAGGGTGCTTTTACCTATGTACCCACATTTTTGTATAATAAAGCAGTTCAGTTGGAAGGGACCTACAAAGATGACCAAGTTCAACTGCCTGACCACTTCAGGGCTAACTAAAAGTTAAAGCATATTACTGAGGGCATCATCAAAATGTCTCTTAAGCACTGACAGGCATGGGGCATCAACCACCTCACTAGAAAGTTTGTTCCAGGGTTTGACCACCCTCACAGTAAAGAAATGTTTCCTAATTCCCAGTCTGACCCTCCCCTGGTACAGCTTTGTGCCATTCCCTTGCATCCTGTCAGCACTGACCAGGGAGCAGAGATCGGCACCTCCCTGTCCACCTCCCAACTTGTAGGATATGCTTGGGATTTCTCTTTTTCAGTGTTATGTGCACCACTGTTCTTCTGAGCTTGATGGTACTACATTTAAATGACCTGTTCAACTGTCATTTTTATAACCAAAATTTGGTTACTCTTCCAAGTTTGTCTTTCACGTTGCTTTCTTATTAATATTCAAAGACCTCTCTGTCCCTGTGCTCAGTGTCTGTCTTTGTCTGTACTGAGTTTTACTTCTTTATTTCCCATGCTTGCTATTACCAGTTCAGGCCTGTTGTTTGTACTGAGAAAAACAATGGTGACTTCAGCTGAGCAGGGAGATGCATGTTTCCTCATGGAGGGAAGGGGGAAGCAGTGTTTCAGACTTTCACTGAAGCCTTGCTATGGCCATCCTGGTCTCTTTGAGGAAGAGAGGGTCTTTATTTTGTCCGTTGGTGCTCACAGTGTATTTTCCTTTTAGACCTGAGGGTAGTAACTAGAAATTTGCACTGGGCAATCCTAAACTGCAAAAGGAGATCTGTTTTCCTGGAATAGCTGGGACCCTGATTTCACTGCGCAGATCAAGATGTTAATTTAATATACTAGCTCTTTTATTTCTTTTAAAGTAGAGGGGAAAAAAAAAAAAGGAAAAAAAAAAAGATTAATTTCAGATATGTGTTTTTGCCTTTGTAGTGATCTTTTTCTTTTTTTTTGTCATCTACTTGAAAAATCTACTTGTTTGTATTGTATAAGGAGCTCTCTATCAATAGTGACTTTGCAACTGGGACAAGACATATAGGAAATAAATTTTTATTAGTTAAATGTGTGATAACTGTATTGGGGATTTATTAATGATTTTGATTTATCAAGTACAGAGAAATTATTATGTATGTCCTATGTTTAGCAGTTCTTATGTATGGGTTTCTGTACGTGTGTTTGTGTAGCATCACTAGCCTCAGCAACCACTGATAGTTTTAAAGTCCAATAAATCACAAATGACCAAGACCTTATATCACTGGAAAGATGTAATAAATTGTAAAGGTTGGCAGGACATTAGACATTGGACTTAAAAGCTATGTTACTGCATGTGTCTGTATACTTGCTCTGTTTCCTCTTCTCTTACCGTTCACTTGACTTCAGCTAGTACGCAGATGTAAATTATTTTGATTTTTAATAGTGACTTTTTGAGGGAAGTGTTAGTTCTAGGACTAATGTAATGCACCATCCGTGAGCTTGTAATCCCAGCTTTCAAACTGCTTAATAAATGTAGGCTTAAGTTCTCAAAAACGTGAGTCTGGAGTAAAGCTTTTATGTTCATATTTAGATACCTTAAGTAAGGGGATTGGTTTTAGAAAAATTGCTAACTATTCTGAATACCCCCTGACTTGAGGCACTTCTAAAAAGAATCTTGGTACCTAACTGGAATAGTTCATCAAAGTTGTTTGTGATTTTCTGTTTGGTTGGTTATTTTTTGTTATTGCTTGTTTGTTTTTATAAAGTTATGGGTTGCTAAGATCACTTAGGATTGATTGTATGGCAGATCAGCAAGGGGGTTAAGCAGAAAGGCCTGACTTTAAATGTGATATGGTCTTATGCAAGGTAGCTTACTGTGTTTGCAGGGAACTTTGCACATGGTGGTTTGAATGCTGTGAGCACATGCCACAGCACACCAGGTGGTCTGTGCCCTCAAACCCAGCACTGAGTTCAACTTGCACTTCTGTCTACAGGCATTCTTTTGATGGGTGCAGTGTATACAGATCTCCACTATATGTTACAGAAAAGAGAGCAGCGTAGGCAGCAAATTCTGCTTCAAGTCCCGAGTGTTTGTCTGGAAGGCTTCATCCTTTTTTTGTACGTGCAGTACAAGGTGTCCAGAGGAAAACTACCTCAGGTCTGCATGTGTGTGCTGAAATCAGAGTGCTGGTTGCAGCCTTGGTGCAGCTTTTGGAAGTACATTTGAGCCAGCTGAGGTTTGAGGTGGTGTATGTGTTTGTGGCTGATTCCAATCTCCAAGTAAGTGCTGATAAATCATCATCAACAACAACAACAACAAAAAGGTTTGCATGCAACCTGTATTTTTTTCTGATTTTTTTTTTTTTTTTGAAAAATTTGATTCTGTACTTGTGATGTTCTCCATCATCCTCATCATGAAAGGCAAGACTTTCTTGAAGAGGCAGAGTGAAAATGTCTGGAGATCCTGCTGTCGTATTTTCGCTTTTGTATCGTAGCTGGGTTTTAGAATAGATGTCAACAAAACTGACTGATTCTGCCATGTCCTTGTGTCTTTGAGTACCTTGAGTAGTTTTCTGACTTGGTTGTGATCAGTATGCAGCCAGCCCAAATGTTTTGCAGCTGCTGTTTGCCACAAGTTTGAACAGTTGGTTTTAGTTCTCAGACGACATTTTCCTTGACTATGCTAACAGGTGGTAAGGTGATCATGCTATAAATGTGCCAGTTTTTGCATTTGCTTTTTTTTTTTTTTTTTTTTAAACTATCATCAGGGCAAGCCTAGAGGCATTTCAAGTGCTTTTTCTGCAGCCTACCTTGAAATGTGAGGTTTCTCTGCTGCTTGGTTTGGCTGGTCATCTAACTAAGCAGCTTAGGTGTCAGTTTGCAAATGGGTGGGTAATAGCTTTAAAGTAAGCTTTAAACTTTTTATTGCTTGATTGGGGTGGGGAAATGTTAGATACAGACCATGAAATCCATAGCTCAGGGACTCCATGTGCAACATGGGTTGGCTGAAAGGCAGTGATTTCCTGACGCTGAATTAAAGCTTAGACACAGTCTGTTATTGGACCAAACAAAAGTGTTGCGACCTGAAAGCAGGGTACTGAAGCTGTTGAAACGGCTTCTCTTCGAGAACAATTGGAAGGTCAGCTGGTCAATTTTAAGGGTAAGCTTCTGCAAAGGCATAGCTGTACTCAAGCCAGTCTTTCTGGGAAATTGGCAGTGGTTCTCCAAAATGACTGTCAACTTCAGATAAAGCACACAAATTACCTTTAAGTTATGCCTTGCACTTTTTATATATGATAGACTATGTTTAGCTTTCTAACTGCTTGGAAATCTGAGGTTACTGTGTTTACTCAACCTTAAGTTTATTAGATAATACAAAAGGGTATAATTGTTTATTATTATGACTTTTGCAGTTTTCTTTAAAAGGTAAGTGGGTTAAGTGATTATGAAGTTGTTAAGGAAGTGCTAGAGATTTCTTACTTGAACCTGAATAGCTGTGCTTGGTTATGTATTAATACCTCAGGACCATAATGCAGCTGAAGGCTTGGATCTTAATACTGCTTTGTTTGATATATTTAGTAGTAACAAATACAGATGTACATGTAGACTGCTGTGACAAGAATAGTTGCTTCTGTAATTATGAAAATCTTATTAACATGCCTGTTTTCTATTTACTATGTCACATGCTTTAAATTATTTTGGAGGATGCTTAGACATGTAGTTACAGATTACCTCTTCCTGATATTAGTTATTGTATAAGAGTTGTTCATTAGGAGAACAATTGAGTAGTGTGTACATGTGTTTCTGAACACAAGGTATTTCAGGACAGAGGATCATAAAGCTGGTCTTAATCCATTCTGGACTACCAAGCAGGAATGCTTGTAGTAATAATCTCAATTTCAGTTGTTTAAAAGAACTGTTTCTAGCAGCACTGTGAAAGTGTATTAGATGTTTTTAATGTGTTAAGCTTGCTGTAAATGAAGCAATGGCTGCTTTGACATCTGTCCAAAATTTGGCATGTAGTGAGGTTTCATCTAGTACCAACCAAAATTACTGAAACTTAATAAATAAATAAGGAAAGAAATTTGGCACCAGACACTAGATATTTTTTAATCAGCTACCTATTTCTTTTAGTAGCTGCTCTTTTAGTCTTCTAGCCCTTACTTATACCTTCGTAAAATCAAGATATAGAAGCATGAAAAGCATGTGGCTAGGTGATGACTCTCTTTCACTGCATTGTTTTTACATTCTTCTTAAACCTCCCCCCTCACGCACAGCCAGCCTTGTTTTTTTCCTATGTCCTCGAACCTACATCAGCCCATGCCAAACCTTTCCCTTTACTGTTTGAGGAGAGCTGTCGCAACATACTTTCCCTGCACTTAGGACGCACACTTTTTTTTTTTTACCTTAGCTCAGGCTTCCCTGAGGCCTGAGCTGCTCTTATCTCCCTAAGACTCCAAACTCTGATAAGACAATTTAATCGGAATGGGGTGTGGTGGTTGTTTATCCTTCATTACACTGAAATCTAATGAGATAGAATAGAAAATGAAACAAGAATGAGTTAGAATAGACAGTAAGTTCATCATCGATCAGGTGATTAGCATGTGTACCACTAAACAGCTTTTGTTGTCCTGTGTGAAAACATCATCTGCAGCACAAACTGATCTTAGCTGTTTATTAGGATGCTGCCTTTTGACCTAAAAGCCAGCAAGGCTTTGATATGGAGTCATGCTGAGCTGAAGCACAAGGTGCACTGTTATTTATCTTCATATGTTCAGGTACGCTTGTTCTCAACAAGTCTGGGGAAAACTGAAAGACCTCCTGCTTTATATTGTCACAAGGCAGCAGTCAGTTCCCAAACCTGATTCCTCAAATAGGAGTTTCTCAAAGGAGATGTATGTGTGGCGTTCTGTGTTACTTAGATTTCCCCCCTCTAAGGGTGTTGTTGAAATGTACAGCTTGTTTGTCACAGTTGTCCCCTATACCAACAACAGCAAATAGTAAATTCTTTTTCATCTAAGAGGCTACAGACCATCTGTTGTTTGCAAAAAAAAAAACAATTGTAGCATATTCACTGCATATCTATTTCAATATGTTTGGAGGGAATGCTCTGGATAGAAAACAGGTCCAACATGATACATTTTGGACAAGGAAATCACCACTGAATTTTCTGTATAAATACATCTGATTACTTCTGCAGAAAAATAACATGTTTGAAGCCTTTTGAATGGAATTCTCTGCTGGTGCCCATCAGTTTGGCTAGGTCCTGTGAAATCAAGGTAGTTGGCCTAACTTGCACCAAACAGTAGAAAATCAGGTTCACTATTTGTAGGTTTTCTGCTCAGTTTTTTAAGATGGTTGTTTTTTTGCCTTATGCATGTAGGTGCCACTGAATTGCTGCTTCTAGCCC
The DNA here is from genome assembly GCA_011076525.1 of Nettapus auritus. Taxonomy (NCBI): domain Eukaryota; kingdom Metazoa; phylum Chordata; class Aves; order Anseriformes; family Anatidae; genus Nettapus; species Nettapus auritus. The sequence continues at coordinate 70,320,533 of CM021765.1, forward strand.
GCCGGACAGATTTGAGGCGGATTTCCTTAGACACCCCAGATTTTACTGACATCGTTTTGCCACTGGAGGACATCCGTCATGCCATCGCCATTGACTTTGATCCTCTGGAAGGATACATCTATTGGACTGACGATGAAGTTAGGGCCATTCGCCGCTCATTTATTGATGGGTCAGGTAGCCAGTTTGTTGTCACAGCACAGATTGCTCATCCTGATGGCATTGCTGTGGACTGGGTTGCCCGAAATCTATATTGGACTGACACTGGCACAGACCGTATTGAAGTTACAAGGCTTAATGGGACCATGAGAAAAATCTTGATATCAGAAGACCTGGAAGAACCCAGAGCTATTGTGCTGGATCCTATGGTTGGGTGAGGACTGTTCATGAGCGTTTTTTAAATATCAGTCATATAAAGAAGATATATATATATATATATATATATATATCTGTGTACCTGCATGCAGATAGTGGAACGCAATGATAAACTTATTCATCTTCAAAATGAAAATGCTGTGCTCCTTTGAAAGTTAATGCTCTCAGGGAAATGCTCTGATGCTCTCTTCCAACTATTTAGCTTCTATGTCTTCAGGTTTTATTCTCTTATTTAAAACTTTTTTGGGAACTGTGCAGACTTTGTATATTCTAGCTAATAGCATTTGTTATGTAGTCTTGCTCAATAGATTGATACAGTAGTTTTATGTAAAGGATTGGTGTGTTTACATGTCAATGCTACTTTTAATGTGCTGACCATCGTTATTTAAGTAAGGAAACATATTTGGTACAGAAACCGACTTTTCTGTGTGCTGTGTGGATTTGGGGTGTGGTAGTCCAGAGCAAGCTATGTGAATATTCAAAGTTCTGGTTTAATAAGATTTTATTTCCATTGCAGGTACATGTACTGGACTGACTGGGGAGAAATCCCAAAGATCGAGAGGGCAGCATTAGATGGCTCAGACAGGATTGTGCTGGTAAACACCTCACTTGGCTGGCCAAATGGACTGGCACTGGATTATGAAGAAAGCAAAATATACTGGGGAGATGCCAAAACAGACAAAATAGAGGTTTGTAAATGCACCTGCATTTTTAACTCTCTGGAGTTACAGAACACTTTCTAAGTGTTTAAATTCTGAGGTAGCTCATAAGGGCAATGAAATAATGATTGATTTCTGTTTTAAGAAACATTTCAGTTTCTTTTCTGGCTTTAGGCAACTTACTTTCTAGTCTTTGATTTTTCTATCTGTAAAATAGAAATAATATCCATATAGTAGATCCCTCTTTTTAGAAATGTATGATAAGGATTTGCTAAAGAAGTTGATTCTCAGGTCAAGAAAACTTATTGGGAGTAATGCTTGTAGGTTAAACAAATTTATCTATTATTCTTCATATTGCTCAGCTTAGATGCAAGTAGAACATACTTTAAAGAAATAAATTTAATTTTACATGTAATTACCTGTACTCCCCCAAACCTTCTATACTTTGCATCTCCTTTGTTTTATTAGGGTTCCAACAAGGGGATAAATTTTGCTTTCTTTCTGCTATGTTCTTCTGAAACTTATTTGAAAAATGCTGTTTTTCTCTTCAATACTGAAAATCTTGTGTTTATTTTGTTATATATAGTATCTTTGGAACATATTTGACATTTATTATCTCTTTGTCAGGCTTTGAGAAAATAAGGTTTAGTATTTGTTCAGTTTATTATCAAAAGACATAATTCTGTCTGGAAGCAGGAGACTTGGCTAGTATCTGGCACATAGTACAATGCCTAGCTTTGCTATATCCTGGTAGGTTTATCTTCCTTGTTAAATTGCAACCTTCCTCAGTGAATCTTTAACATTACAAATATCTTTTAGCGTTTACCATGTTAGGCACAATATCTCCTCTAGCCTTATGACATTGTTTTATTTATTTACAACTTCAAATACGTCAATTGGAAGTCATAGTCTTGTCTTAGAAGGTCACATAACTTTTTTTTTTTTTTTTTTTTTGTCCTGAAAACAATATTTATAGTCCGTAATTCTATAATTCACCCAAATTTTTACCAGCACTGAGAAAAGAGGGTAAAAGAGACTAAGCTATGCTTAGAGGTTTATTTATAACAGATTGAGCACTTCAGCCCTGATACTGCCTTGGACATGAATGTATTTTGCAAAAGGGAAGTCAGGCATTTTTCAGACTCAATGCTTGCTAAAACAGATTTTTTTCACCTGTTCCAAGCTTACTCAGAGCATGGTTCCATATTCATTGGTAATGATTCTGCTCAGTGCTGGATTAGTTTGTGGTAGAAAATTTCATCTAGATCAGGCATGAGCTCACTGCTTCAGTTCTGTCAAACTGGCTAGAAATACAGTATGTTTATGCCAACAATGTCTGTGGCAGGTCAGAAGATATCTGATCTGGCAAAAAGTCCGAAACTGCAACAATTTCCATTTCATTGCTTTTAAACCAATGTAAGCCAGCAGAATGAATTTGTCCCAGGTTTTCATGTAGTATCTATGCAGGACATCTGCAGAATATTTATGATCTTCAGGTTTCAGAATTACTAGTTATTTTTTTCCTGTGAGGCTACAAGTGTTTGAGTTATGATTTTCCTGCTGCTGCTTTTATACAATTCGTTAACTGCTGTGGCTTAATCCAGCAGGCACCACATTTGCTCACCTCTCTCTCTGCCCCTTAGTGCGTTGGTGGGAGAGAACTGAAAAAGGTAAAAGTGCAAAAACTTTTGGGTTGAGATAAAGACAGTTAAATAAGAGGAAGAAAAAAAAAATCAAGAATTCGTGCACAACACAGTTTCTCACCACCAGCCAAACCTTGCCCAGACAGTCCCTGAGCAGCGGCAGCCCCACTGGCCAACTCCCCACCAGTTTCAGAGCTGAGCATGATGCCATATAGTATGGGGTATCCATTTAGCTGGTTGGAGTCAGTTGTCCTGGTTCTGTCCCCTCCCAGCTCTTGGTGCACTCCCATCCTCCTTTCTGGCAGGCAGCACAAGAAGTAGAAAAGTCCTTGACTCTGTGTAAGCACTGCTCTGCAACAGCTAGACGTGTGAAGAGCAGCAGGGGTCCCTTGGCTTGTTCAGCCCAGAGCAGGGGATGCTGAAGGGAGGGTGGGCACTGGGACAGGCTCTCCAAGGCAGTGGTCACAGCACCGAGCCTTCTGGAGTTCAAGAAGCATTTGGAAAATGCTCTTAGACACAGGGTCTGATTTTTGGGTGGTCCTTTGTGGAGCCAGGAGTTAGAATCCGTGATCCTCGTGGGTATGTTCCAACTCGGGATATTGTAGGATTCTATGAACTAAAAACGTCAGTGTGATATCACAACTATTTTCATCCTAAATCTAAAACACAGCACTGTACCAGCTACAGTGAAGATAACTAACTCTATCTCAGCCAAAACCAGGACACTAACGTCTTATTAATGTGCAGAAAATCTTGAAAAAGCCTGGCTAAAACCTTTAAAGCAAAAGAAATCTTGCAGCTTTTGTTTGCCGTTTGTGGATTTTAGATTTGTTTAAGAATTTGGTTTAGTTGTTTTTTATCACTTTTATTGCAGAATGTGTCAATTTAGTGGGATGTGACAGAGGTCTATAAAATCAAAAGAAGTATGTAGAAGGTGTCTAGGACTCAGCTTTTTTTCGATAGAAGCATTTGGAATTGATACAGACAGGTGTTAGGTACAAAACAAATAAAAGCAGGTGGTTCTTCAGACTGTGTGGTAAGTTGTGGAAATGCTTGTGGATTTTTAAAGCTTACTTGTATTATTGGCAAGACTAGGATATGTCTGTGGAAGGGAATTCCACTGAAATTTACTAATGAATAAATCTGCTTTCTGAACCACAATTTACTGAACTGTAAATTGTTGGAGAATCAAAGCCTCTTCTTGAGAAGTTTGAGTTGGTTCTTTTCTTACACTGTTCTGTAGGTATAAGTTTGTATTATTCCCTGAGACAAGATACCAGGATGGGTGGACGTTTGGGTTGACCCAATCTGTTCCTGTGTTGAGGCCATTCTTCTATTTGTTAAAGCTTTGGAGAGTCTTTATTCTGTTAGTTTGTTGTATTACCCTGAGAAAAAACTCATACTCTTCCTTTGACATAATATTGCTGCTTGCTTACAACACTTCAGAAGGATAGAAATGGGCTGAAAATTGATGACCTCTGATAGTGATAGATAGGAGTGCAAGTTCATTACAGCTGCTGTAATTATAAAAGCATGGAAAGGCTCTATAGGATGAATAGATGTTCATCTGAGAGAATGGTTCGGTCCTATGTTGTTTTTTCTCAAATATGCTAAGTAATGCAAATATAGTGGTATGTCTGTTGATGAATCTTAGTGAATTTTCCCTATGATCTTGTGTGATCTTTGTATTCTTTTATAGTAGATTGACAGTGTTATGTTAGGCTACAGAAATCTCAGATTATAATGACATTATCTAAATCTGTAATATCTAAAATATTACTAACATTTCGAGTCTTCCTTTTTCCTCCCACCGCCTTTCTCTCCTATGGCAACCATGAATCCTGAGGAGATTTGTAACACTTTCCCTGCCCTTCCCACCCTCTTTTTATAGCAGTTTAGTAGAAGATGCTTTGACCTTCAGTAAATGTTTTAAATTTACATTTGGGGAAAGTACAGTGGAGGAGGTGCAACAAAGAGGATATTTGTGAAAGGATCAAAATATGAAACTTGGGATTGAACATGCAGATATCTGAGTATATGCCTCGTCCTTGCTTTGCTTGTATGTGTCTGTATGTATTTGGGATGAGGACTGGGGGGAGAAGCAGGAGAAACATGTTTGTATACTGAATCTATTGCGCTTAAGTACTGTTTCATGTGTGATTTTAAACAGACTTTTTTCCTTTTTTTTTTTTTTTTTTTTTTTTCCAGTATGTAGAATTTTTCAGAACCATGATTTAATTGCATCATTACTAAAATTAACATTTCTTGCAAGCTATGTTTCTCATTTGTTTGTGCCATGTATGAGCTTTTATTATTTATTTTTTTATGCACTGATTCATACTATGCTGTTCTGGAGCCCCCAAACGATAATAAAGCATCAGCAGGGGTTAATGGAGACTGGTAGGGGGTACAGCAGGGAGCTTTTGTTCCCATTTTATCTGGCAGCCTGCAGCAGACAGAAGCAGGCTGTGGCTCAACAGCTTCGTCATTTATCTCGGTCAGGTTTCACTGCTGATAAACTTCTATTGAAATGGATGGCTGCTATTGTGCTTACCAGTAGGGAAGATTTCTCATTGACTTGCTACAGGTTTAAAGCATTTTCCTGTCGTGCTATGAGGTTAAAAATGTATGATCTGCTCTGTTGAATTGGTCTTATGTTTTCCTGCTCAAGTGAATATTTGTCTTCTGAGCACGTACGTACCTGTTTTAAGGCATAGGTTGGATATAAAATGGTCAACAAAACCTCATATTGATAAAGCAGTTATGAATGGCTGTGTCTGTGTAGTTGTATGGATTAAGAGGAAATAATAATGATATAGCTGATTTCTCACTATTTTTCAGCCTATGCTTCATTTTTCTTTATTCATCTTCTTTCTTATTCTTCATTCTCAGAGCCAGAGATGACACCCACTTACACCTACTAGTGGTGAGTTTAAAGAAAGAATTCTCTGCCTCTTATACAGATGCAACCATTATAAAGTGATTTCTGAGCGCAGCTCTAACTTAGTGTTTCTGCATTCCCAAATTTATTAGTCATGCCTAGCATGGCTAATCCTCGTGATTAATATGGGAAGTCTTATATCCTGCTGTTTTTCAGCATAAGTACACACAAGTTTTCAGAACCCAGCTTTGTCAGACAACAGAAAGTGGATGCCACTAAGACTTTTTTGAGCACAAAAATCTTGAACAGAGAAGACCTTTTTGTGTTTGACCCAGGAGCTAATAGCTTGGCATCTAGAGAATGCTCTAATTCACATTCTAATCCTGAAATTGCAGGGCTACATTTTCCTCTGATGACAGCTCCCTCAATTTTACCACCACCCTAATAAGGAAATTTTGTTTTCTAAACATTCACCATTTATTTTCTGACTGATAATTTTTTTCATGTTCTATATCTTTGTATTGTGAAATGCTGATGCCTTGCAAGCCTGATTATTAGTCCTACCCCATCCATCCCACATTAAAACAGAGGTTTGAATATCGAGAGGCAGAAACCATTGAATTCCAAGCTGTTGAACACATTTGCTTTTGTGAACTTGTGTTAAGCTTAAAGTAGCTGAAAAAGCACTTAAAGTAGCTGAAGCAAATACTTGAAGTTGCTTTGCTTCTTAATTTTGGCCACAATGTGTTGCCCACCTGGTTTGGATAGTTGTGGCACATGAGAACTTGATTCACCAAAGAACACCAAGTATGTGCTTTAGGGGGTATGGGAAGATCTCCCTCCTCCATCCAAGTTTCAGAAATTTAAAGATTACTTTGTCAGGGAATTTTCACTATTTCTTAATACGTGCTAGGCCTGCATTAAGAAATTGTTACTCTAATACATCTTTCAAAAAATCTCCAATTTTATTTAAAACAACAACAAAAACAAAAACTTCATATTTTGCATATTTTTCACTTGGAAGGTTTCTTTTGAACTTCTGAATTAACTTAGGAAAGAACTAAATTTCATGATGCAGTTCAGGCTAGGAAAACTATAATACAAAGTAAACAAATAACAGCTACAGATCACGTACTAGTAGTCTCCTGACTGTTGAAGACTGGGATCCAATAATTTGAGTAGCCTTTTACCTTTGGACTGTAAATGTCTAACCAAAGCTTTCTGACACTGTAAGTTTGTTTAAAATATATACATATATTTTACTTTGGCTTTTGAGCACGGTGCTACACAGTTGTCACCTAGAATTATACTTTTTGCAGCTGTTCAAAGTGTTTTAATACAAAAGTTTTTTAAAAATGCGTTTAAAATATTCATGCCATTTTAGATTCAGGAACATTAAAAAATCAAGTTTTTATTGCCTTTGATAAGCTGAGTATATTTGAATAAAGCTGAAATTTGCAAAGTGATTATTGAGGCAGCCATTACAGAACACTTTGGTCGATGAGTTCTTAGAGAAGTCACCAGGGATCTGCTGTCAACAGCAGACTGTTCTTAAGGGAACACATGAGAGGTTCCCAGCACCTCACAGCAAGACAGAGGACACAGATGGAAGAATTTTGGGTAGACAGAGCCAGAACTCGTGTCCAAGACTATACTAATATGGGTACCAAGCATGGTATTTTTCTAAGCAGTGAAATTACTGCCTTAAAAATAATGTGATGATATAGAAAATATGGATGAGTCCTACTATAAAGGAACATATTTTTTTCTGTTAACTTTAAGGAGAACCTGGAGTGGCTACATCAGATTCAGATGTCCACTCTTGAGTTATGTTTGAGCCTGGAAGTCATGCTGGCTTCTACAACCTTCTTGCACATTATTGTTAATAGTAGAAGTGTACCTTTCTCAGACTTGGTTGTTGCTTACATCTGCACAACTTGTTTTAAACTTTTCAATGTGAAAAGTGAAGTGTTTCTAGAACCTTTGGTTACAGATGGGCAGTCCTCTTTTGCTAATGATAGCTCCGTAAACGTCATGGCTCCCAGTGGACTAGTGTGGAACTGATTGAAGTACAACCTTTGGATTTCACTAATGTGTCATACATGCTTCCTAGGAGTTAAGAAATTGCATTTTAGTTGACACTGTTGTCTCATCTAGAGAGTAATAAGCCTCTACCAGCAGTCAATGTTAGTTACCTAAGGGAAAACAAAAATTCCTTGAACTAAAATAACTAGAGCCATTATCTGACCTCAATGAGAGCCCAACATACTTAAAAAATATATTTGAAGGCAGGCTGCGGAGTGATGTGAATAGATATTGAGCTAGTGTCTGCATTTCTGATTCAGCTGGGTGATGATTTGTCAGTCTACCATTTTCTTTACCCTGCAATATTCTGGCTTCTCTCCCCTCCAAGCTTAGTCACATTGCTGCACAACAGACCTGGGATAGTCCTTGTGATCCTTCTTAATAATTATTCAGCTTTCTTTACACAGTTTTGTTGTTGTTTATTTGGCACCAGGATCTTGTAGTCCTAATCTATTTTTTTTTCCCTGATACTGTCCATAATGTAACTTTGCCAAGGTCTAATGTCTGTGGAAAAAAAGGGACTATGGGAAAGTTAATACTTTATGTTAGCTTGTTGTTGTAGTATATGTAGTATATGGTAGTATATGTTGTAATTCCAACCTGTGTTGGAATTACAAGTTTTTGGGCATGCAGAAACTAGGAATTTAAGTGATTTTTCTAAAAGAACAGGTGAATCAATTTAACAGCTTACTGCCACCAAAAGTGGAAAGCGTCCCAGGGTCCTTCCTAGTTTGCACTGGCTTAGTCACTCATTGCACTGTTCTATGAACCAGTTGGACTTGCCAAAACAGCAGAAAACTTCCCTTGTCTTTTTCTTCTACAAAAACAAACAAACAAAAAAAGTCAAGTATGGTTACTCATAGAGGAGTCTGGCAAGCACTAAGTTTGGCAGTAAAATGGTGTGGTAAAAATAAGAAGTTCCTTAGGGGATCGTACTGGAAGTAAGTCCCTTGGGAATGCAGAGGAGAGAACAGAGGCTTTTGCCCATGTTCAAGAGCATTAGAAGTTGTGCTGCCAAACTTAAAATTTTAAAATTGTCTCCCAAAACCACCATGGAGGTTCATGTTGGTTTTAGCTAGCTTACTTTGCTTCCTGTGAAGTATGAATATAGTTACTCATCAGACTTAGCTCACAAATGGTAAGCTGCAAAATTGCAGAAATTAGCTTGCTTTTGATCTTCTGTTTGTACCCATATTCTCTTATTCTCTTATAGCCTATACACACATAACAGAACACCCTCAGACCATTGCTGTTCCACCTTATGTATTTAAAGCAAAAAATAATTTCCATAGCCAAGCGTCTTCATTTACCTATGAAAATCTCTTCACATCCTGTTCATTTCAGCTCATTTTTTGTCTTAGCCTGTTCTTCATAAATGCAGGATTTTTTTTGTATTGCATGAGATTTCCTACGAGGTGTCATAGTTGATTGTCACAGCGGTAATAAATGTAAACTCTTTTCTTTGTCTGGTTATCACTTCACCTGACTTGAGACATTTTTACTGAAAACTCAACTTTTTTTTTTTTTTTTTCCTAAAATTAGATTCCAGTATCGAGAAAATAATTCTGTTGTTGGCGTTGATTGGTCAGGGAGCTAGGAAAGTTGTCCTATTATGAAAGAAATGAGCTTATACAGTGTCTGTAGTATGATAGAAAGGTCTATTTATGAAATTAATCTCTTCTGTTTCTGCATATTTATCTTCACTACAGTCCTATTAGGAATATTATCCATGCTCAGGAAAAATAATATTTTGAATTCTTTGGAAAAATAATTAGAGCTGAAAAAGAAATAGAGCGTGTTGGGAACTGTTAAATTAAAAATTGGTAATGGCTATTATAGAACAATTTATAGTAAGAAATTTGAGAGTTGGCCGGAGGCACTTGGTTTCTGAAGCAAATATAAAGGATTCCAGGTATCATTTCTGTTCATTTCTCAGAATTTTACTTCAGTGAAGAGACATCTTTGCATTTTGTATCTGCAATGCTCCTTGTCTTTTTGGAAAGGAGCAAAAATGCTGTTGCCAGTAAGTTAATGACATTGACAGAATGATTTCCTTAAAATAATTTTGAAGTTTTCACTGCTCAGCCAAACAGGGTATAGTTGATCATGTCTTTTTTTAGGATGGGAAGACTAATACATTTAGAAATTTAGACAAGATGTCTTGTTTTTCCTCTTTTTGAAGTGCTGTTTTATAGCAGGTCCATGTTTTAATTATGTGATATTACTACATCCACAACAGTAAAATCTTTCTGGTCTGTTCATGTTGCTTAAAAAAGCAAGATGGAAATACATAGTTCACTAAATCAGACTGAAAAAAATGTTAATGTGATGTTCAGAGATGCTGTCCCAGTTTTCTTTTTTCCTTAATCAAATAGATTTAATGAGTTAGTGTTGTTTTTCACTTCTCTGATATAGTACAATTCATGTACATTTAGGTGGAAGACGAATAATCATATGCTTGATTAGCAGTGTCATGAACTGAGTCAATGAGTTGCATCAAAGAAACAGTACATATAACTCCCTTAACTATTTTAGGTATAATTCAGGCCTTGTTCAAGATCTTCTTCTGTGTTATTTTGAAATATCAGAGATACATATATGCATTGAATTTAGTATCTCATAGCTGTCTTAGTGTAACACTTCTTTGCAAACACCTTATGCAGAATAGTAGTGTTAATGATCAACTCACTAAAAATTGACTTTTTCACCTCATTGCTTTTCACTTATTTCTGTTCCTAGAATGCAGTAACAAGACCCATGCTGAAATTGTGAAGGTGGTAATGCTTTCTGATGTTTCTGCTCTTCCAAACTGTTGCAAGAAATCCAGCTTGCTGTTAAAGTGACTTGAGATTTTAAGGTCTACTCAGGAAGAGTCGTATATTTTTACCCCCTCCCCTTTATTCCCCCCCATGATATTTCTTTCACATAAGTCTGTGCCAAATGGCTTTTTTTTTGTTTTTGTTTTTGTTTTTTTTTAATGCTCTAAGGTTAACTCTGTAATCTTGTAGGTGATCTTTAATTTTTTAAAGATACAGTGATACCAGTCATTGTTTGTAAATTGTTTTTTGATCATTGGCTTCTTCTATTCAAAACATCCTGAGAGAGCACATAGTATGCATGGTATTTAAATGCTTCCTGATTATTTATAAGTACACCCCAAATTAAACTGTACTCATGAATTAAGGTGAAAGACAACACTCTCACCCTGCTTATGGAACTGGGTTAATTATGTGTAAATCCTATCAGCTTTGTCTAATAGTCTCCCAAATTTGTATTGGAAACTGTGCTCTTTCTAGAGCCTGCATGCTGTCTTCTCATTCTGGAGATGTTGATACTGAAGCTGTCTAGCACCTTGTAGACTTGGGCTCTTGTGCTTGATGTTGATCTAAGTATGGCCTAACAGTTTCTGTTTTTAGCATCCTCTCAGTGCTGTGGATATGAGGCGGTGTGCCTCTGCCTAGCCTCCCCTACAACTGGCCTTGGTCTGTCAGCCCTGAGCCCAGACTGCTGGTCTTGTGTGGAGCCCTATGCAGCTTTGCCAGGGTTCCTGCATTAGCTCTAACCAGAGCTGAATATTATTTTCACAGATGAGGCAGGTGTAATGATTGAGATCTAGACTTAAACTAATCAAATAACATGTGTAAATTACCAAATGTTCAAACCCCAGATTATTAGAAAGGTAAATTCACTGCATTAGCCGATTTATCACAATTACTACTAGCATTCAAGAGTGAACTGAATCCAGGGTATCCGGCTGCAGGAAAGACTCTTAGAGAATATCGCTTTGCAATCTAGTCTGTTGCTTTAATATAGAAACAATGCTTCAAATATTTTTTATTGTTAGTGTTGACTGTTAAATACAGCATCTTAAAATATAACCACATTTTCAGCACCAATTCATCTATTTGAATATGTTGCATTTTTGAGGCCATAGGTTTGTATTCATTATAGTTCTAGGTTAAACAAAACTCTTATCCTACAAGCAGGCTGTTTGACATTTTTTTGAGGCTGTGTAATTTTTGTACTTTGTTTAATTATTTTTTTGTGGAGCTTCTCACTCTTTCAGTAAAGGTAGTGTTTGTGGTTATGCCACATCTGTTTCCTGTTGTAGTCTATATTCTCACTGTGGTTTGCAGTATTGAGAATGTGGAATCCACACCACATTGTGGTTACAGCAGCATAAACCACTGGAGGCACTGTCTCACAGTAGAAGGTGGGTTTCTGACAGGGGGATTCAGTGGTGCTATGCTTCACTGTGGTCAACTGATCCATCTGGGCCAGAGAAAGGGAATGAATACATAAAGCAGTATCAGCTGGGACTCGGTTGTCACCTGATTTTCAGTCCATAGGAAGATTGTGCTGAACTTCTTTGGAATGCATTGATTACTGATTGTGTCTTTTTATTTGTGTCATTTATTATATATGTGTGTTTTATGTCCCATCCCTATATCCCTTGTCACTTTCCGTCCGCCTTACACCAGACTGTTTGGTACTGTAGCCTATTGATGAGATTCTATTCAATTTTCCTAAGATACAGCCAAAGTGAGTGTAGACAGCGTGGTGCCATGAAAAAAAAAAAAATCATATGGTGGTACCCAACTGCTAGTTGATATAAAGAGATGTTTATATCAAATAATATCACCCAGATGTGTGATATCAGGTTAGATTGCAGTGACAGAAGGGCAGCAGATATGTGTAAGTATTTTCATATAAGCATCTGTTTGGTCTAGCTGGCATAAAGTTGGCTTTCAAAATAACCTGTATGTGGAAAAACAAAAATTTAATATAAGCAGATAGTTAATATTTAAGTCCTCCCATCTCTTTTCCTGACTTTCAGAATAAGACAAAGCTTATTTAAAGTTTAGCAGAGAAAGTTCACCTCACATTATATGCCTTCCAGTTAATTCTTTTAGCTGGTAGTTAAGCACCCCCTAAATACAGAAGTTTATTCTTTTTATAAGTACAAGGCAAAAAGTGTAGTAGCTAAAGATAGTGCTTTGCGGTAGTGATATTTCACTGGTTATTATTTTGTTTTCAGTCAGCTTTGCAACATCCATCAGTTCCACATAGCTGTTTGGTTTGCTTAGCAAGTACTAATTGCCATACATTGATTAGTTGCAAGCAAATGGCTTGTCTCAGTAGTTTAAGGGGGATGGGGAAAACAAGTCATCCCAGAAGTTTAAGAGGTGTGTTGTGGATAGAAAGGGGTGGTAGGCAAAGGGGATCAACAGTTTTCTTGGTGGTAGTGATGGTTTCTTAAAGAGATAGTGGGGGTTACACACTACAACTCATGAATTACCTTATGGATGTTAAATCTGGGTCCCTGGTTCTAAAGTTAACCAGTACTCTGTTGTTTAGCAACTTCATTTATCAAAACAGAACACAGGAGGCATGGTGCTAGGAAATAAGAGAGAGCCAGCAGATGCTGAAAATTTCTGAAGTAGAATAAGTGGAAGAGCAGAGCTTGTTTTCAAAAGGAAGTCCAGAAATTAGGCAATTATGCTGGGCTCTGAGCCCAGCTAAAAAATCTGTGATAGGAAAAACTGTGTTTGGAATTGGTTATCAGTGTAAAGGACAAGTTGTAACTTTAGGATGGTAAATGCACCCTAGTATGAAGTGAAGATGCCAAATACTGTGCTTGACTCTCAAAAGGATCTTAGTGAGAACACAGGAAAAAAAAGTTTCACCAGGTAATGCTCATCTTATTTTTTGTGAAGCACGTGCATTAGTGCATGTGTAGAAGTTTGCTGCATATCCTAATAGATAGAAGATTTTTTGGTAAGCCAATTCCACAGAGTAGTTATAAGCTTTTTTAAAACAGTCAACATGGAGCATATTCCTACAAACCAACAAGCATGCAGAGCCTCTTTCATATTACTGTAGAAATTGTGCTTATAAAGATTTGGTTCCATTCTAACATACTGAGAGTAAATGTAATAGTGTCTACAAGTTTGACAGAACACAGATTTAAGGCAGAATTTAATTATTCTGAAGATTAGAACATTTTCTTCCACTTTTTAAGTAAACTTTAAAATAGTTTAATTTATTAATCTGCACATTATGCCATGTGCAGAGAAAAGTATGGGTTCCACTTCTGTTTCTCTATTCTTTTCCTCACTCCCCATCTGTTCTCTGATAGGTAAAGGTAGGGGGGTGCTCTCCAAGCTATCCTTCTCATTTCTTATATGCTAGGAAGTTATCCTGGCCGCAAAACATCATCCATCTAGCCAAGTTATTAAGCCAATTGATCCTGAAGGTTGTTATTGTACAAGTCTATGTGTTTGAGCCGTGGGAAGTATGAGTAATCATGCAGACTTGTCTATGACTACCCAGTTCCACCAAGGTAAGGGTAAGAAAGAGATCTGAAAACAGCAGTTTAGTAAGTCACCCTTTTTCAGTCCTTAACTTGGAACATCCTTGGGATGTGGGAAGGGTATGTTAATGTTTCAGGGATTAGTATGCTACTTTGAGTATTTGGTTTGAATTATGTGAATCACATTGCTTTGGGAAGTTCTTACAATAAGGGGTTCTTCTTTTCCTTTTCCTTTTCCTTTTTCCCTCTCCCTTGCCCTCTCCCT
>CM021765.1:70334760-70349472 GCA_011076525.1 Nettapus auritus
GCCCTCTCCCTTGCCCTCGCCCTCTCCCTTGCCCTCGCCCTCTCCCTCGCCCTCTCCTTCTCCCTCGCCCTCTCCCTCTCCCTTTCTTTCTCTTTTCCTTTTCCTAAGGGTAGTATATACGCATGCATGCTAAAATGTTTCCTATAAAATTAAAACAAATAGAAATACTTCAGAAGGAACTTTTCTATATATCCTGCTTAGTAATCCTATAAAACTGCAATGCTGAATCATTTTTAAGCTTCTCAAAGTATAACTCTTCACTTCAATATGGCACTTTTTATAATAGTACTTGGCATTCATAAGGTACTTGAACACTTAAACATGCATACCTATGTTTAATTAATCCTTTCGGTGCCTCTTTGAGGAAGTTAGGTATTACTTCTTTCTAGCAATACAGGAAAATGACACTGAATTCAAGTGTCTTGATCAAAGGCATGCAATTGTTTACTGAGCATTAGTGTTCCTTCTAGTACAAAAAACACTGAACTTAATTGTGAAGAATGTAAAACTGGTTCTTTGTTTAGGTTTGGGAGTATGATTCCTATATATCTTCCTATTTGCCTCCCAGAGTTTGTGGGGCCATTCTTATTGCTATCTGTAACCTGAACAAAGCTCATCTGGGAGGGGCTGTGGACTGAAGATGCTGAGCTAGGTAGGACTCCCTTACATTGTAAGCTTGTCTTCATTTGTGTAAAACACAGCATCTCCCATTTAAAACTGAACCAACAGAGGTAAGTCAGAAATGAAGGAGAGAGACAATGTGTAACAGGCACACATAATATAGTTCATAAAGCAAATATAAGGAGTGTTGTGTTATTATTTCACATTATGATCTGTTTATGAGAATAGCCTTAATATGTAAGGCTATGCATAAGGGATCCTTCATGGCTTTTAAAATAACTACCTGTTCAAATAGTCTTGTTTTATTAGATTGCTGTGTAACATTGATAGCACTTCAGTGGGTAGGAGATTATTTTTGAGTTTAAGGTCTAAATGTGGAACAGGTAATTAATCACTGATAAATAGCAACAGAATTATTCTGTATACATGGAAATGTTTGTGTTCATGTGTATCCATAGGTCATGAATGCTGATGGAACTGGGAGAAGAGTTCTGGTGGAGGACAAGCTGCC
Source organism: Nettapus auritus (assembly GCA_011076525.1). NCBI lineage: Eukaryota > Metazoa > Chordata > Aves > Anseriformes > Anatidae > Nettapus > Nettapus auritus. Next base: position 70,335,893 of record CM021765.1, read on the forward strand.
TCATATCTTTGGATTCACATTGCTGGGAGACTATGTTTACTGGACAGACTGGCAAAGACGCAGTATTGAACGTGTACATAAACGAACAGCAGAAAGAGAGATCATTATAGATCAACTGCCTGATCTAATGGGCCTCAAAGCTACAAATGTCCACCAGATAATTGGTGAGTGAGAATGCAAATAAGGCTGGTAAAATAAATAAAAAATTTCAGCAGTGCTCTTCTACAGGTATCACTTTATACCAGGTCAGATTTTTAGAAATGGGCAAAATCCAGTCTTTCACCTGATAACTGCTGTTCACTGGCATGGGGTAGGTATTTTGTGAGGTCCTTCAGTTCTCTAACTTGGCAGAATAACAAGGTGGAAAACAAACAAGCACCCCAGAAATAGGTAATTTTCTGCTGCTTAGGTAATTGGAGTATCTCATAGGTTCAACACAGCCCTGGATCCAATAAGAAGAGAAGAAGGGTCAAGGAAATCGAGGACTTCTCTTTTTAATACCCAGCTATTAGATTAGCCTAGCTGTTTATGAAACTGCAGCTGTAGCAGATTTTCATCCTGCAATCTGAACATTGGTTTGCAAAAGCTAAGAATGAGCCTGTTAGTCTGTTCAGTGCTTTTCATATGAATACTACAAAATCATCTTTAAAATAACTAGAAGTACTTTTGTCCTGTGGTGTCTATGGAATAAACGTGCAGGATCTAGCTTTAAATTGGCTTCCAAATCACTGATAGCAGCAGAGCTGTGGCATCACCAAACTCATCACATTCCCTGAATATCCAGCTTTGTGTATAGGACTTGCAGTTTCTTGCTGCCATGTCTGGATTGCACCCCAGGGAATTAGTTAAATGTAGTTGACATGTATCTTTGCATTGCTACTACCACATTAATGTGCCCAAAGGCACACGTGTTTTAAAAACAGCCCTCTTTCCAGCTGTATGGCTAATTGAGCATGGTAATGGTGGGTGGATTTCCAGCACGTGCAAGTACACATCTTAGTATTGCAAAGAGCTGCCTTACTAGCATCCTGGAGAAAAGAGGCCATTAAATGGATGTGAAAATTGTATAATAGCTTTGATTAGAAGGGACCTTAAAGACTATCTAGTTCTAACCCCCCTTCCATAGGCTAGGACACCAGAGGAACAGGTTGCCCAGAGCCTCATCCAGCCTTGCCTTGAACATCTCCAGGGACGGGGCATCCACACTTTCTCTGGGCAACCTGTTCTCATGCCTCACCACCCTCTGAGTGAGGAATTTCTTCCTTATATCTAAATCTACCATCTTCCACTTTAAAACCATTACCCATTGGCCTACCACTACATGCCCCTGTAAAAAAAAGTCCCTTTCCAGCTTTCTTGTAGACCCACTTTAGGCACTGGAAGGAGACCTACAAGAAAATAATCTCAAATTTTTCCATCTCTAGGAACACAATTGCAGTATGTAATTGGACCAGTGTAGTATGAAAGGTGACAGAACTTTTGCATGCTTTCTTATGTACTTCCCTTCCCTTCAGCACTTCTGTTGTTAATCAGGATCACCTGCAGTTGTTGGAGTCCAGATCTCATCCCCTATTGCTGGGTTTGTTTTATGGGATCAGGGAAAGAAGTGCAGGCTTTCCAGCCATGTAGAGTAACATCCGTCCAAAGAACTAGAGGAAACAAGAATGAATTTATTCAGAGAACAAAAGGTGAAAAATTGTATGTATTTCTTAAAGGCCTCATATTTGTTGATAGATGTGGGGAATGACTTCATCTTCCAAATGAAGTCAGTTCGTAATGATTGCTTTTGCTTTTGTTGCGTGCTTAGGTACAAACCCGTGTGCAGAGGATAATGGTGGTTGCAGCCATCTTTGTCTGTACAGACCACAAGGCCTTCGCTGCGCTTGCCCCATAGGCTTGGAGCTCATCAATGATATGAAGACCTGCATTGTCCCAGAGGCTTTCCTGCTGTTTTCTCGGAGAGCAGACATCAGACGGATCTCTTTAGAAACGAACAACAACAATGTCGCTATTCCACTCACCGGAGTTAAGGAAGCTTCTGCTCTAGATTTTGATGTGACAGATAATCGAATTTACTGGACTGACATTTCATTGAAGGTAGAGATGGAATATATTTCTAGTTATTCTGTGTTGGCTATAAAGTTGCTCTAAGATTCTGGAGATAGTTAAGAATGAATTAACAAATATGGTTTACAAAATTCAAGAAATAGGTAGAAGAACTGGTCCTATCTACGAAATGCGTATATTTTCACTATACTAGCAGTATTCTCTCATGCAAATAATTTAAATCTAATGTGTACATTTTCATATAAAGGAGAAGTTTGCAAAAATAAAGCTTTTTGGCAGAAAGCTGAGCAGAATGCCAAGTGTCAGGTGGCTTTGGGGATGACAGATGTTTTGTCAAATACATTTAATGGGTAGAAGCCATGTTTTGGGTCAGGAAGTGAAAATAGGTCTTATCTGTTCATTAACTCACATAGCTACTGCATGTGAGACATATTACAAGTCACAGGCTTTGTAAACCTGGTCTAAAAAAAAAAAAAAAAAAAAGAAAGGTTGAAGGTAGATGTTTAAATGTGGTGGCTGATGGAGTGACAGTAATCTGTCTTATATCTCTCTTTTCTCAGTGAGTCTAGTTATTCACTTTGGTTTTTGTGGACTGTAGATGTAGTCAGAATTGTGAACACCAAAAATTAGTTGTTAATAAAATAGTTTTCTGCTATTGGGTTGAGAAATTCTCCTGTGCAATGTGCTCTAGGTTAACCTGCTCGGCAGGGGGGTTCACTAGATGATGTTCAGAGGTCCTGTCCAACCTTGGCCATTCTGGGATTGTGAGACCCATGCAAACAATAAGTCTTGGACCTTTACAACTGAAGAATCATAAAAGTTAAAAGCAAATTGTTTAAGTTAGTTTGAGAAAGGTGACTTGGCTGAACTACTTAGGTATGTTATTCATTCAAACTGTGTTTGAAATTAAAATAAAACAAGGATCCCCTCATCAATTTTTATGAGTGATAAAAATGAAGACTATAAAATTTCCCTGACATGTGCTGTCACAAACTGGCATAATTAGCAAATAGCACCCGAACTGGGAAGTAAACCAAAAATCAAACTTCGAGTTAACTTCTTGTGTGTTAGGAATACGACAGCTGTGTGCAGAGGGCAATATTAAGGACAAAGAAAGGGAGCCAATGTTTGCAAAATATAATTTTGTATTAACATTAGTCCTTTACTTTCAGACTTATAATTGGTCATAGTAAATCACAGAATGCCTAAACTCTGATACGTTACTAAAACAGAATTCTGGCTGTATTTGCTGTCACAGGCTAATCCACAGTGGTGAGAGGTATAGGAAGTTTTTTGAATAAAAGTCCACAAAGAAATTATGCTTACTGAAATTAAATTAAGCCATCAGTACTGAAGCACTTGAAGTACTGAGCTAATCTACTATTAGCTTGTTTTCTTCTATTTGTTTATTTGTTGTTCTACCCCAAACTTTCTCATTAGGCTGCTTTAAATATTGTTCTATGCTATAGCATCAATGCTTTTGTATAGTCCTGGGAGAGCCAAAATATTTCCCCCTCAAAATTGGCACCAAGTTATTAAGGTCACTTTGGCATGTAGACTGCTTAATTGAACCAGACTAGTTATCCCATTTATTTCCCCAGGGAAACGCTATTGTAATTGACACAGAATACTTTCATAGAAATACAGTAAATCATTACTTCTGAATAGCAGTATTGTTTGCCTTGCAAACAAGTAGCATATTGTATGCTTCTCTTTCCTACAAGAGTCCTAAAATCTGAAAGTGTTTAAAATGCAACAAAGAAAACAACCAGCCCAATGACAGACTGGTAAAATTTCTAATTTGCCTGTGTATCTTTGCATCCCCACAGACCATCAGCAGAGCATTTATGAATGGCAGTGCACTGGAACATGTTGTAGAGTTTGGCTTGGATTACCCTGAAGGCATGGCTGTAGATTGGCTGGGGAAGAACTTGTATTGGGCTGATACTGGAACAAATCGCATAGAAGTGTCAAAGCTGGATGGACATCATCGACAAGTGTTGGTGTGGAAAGATCTCGACAGTCCTCGGGCACTGGCGTTGGACCCTGCTGAGGGGTAACTTGCTGATTTAATTTTATGTTTATGAGCATTGAAAACAACATCCTAATGCTTCCTCTAGGGCATGTTAGTTAGGCATTGCATATAAATCCTGAGATAACTGAGCTGGGGAATATAACCTGGTAATTTAGAATATGAGGGCTGAAGGAATATGCTCTTAATGTCCTGAATAATCATTGAGAATATTGCACAAAAAATCAGAGAAGCTCATTAAAAAGATATTTATATATAGTTTTTTAATTAATCACAGAATCAAAGTAGTCTTAGGTTTATGGAATTCATTAACTAGAAAAGGGGCATAGCATTGAAAAGAAAATATTTGCCCTGTTAAAAACGAGTGATGTATTTTTTTTGTGGGTTGTGCTTTTTTTTTAAAAAAAAAAAATACAGTCCAATAAAGGTGTTAAATGATTTAACTTGAGAATGGGGGGAGTGAAGCTTATTGTCTGAGAATAAGGGAAAAGTTGTTTTGTTTTCAGATAGGGGAGTCTCTATTTTTGTCGGTATAGACAAGAAAAGCAAAGGCAGAGAAACAGTGGAAATAATTATACATACCTATCACCAAAAAGAAAGATTTCCTGAGAAGAAACTTTTCAGTTGTACTCAAGTAAAATAGTGAAAGTAGGGAAGTAAGCAGGGGGAGGAAAAAGGGGTGAGGGAGAGGCAAGGCAGCAAGGTAAAACTATTTAGCTTTAACTAACTAAAACCTTTTTGAGGTTATATCAGTATTATATTATCCTTATTTTACAAATGAAGAAACATAAAGCATTATTTTACAAATATGAGGATTTTCATTTTCAAGTGCTATGAAATTAACTCAGTTTCCAGTGACACAAGAGTTACAGGAATGCGGAAAAAAGCTCAGCACCTTGCAGACACATTCCTCCGGCTTCATTTCAACGATGTGATGGCAACTGTTGTCTTCGTGCTTAGTTGAACCAAGTTCTGCAGTCCCCCCAGTGGAGGACACAGATGGGGTTCAGCCCTTGTGTATCAGGGATTGCCTGGAATTGTACATCAAAGAGCATCTGAGATCAGATTGCTAGATCCAGCTATTCAGTTGGAGCAAAATGTTGCTATGGATGATTCGAGTTTTATGCTGGGAACAGTTTTTTTCAAAGATTGGTATAATTAAATGTTTTTGTCTCTTCACTGCAGTCAGAACAAAATTAGTTTAGATTTGGGCCAAACTACCCGTGTCTTTACTTGTTCTACAGCTGAGCCATTTCATTGTAGCTTATAAGGACATTTTCATGGCACTGCTACCACTGGGACAATTCGAACACATAGGTTCGTGCTGAACACAACTTGCAGAATTTTTACTTATTAGAAATGGAAATTACTAAGTATTCCCTGTGTCTAAAGAAAAGCTTACGCTTGATCAACAGTTTCTGAAGTAACCTTTCGCACTGTGCGATTGGTTGAAATTAAAGGAATTTCACAGGTATTTGTGAATTTCCTAAAGTTATTAAAGAAGTTAACAATGGCTAGCTATGTCTCATTTTAAAAATGGTATTGGCTTTACATTTTGGAAGAAGCATCTAATTACTTGACACCAAATGTCAGTTATACAGTTCTCTCTACTGTACAGTGAGTGCCTAAAGAAAAGGTATGCACGCAAATGTTCTTGCTTCTGCCAAATGGGTCATAAATTGTCATGTGAATATGCGAGACTTTGTATTTCTGCTTCAGTGGAAATGCTCTGCAGTGTTGTGTTACTCTGCCCTCAGCTGAAATATAATGTGCTGTTACATAGCTGATTGACATAATTGCATGGAGATGAGCAATGGCACTTATTAAGAGAAATATTATGCATTTCTACCTTTTTTTATTCCTTCATTTGATGGACAGTGGAATAAAACCAGAAAGCAAGTGCCATGGAAAGTACCTTGCTTAAATAGTCACTTAAATAAGTGAATGTGCCCGACAGCCAGCCTTTTGCCTCCTAACTGATGCACATGTATTAGTTAAGATTGAAGTTTTTTCATACAAAACTTGCTATTGAAAATCCATCTCCAAATGGAAAAAAAAAAATGTTGGAAGAATTTTGAGGAAACCTGACTCATTTCATTGCTTTTTTTTTTAAAAAAAAAAAAAAAAAAAAAAAAAAAAGAAACAAATATATTTAGTGTAATGGTACCTAATTAATGCTCACATTTACAACTCTTGTTTTCTCATTCTAAGGATTTTTGTTTGTGGTCTGATTTTTTTCCCTTGAGTTTTCTTTTGGATAAATGTGAATGTTTTTTGGACTTTTATTTAGGTTTATGTACTGGACTGAATGGGGTGGTAAGCCGAAGATTGATAGAGCTGCTATGGATGGCAGTGAGCGGACTACTCTTGTACCGAATGTTGGACGTGCTAACGGCCTAACCATTGATTATGCTAAAAGACGACTGTACTGGACCGACCTTGATACTAACCTGATAGAATCCTCTAACATGCTAGGTGAGATCCAGAGCCCTGGGCAGCCTCACAGGGATACTACTACTCTTTCACACTACCCTGTGGCAAACTATTGCTTGAATAATGCAAAGATACACGTCTTAAGGAAAAAAAAATAAAAAAAAAAATCCCAAACTTATACACCTCTACTATTTGCTTCTATAATTTGTGTTAATGCAACAAAGTATTTAGTGAGAGCTTGGTTTTCTTGTAAGTAATAGAGTTGCTCACAAAGTTAAAATTATTCACGTTGTACATGTTTTCAGTTAAATGTAGGACAAAGCTGTCAACTTTCAGCGTTTTGGAGACTCTTGTTTTGCTGCTCCAAAGTGTGTTGGCAAATACATAAGAAACACTTCATCTGTAGAAAGGCAGAGAGAAAGCCAAGATAACAACAGCATATCGGACTGTTTTCACAGTGTAATTTAATACAATTTGGTTTTTAATCTTTGTTGGTATCCTCGGGATTCAGGCATTTTTCCTAGTATTCTGCATGTGAAGGAGCTTTCTTGGATAGTACAGGGGTGCTCTCTGTCAGACAAGAGTCTGTATAATTTTTATAAGCTGCTTCTTAAAGCTTAGCAGAGGTGGAATATATTATTCTTTCATTCTCCCAGGGGTAGTGTGCTGCGGACCCACACCCTGTCAGGTTTGCCCAGTATCATGCTTATGATATCTCTGCATCCACAGGAGTGGACTGCCTTGTTGTGTGCCACATTATTGAGATTAGCTTTCTTACTAGCTGATAACTAAGGCTAAAGAAATTTGTCAACTTTGAACAGTACATTAGCAACAGTGGAACAAAGCTAGAAAAAGATCAAAACAGGAAAATGCATTACTAGGAATTATATGTAATATAAAAGTTTTTCTTCAGCCTCGTGTTTTTGTTGTGCTGTTGAAGCTGTCTCAGTGTTCTCCTGTGTACTGTGGAACTGGACACATAATTAGTTTCATCTTTCCTGTGCCTGTGGCTAATGATAGCAAAGTGCAGGGCTGTGCATTCTCCTCTTCCCTGTGCAAAGAGGGAGTGACTTCTTGCTTCACAATCTCCCATTCATTTTCTGTGACTAGACAGCATTTAATTACCCCATGGTAATTAAATTGTTGAAATCAATGTGGTTGAAATCTCCTCCCACCTCCCCTCCTGCTCCATACTCTTTGTAAGGTCTCTTGACCTTCCCCCAGCATACACTATTAACTGTTTCTTACCTTGAGCTTCAGACTGTTCCATCCTGTTATGGCATTCCAGAGACTGATTAGTTTAACCTTGTACATTTATTTTTTTTCATAATACAATGTAGAATCTTATTAAGCTTATAACAATTCTGTCCCTGTAAGCAATGGGCAGAGACCCGAGTGTGGTTCCAGAGATGCTGAACTGGGAACAAGGGATCTTGACACCATGTCCTTCAGTGTGCTCCTGTTCCTTGCAGGGAGGAGGGAAAGAACAATCTTTCTAAGAACCCTAAGTTTCAAAACTGCACCTTTTTTCTTTCTTTAATAGAATATGTTCTGTTCTGTGAACCACAAGCAGGATTAGCACTGTTCTGTGGTAGGCTCTGAGAATTCAAGATGAGCTTTTGAATATTGAGCATTGCTTTATAATTTACTTCTGTAACAATGAAACAGTAACTTTTAAAGTAATCATGTGTTAGCCTTTCTGAGAAGGAGACAAGTCTAAAGCATTAACCAGCATCCATTTTGTCCCCAAATAATTCCTTCTGTCCTTTTTTTTTTTTTTTTTTTTTGAAACAGGCCTTGACCGTGAGATTATAGCTGATGACCTGCCTCACCCATTTGGCCTGACTCAGTATCAGGATTACATTTACTGGACAGACTGGAGCCGGCGTAGCATTGAACGAGCCAACAAGACCAGTGGCCAGAACAGAACTATCATCCAAGGGCATTTGGATTATGTTATGGACATCTTAGTCTTCCATTCTTCCAGGCAGGCAGGCTGGAATGAGTGTGCTTCTAGTAATGGTCACTGCTCTCATCTCTGCTTAGCAGTCCCTGTCGGTGGTTTTGTCTGTGGGTGCCCAGCTCACTACTCCTTGAATGCTGACAACAGGACTTGTAGTGGTAAGCCATAATGAAGGAAAATGAAATACAGTCACAGACGTGTTTACTGACAGATACAAGCATGGAGTTTTATTTTTACATGAGATGGTCAGGCTCTCTTTTCTGATAGGCCAAGTTAAATCTAGTTTCTATTTTTAATACTGAGCATGTATTTGAAAAATATTTGGTACACTACCCACCTTTTCTTAGTTCAAAGCAGGGTATTTGACTGGATAGATATTGCAATAAAAATATGTATTTTACAATATAATTGTATAGTACTAAAATCCTACTGATTTGAGAAGATAGGTATTAAAAAGAAAAAAAATCTTGCAACAGATCAGTATCTCAGGAAAATAGACAAAAACAGCTCTAATGAATCTTGTCAGTGACTCAATGAGCTAAATTTGTGTAAGAAAGCTGGAAATGCTTTTGTTTTCATTATCTGTCTAACAGCATTCCTCAAGTGCTTAGTTGCTTATTATTTTTTTCTTTATTTCTAATCTTGCCTGGTGTAAAATGCATGTGGTAGTTCATGTAGACTCTGGACTTCGCATAGCCTTTAGGTGTGTCAAGATTTAATTCTTTAGTAGTTCTGTTTACTGGCTGAGGAGATGCTGTGGTGGGTCACTCATACCCCCAAAGGTGTTTCTTGCTCAATGAGGCTCAGCTCAGCTCCACTGCCTCCACAGTGCAGCCAAGCCCCATTTTTCTTTATTGTTGTGCAGAGTATGAGCCACAAGGCCCCTCAGGCTGTGTGTAATTACTTTCTAACCAAATAATTTATCCGTCTCTCAATAACTGGTTGCCAGTGAAGCACTCATAATTTTGGCAGGCATACTGGATGGCTGATTTCCACTGGTGTCATTCAGATTAGTCAGTGGGTTAAGAGATTCATGGTAGAGAGAGACAGATTGTATCTTGTCTGCATTATGCCCAAGCAGAGATCCAACTGTTGTTTCAAAGCCAAAAGCAGGGTAGCCTGCTCCATGAATGCCATCTCATGGAATTTTTTGAAAATCATGCTTTTTGAAAAAGTCTGCTGTATCCCCCCATTGTGTGTCCTGAGCTCTTTCTGTTTTTGTTACAAAGGATGCTTGCCTGGCAGCTGGATTTTTGTACTTGAATGTTCTCACACCTTTCTGCAGGTTAGAAGCACAGCTGGCACCACTCTAGTGGTTACTGTGATGTTGTAGGTGGAGGAATTTGACTTCCAGTGGAGAACAAGTAGCAAATTGATAGAAGGTCGTGTTTTCCTGTGAAAATGCTCTCTTTACAATGGAGAAGAAAAATAGGAAAGAAAGAAGAAAAGTACAGGAAACAATTGTGAGCAAACAGAACTGTCTCCCTGCAGCATGTTTTGGTCTTTCATGAGGTATTAGGAGTTTTCCTTCTGCCATGTTCAAACCTGGTAACTTTCCAGCTTCTCATTTGTAAGTAATTGGAGACTTAGGCTTCTCTACTTATAATTTAATTTTTCTCTTGGCCGTTATAATTGGAGCATGAATCGTTTTAACTTTTTCTTGCCTGTTTTACTTGGTTATATATTCCTGAACATTATTATTAGACCAAGCCCTGTCTAGAGGCCAGATCCTCCCTTCTGGATCACCCTGCTCATGTGTGCATAGATTGGTTTAATTATGGGAAGGACATGCTGCCCTGACTAGATCTGTTATCTCATCAGACCTACCAAGTGCTGTGAAGTTTGAATGCATGTTACACAGGAGACGATCTCGTTACGCTCCGTTCGCCTTCCAAAAATGCAATTAAAATATGTGACTATTGGGAGGTAAAACGATGAAGACTGTGAAGTGATTTCTCAAATTGGTACTGTTTCAGAGATGTGGGGACTCAAAGGGGGAAATTTTGCTGTTACTTTTTATTATAAGTCATCAATTCAAAGTTGGAAGCCAGGAAAACAGTGAGAGGGCCTCTTTGGGGAAAAGATGGAAAAGATTTTAGGTGTTTATGACAGTATATTTGACTGCACTGTTTTATCTTAAACTTTTTTTTTTTTTAACTTGGCATTAGTCTCTTAATTGCTTGATAAGAACACTGATGTCTTCTGAATCTATTATTTTGCTGTATATATCAGTATAAATTTTTTGTTTGTTTGTTTTTGTTTTTTTTTTTTTGGTTTTCTGTTAGTTTAGAGCTAAGTAGAAAAAGTCTTTCTCCAAAATTATCAGAGAAATGTTTGAAGGAGAAATACAGGTTTTCCAGAAAGCAAACATACCTTACAATTAGGCCTGATTGTTATAGGAAGTTAGTGTTAGTTGCCAAGGAAACTTCCCCACATGCACTTTTTTTTTTTTTTTTTTCTTCACAGCAGCAGAGAAATGTTCAAAATGTATGCCTAAAATAACAAAGAGAGTTGATGTTCTCTGGGAAGGCTTTTGCCTACCTCCCTTTTCCAAGGTACAGCCTTGCCTGTTTTACAGGCTGGATTGAATGAGTGCAGGGTCCCGCTGCTATTCTCTCCAGATTTGTGCTATAGTAAATTGATGATGCAGACTCTGGGGAAGCTGCAAGCTGCGTTTCTGGGTGCTGGCTCTTGTGCTGTCTTGCACAGCAGTGGTTGCAGGTAGACCATTATTGAAAAGAATGCTGTGAAAAGGGGAAATGTTTTAACTACTTCCACTCACTTCTGACCCAGTTATATAATGCAGGGATAATTTCTTTTTAAAGAAGTATTAATCACATTTGCCTTGTGTGCTTTCTGTAAGATGTAGCTGGTAAATTACAGCTTAACAGGGTGGGGATGTCTTATTTTTTGATATTTGATGGAATTTATAAGAAAAAATGTCTTTTATCCAGGAAGTTTTTGCTGAGCATCTGGAAAACCAAAGCAGAACATCTGATGTTTTTCTTACTGCATGTCAGCATTCCTAGATAAGCACCTAGAAATAAGCACGACAGACAAATCTGAGAAGAGTGAAAAGGTGGTTTTGTTTTGTTTAAAAACAAAAACACAACAACAACAGCCTACACGCATCTAAGACATTTTCCTACAAATTCCTTGTTCCATTCTGGTGCTAGCAGAAAGAGGGTTAGCAGGAACAGGACTGAGCCATTCTAACGGCACTGTCTGTTCCCTGTGACGTCTAAATAAGGAGTCAGTGTTGGTTTTTTGCTCAGTTTATTCTGCACATGTATACCTAGCAAAAAGTTCAACTTCAAAATAGTGGAACTGTGTTTTCCTGGGACCCCTTTAGAAAACTGTTGGTTCCTTGAGAGTCACAGCTAAACCACTGAAGTAATTTTGACAGAAGTCTTCGCGTTCACTAGTCCTGCAACTTACAAAATTATCTTTGCTAGACATATATCCAGACTCAGCCTTTTATAGTAGAAAGAGGTAATTTGAAAGGCTTTCCAAACTGATTAGAAGTTTGTTTGTTTGTTTTTTGTGCCTGTTGTTTTGGATTTGTTTTTTGTTGTTGTTCTGTTTTTTTTGTTTGTTTGTTTTTTGCAAAGGAAGATAAAGGGAATGAAATACTAGATACTGTCTGTATTTTATATGCTGTTATTGAACATAAAAATACTTATTGTTATTGCTGTTTGTAACCCTTTCCCCCTGCTTTTTTTATCCATCAAGCTCCTACAACCTTTCTTTTGTTCAGTCAGAAGAATGCAATTAATCGCATGGTGATAGATGAACAGCAGAGCCCAGATATCATACTCCCTATACATAGTCTCAGAAATGTTCGAGCCATTGATTACGACCCCCTGGATAAACAGCTCTATTGGATTGATTCTCGGCAGAACATCATTCGGAAGGCACAGGAAGATGGCAGCCAGGTATGCTGTGGGCGCTGCAGTTACTAAAAGATGCTCTGTACCCAAGTGTATGGTTTTATGTGAATGATTCAGATATACAGATTTCCTGTAGATTACTAGCTGGCACTTGGCACAAGTTGCATCTGGAGTTTCTGGAGTCTTTTTTGCAGTAATCTGGGAGATGCATCAGGAAATGAAACACAGAAACTAAGGCCTGGGCTGAAGATACTTTGGTCCTCGGTGCAATGTTTGCTCAACCCTGTCTTTTGGCTGGGGACTGTTACAGACTCCTGCATGAGAGACATGAAGCATGGAAGGAAAGATTCTTAGGAGAGAAAATGAGTGTGTCAAAAGAGTGACAGAAAAGATACAAATGAGCAGGGAATAGGAGCGTTGACTCTGAAATGGAGAGGCTGGGACTTTGTGAGTGCACGGCTTTGTCTAAAGTCTCCTGGGTTCTGGTGGGGATAGCAAGAGTGCTGAAGAGACCCTCCACTGGGTTATGGAGGTTGAAACTAGTGACCTGTAAGAGATGTAGCAGGCTTGGAAAATAGTTTAGTGAATGAGAAAAAAGTAGCACGATGCAGAAGGCCAAAGGTAATACAGGTAATTGAGATTAGCTGTGAGCATTTTCACATCTTAAAATACATATTTTCCCCCTGCATTTTTTGAATAGGGGAGGAGCAGGAGACTAAAACGGACAACACAAAGATAACTATGTTTGGTGTAGTTTCTGGTGGTGAGTGTGGTGTTAGTTGGATCCTGCTGAAATGCCCTTCAGACTTGACTCTTAATATAGCAATGGTTTTAATTTTGGAATCTCTATATAATTTAACACCGCAAACTCCAAAGTCAAAGGCACCAGATTTTTTGCCTGCTTCAGCAGAATAAGTAAATGCAAGGCTTTAGGCATGCCCTTTTGTAGAGGTGTCAAGCCAAAGAAGAAAGTTAAGCAAATCTTCCAGTGAAGTTTAATTTGGGGGTAGGGAGAATCCTTTTTCTTCCAAAAAGATTGTTAGCCTGTGTTTTGAGCGTTATCATTCCTCTTCAGACTTCTTGACAAGGTCACGAAAGGTGTCATTTAGGCTCATCTCTCACTATGAGGAGACTATGCAGTGTCATTCGAAGAGAAGAGAAGAGAAGAGAAGAGAAGAGAAGAGAAGAGAAGAGA
>CM021765.1:70349482-70409395 GCA_011076525.1 Nettapus auritus
GAAGAGAAGAGAAGAGAAGAGAAGAGAAGAGAAGAGAAGAGAAGAGAAGAGAAGAGAAGAGAAGAGAAGAGAAGAGAAGAGAAGAAAAGGCATTAGAATTCCGGATGTCTAGGCCAGTAGAAGACAAGAACTTTGGGGCAGAGAGTTATTATCTGAAGATGTTCTAAAGTCTTTCTGTTATGTTAGCTGATGTCCTTCTGTCTGTCATAAGAGTTCCCTTCCCATTTATGATTCATCCTTACATTATTTCCCTCAAGTGTGATAGTGGAGAAGAGTGAGGCAAGAATTTCAAGCACTATCTGGCCTCACTTTGCTGGTGTTTTTTTATCTGTTCAGCTGCAGCTTTGGAAATAAGAGGTGATGCAAGTGTTTCTGTTGTAGTGTGCTTAACACTCTGGGTTTGGGTCTATCCAAACTGAACTTAGGGTTGTCAAGAAAGCAGGGGAGAAAGAGAAGGTTCAACCTGAATCTTCAACCAACGTACTTGATTGCCATTCCAACAAACCATAAGGACTAAGTGTCTATATCTAAACAAAGGTGTTGGTAGGAAAAGTGTTCCTGGGTGTCTCCTGCATTGTGATAATACTTTGATAGCCTCCTCCTTTCCTGGCAAATAGTTTGATGTGGTACATCCATAGCAAATAAAATTGGTCACATTAGATTTTATTAAATGTTCCTCTGTGGGTTGTTTTCCTTTCCTTTTTAGAGCCTCACTGTTGTGACAAGTCCAGTTCCCAACCAGAACTTAGACATGCAGCCTTATGACCTGAGCATTGACATCTACAGCCGCTATATCTACTGGACCTGTGAAGCTACTAATGTGATCAATGTGACACGCCTGGATGGGAGACCCATGGGAGTGGTGCTCAAAGGAGATCAAGACCGGCCCAGAGCCATTGTGGTGAATCCAGAGAAAGGGTATGCAGAAATAGTGATGTGGGGAAATTCAGGCTGAAGATCTTGAGGGTCAAACTGTTTTCTTGGTGCTGACTGGTTTCTGTTTGTCAGAATAAAAGCATCTTCGACATTTGTTAAGATGTCTTGATCATATAACGAAAATGTAAAAAGATCAAATAAACTTTCTTTTCCTCTAATCGTTCCTATTCCAGATACATGTATTTCACCAACCTACAGGAAAGGTCTCCTAAAATTGAGAGAGCAGCATTGGATGGAACTGAACGCGAGGTCCTTTTTTTCAGTGGTTTGAGCAAGCCCATAGCCTTAGCTATTGACAGCCAGCTAGGCAAGTTGTTCTGGGCTGATTCAGACCTGCGAAGAATTGAAAGCAGTGACCTTTCAGGTAGAGTAGCACTTTAATTCAGTGATTCATTTGTGTGGTGTGGGTGTGGGGGAATGCATGCAGAGAAAGGTGTCGTCTTTTCCTTCCTACTATAAACAGTCTGTACTGTGATTCTAATCACTCCCTAAATTCCCAGCCAGGGAATGTGCGTGATTCATGCAGTATGCCTTTACAGTCTCATGCCTCTATCTATGATTTGCATTATTAATTGCTACACATGCTGTTTACTTCAGTTTCTCACTGCAAGACCTTTGTGTGGTTCACAAATAAATTGCAGCAGTTTTGAAAAGGGGAGTGGAGAAGGCTTGTTTTTAAAGGCATTGGTTTTGGTGCAATAATCTGTCAATCAGCAAAGTTTCCTATTAGTGGAAAAATCTTTCCTACAGAGTTAAAACAGATGTGCAGGTGACTTATGTGCCTATTATTTTAGGGTCATAATGTGAGAAGGATAGAGTAAGATTTAAAATCTTCCTGTTCTCAAAAGGAAACAAAAAATCCTTCTTCCAGTCTTGTAATTCTCTTTGTCTGCTCCTTAATGTTGCTTATGCTGCTTGTCTGACCTCCTCTATGAGTTGATTCAGCTCTCCTAACTACATAAGCAAAACAATAAACTAACAATATAGAAGAAGAGAAATAGAGAACTATTTTCTGTTGGTTTGAAAAGCTGAACTGGTTCAGCAGAAAGTCCAGTGAGCAACCAGAACTGGAGCAAGAGAAAAAGCAAAATCATGCAGTTGGATTAGGTGAGAGAGAAACAGTTGTCTCCTATTTACTATTTGTATGCTGTGAGTTGCTGGATCAGTTCATCTGTCTCTTGTGTCTTGGGCTGTAATTCAGTGTGATACAAGTTGGGCTGGATGTTGCTGATTACATACCTGCCCATCTCTTTGTTATGTGATGGGCTATATGCCCCCTCACACTACTGCTTGTTGGGGGTCAGTGGCGGAATTTCTCCTTCCTCTGGAGTAGGTCCAGCCCCACTCTGAATAACACATGTCCTTGTACTTCAGCTGAATATTATTCTACTGTCAGTGTATGCATTAGGAAATAAGGATATAGTTGGTAATCTGTGAGCAAAATGGAAAATTCAGCAGGAGTATAGTAGTTTAGAGTAATGTATTTCACTGATGACACAATACCTTCATTAAAAGTAGCAGCATGCAATTCCATTGACATGAGTGTGATTTTCAGCCTTTTTATTAAGTTGCAACAATAAGCTTTTGTTTTGGAAAGCATTTTTAGTACTTCAAGTGGGTTGGCTTAGCAAGATTTTTTTTTCTTCAGTGATTCACGTGGTATGTCACTGGAAGGTTCAGGATCACTAAAGATCTGTGATACCCTGACTGTTCACTGTTTTAAAACACAGGACATAGCAGTTAGTGAATTTTTTCAAAAAATGTGATCATAGAATGGCTGAGGTTGGAAGAAACCTCTGGAGCTCCTCTTGTCCAACTCCCCTGCTCAAGCAGGGCCACCCAGATCAGGCTGCCCAAGATCATGTCGTAGCACCTTTTGAAGATGTCCAAGGAGAAGACTCGACAACCTCTCTGGGCAACCTGTGCCAGTGCCCTGTCACCCACACAGCACAGAAGGGCTCCTGATGTTTCTCTTTTGTTTGTTTCTCTTTGCATCTTCCCTTCATGTATTTATATATGTTGATAAAATTTCACTTGAGCCTTCTCTTCTTCAGGCTGAACAGTTCCAGCTCTCTCAGCCTTTTCTTACAGGAGAGAAGTTCCAGTCCCTTAATCATATTCACAGCCCCTCCTTGGACTCTCTCCAGTATTCCCACATCTCTCTTGTGCAGGGGAGCCCAGAGCTGAATGTAGCATGCCAGGTGTGGCCTCACAAGCGCGGAGCAAAAGGGAAGGATCACCTCCCTCAAACTGTTGGGAATGCTTTGCCTAATGCAGCCCAGGATACCATTTGCCTTTTTTGTGACAAGGACACATGGCTGGTTCATGTTCAGTTTGGTGTCCATCAGGACTTCCATGTTTTTCTGCCAAGCTGCATTCCAGCTGGGTGGCCCCCGGCATGTACTAGTGGGGCAGGACTTTGTACTTCTCCTTGCTGAACCTCATGAGGTTCCTGTCAGCTTTTTCCTTGAGCCTGTCCGAGCCCTCTGGATGGCAGCACAACCGTCTGGTGTATCAGCTGCTCCAGTTTTGTTTTGTCTGCAAACTTGCTGAGGGTACTCAGCCCAAGTAATATGGGTTTTATTCTAGGCTATTCAGGGTGCGTAAATTTATGGGCAGCAGAACATCCATACATTCTTTGTTTCTAGCTTTCTCTGCTATCAGGCAGATATTAGCACACAGAGAAAGAGATGGATCTAAATTCTAGTTCTTTTTTTTTAATGATTCCACTTTAAAAAAAATGTGCCTGTCGGATCAATGATTTCATGAAATACCAGCTCACAACTTTTTTGATGAACATGAAGAAAAATCTTTCCAAAACCTCTCTTGTTTTTGGCTTTTGCACTGCAAATAAATTGCTATAATCATCACAATAAATTGCTAACTGCCGAGATGCATCCCTGTGCTTAGGAATGCTGATTAATAGGTTCTTCCGACCAACAGAGTATTTATTCTGCATGTGTTAGCTTCTTTAAAACATGCACAGTCTCCTGCTTATAGACTCTATAGATGCCAGTACCTATAAAGAGAAGGAGAGAGAGAATACCTTTTATGTGATTCAGTCTCTCTCTTCATCCCTGTTCTTCATACATGCAGTTAGGTCTCAGTAGTGCTGCCCAAATGGGAGATCCTATTGAAGCTAACCAGATTCTTAACATGATTAAAGGGTTGGTTATGAAAAGATGACTGGAATTAGCTTCCTACCATGGAAACTATTTGGAAATTAGTTGTTCTATTCCAGAATAATCAGTGCGATTTGGAAATGTCTAATGATTCTGAAATTAAGTCGCTTTTATGTGGAAATAGAATGTGCTAAGGGTGTGTCCTGATTTTTATATTTATTTGTTTGTTTTTAAGTCTTTTTGTAAAAGTATAGCTGGAAAGAGAATGGTGATGTCAGGGACAAAGCTCCTCTTAATCACATCTCTCTTTCATCTGACATTCCAAATAAAGGGGGCTAGCACCCTGATGAGCCAGTTTCAGATTTTGTTAGTTTATGGAAGGCAGGATTTCAGTGTCTTGGTTTAATCAGAAACGGTCAGCTACACTTGGTCACAAATATTAAAAAGAATGATTAAGACATCAATGGAGTGAAAAATTTAAGCTTCAGAGCTTTAGGAGCATTTTGCAAAATGTCATGCTGATTGACATGGGCATGGTAGAGCAGGGTGTGTACAGACTCCATTTGGGTAGGTCAAGGTCTTACTTAGTTCTAATTATATTCTTTCCCATCATCGTTGCATATCCCCCTCTTCCCAACTTAGCTTTTTTTCTCTGCAGGATGCAGGTTGCAGTTTCTTACCTTTTCCCTATAAGGTGACTCATGTTCATGGGGGTTAATAGACTGTTGCAGTTTTTTAGTTTGACTTGCATCACTCAGTCTATTAATTTCTACATCAGTCTGGGTATAACCTCCTTCAGAATCCATCAACATCTTTTCTTAATCAGATCATTGCTGGTGTTATTCCAAATTGGTGGGTGAGATCCCAGTTTAACTGAGGATTAAAGTTTTAATCTCTGTGTTCTGCTTAAGATGTTACTACTTGCTAAATGTTTGAAACGTTCCTTCTGAGCTTTGTATGCATTCACTAAAACAGAGATAAATGCATTTTTGTACCTGAATTTGTTTGTAAGTCCCTTTAATTGGCATACTGTTCATTAAAGTTGTCAATGGGCCAAGCCAGGAAAAATATTAAAAACATCTTGGAAATGGTATTGTGGATGAGCATATGCAAAGCCATTGTCTGCTATGTTTAAAGTAAAAAGAAGTATAGCAGTAAGCACAGATTTATGTGTAAATTTTCAAGCTGTGGCCTAATTTTAGACTGTGTAATATTATTTTAGCATTACAAAATCTAAGCTGAATCCTTATGTTTGTGAGTAATTTTATGCTCAGGGTTTGATTAGCTTCATTGAACATATGAATGTTACTGAGCATATGATTAAGGTTTTGAATAACATATTTTTGTGTACAAGTTACAAAGTCTTCACTGTCTTTGCACAGTCTTTAATGTTACCTCTAAAACATCTGTGGGCTCTCTTCTGTTTACATGGAGTGTTGAAGGTGACATGTGACAGTTGATCTTGAATATATTTAGTGCTAGGTAATCTAGCATAAAAGTCAGCAAATACTTCCAGAGATGCAAAGCCTCTTGACTGCTACTCATGATTGCTGAAGGAACTAAGGAAACTAAATCTTCACTAGGAAGGAAGGAATATTCCTAATTTAGCATGAAAACCTTTGTGAAGATAATGTAGTTGAAACAAAATAATATGAGGAAGTCAGAAGTCAAATGTTTACCTTAATCTCATAATTCAGGTGAAAACTACTAAGTACTTTGTCTTCACTTGGATTTAATCTTGTTAACTCAAGATAATAATCTATTTTCTTATTCTCTTATTCCCTGATGAATTCCAAGACAAAGCAGTTAATCTCTCTCTCTCACAAAAAAAAAAAAAAAAAAAAAAAGATGAATGAAAAGAAATACCAATTACCATCATATTGATAAAAGACTGGATGGTCTTATGAGAGTTGGCCCCCAACTCCAGATATGTTTTAAATATAGGAAATGTATTTGAAGCACACAAACTGTCTTCTTGATGAAAAAAAAAAAAAAAAAAAAAAAAAAAGAGTGGTGTAAACAGTGTAGAAAGTATTTGTGATAGTATTTTAGTTAATTCCAGTTAAGCTAAACTATTCTTCTTTCTCCAGGTGCTAACCGAATTGTTTTGGAAGACTCTAATATCTTGCAACCTGTGGGACTAACTGTATTTGAAAACTGGCTGTATTGGATTGACAGGCAACAGCAGATGATTGAAAAGATTGATATGACTGGTCGAGAAGGACGTACAAAGGTCCAAGCTCGTATTGCACAACTTAGTGACATTCATGCTGTGAAAGAGCTCAACATTCAGGAATACAGTAAGTGCAATTCCTGTTTGCAAGTGAGAACAGTGCCTATGATGCTGGAGGCAGGAAGTGGCCAAGAGCAATGAAGCCTGATTTTCCTTGCCATTGGTCAACATAAGGGCAGATCGAAGGGGCCAGATGTTGGTATTGTTTTATGTCTGTTATATTGCCAGGGTGGTATTAAGTTTGTTTCCTTAAGTTTGTTTCCTTGTGCAGTTGGCAATGGACATGAAATTTACCACAAACCACCCATCACAATGTGTTGCTGGTGACAACTTTGCTGGTAGGTAGTGCCATAGAGTTACCTGGGATTTGACTGTGTATTGGCACAGTGGAAATATCCTGCTATCAATAGTAGAGGATTTTCTGGATTATGGCTGCAGTACACAAGCCAGGTCTTTAATCCTTTTAGGCAAGCACAGCTCTCATGGCCCTTTACTAGCAGTAAATGTATCATGGACAAGCCACCCCTGATGCACGGTCTTTAAGGCAAGCTGAACAATTTTATTTAGGGGCAATTCATATTGAAAGTAATGATGGAAGAACATGCATTACACAAAGGAAGTGTCAGGAAATAACAATGTGTTGAACATGTCTGCACTTCTAAAAGTTTTCTGTTTGCCCAGGATATAACCTTACCCCACATACACTCACTTGAAACAATGGGAGCTGGATGGTTAAAGCAGTGGAGCTGCTATCTTCATGGAGGAAATAGGCCTAGTTAATAAGCTGTGATGAATGCCTTCGAGAAATGTGTAGAAAAATGTCTGGGGATGTTTAATTAAAGCATCAGCACAGACTACTACTGGTTTTGTTTGCTATTAATCTCAGTAAATCTGTCAGGAGTTCCAAGAGAAGATTGTTGTCCTTATTAAACATTAAAATGAAGAGACGTATTTAGCTAGAGCATGTTAATTTGAGTTTTGGAGACAGTGTGAAAGCTTCAGAATTCATAAATTTGGAAACTTTACGTTTTCAGTGGTCTTTGATAGAGAAAATTAAGTATGGAATCCAAGGTATCTTTTTTCTTACTAATGCTTCCATTTTTGCTGGAGTGCTAATTCTACCTCACATGAGAAGCAAATGGTTTGAGTACTGTTTACTGCTTTAGGAGACCAGGTGACATGATTCTCAGTGTATCAGATCACAGACAATTATTGATAGTATGTGTGATTAATTATTTGTGTGTGTAAAGGAAAAAAAATACAATTAAATAGAACTTTTTCAGAATTGTTTTTAGAAATATCCTCCCCATTAAGAAGGGGGTAATGGAAGGAGCGCAAAGAATTCACTGAAATGTCTGAAAAGATGTAGGTATTTCTTGTCAGTGAGCTCACCAAATAAATTCTTGGAGAGTAAATCCAAGGCTTTTTCCAGATTCCACTAATTAGTGTACTGGGAGGAGAGAAAATGAGAGAGAGAGCGAGCAGGGGATAATTCAACCCCCTAGAATCTCATTTACTTATCCTCCCAAGTGTGCTTGCAGTTGTACCACCTGTCCATCTTTTCTTAAAATCACAGGACAACACCCTTGTTCTCAAGATAATGGTGGTTGCTCACACATTTGCATTGTGAAGGGCGATGGCACCACGCGCTGCTCTTGCCCAGTCCACCTTGTTCTGCTGCAGGATGAGCTGTCCTGTGGAGGTAAGTCCTTCCCATGTTCTACTTCACTGAGCTCTCAGCTCCTGGGTGGGGAGGTCTCCATTTTAGGGGCAACTTCTAGGAAGAAAGAATGTGACACTGCACCAGATGTTGTAACATGATTTTACATGTTTTACCTCTTCGCTCCTCCCCCCCCCGAGCTAAATCTGCAAGTTTTGAGGAGCAGAAGAATAGAATTTTAGAAGTTCACTGTTGAATGCGGATTTCTTTTCACCCTGTCTGCTTAAGACCACTGAATTATTTCAATTTGAATTTTTTAACTTTATGATTTTGTTTACTACTTTTTATATCATTCTGCATGTTCTCCTTTTTCAGCTAGTGGTAGACTCTCCTGTATTCTGGCATATTGCACCACGTCTCCTGTCTGTGCCATTTCATTCTTCTCTGCTTTTCTCCTGAAATTCACCCTGTGCGTGCCTTTCTGAACTGGAGTCCCAGAAGGGCCAGTTGCCTCCTCCATGGTGATATGGGCACTGCAGCCTACGCCCTGATGTCTCCAAGGGTGGGGCTGAAATCTGGGGAGAGGAGAGGCGCTTGGGTGCTTGAGTCTCTTTGTACCACCGTACTGAATGGATTTATTATGCAATCTTCTTGCCATCAAGGTGATGTGTGGTCTCACAATGGAACAAGAGCTAATATAATCCAGATATTTTCTCAGAGCAAGTTTAATACCAGGCCAAAAAGGGGAGGAGAGGAAAGGGAAATTAAAAAAAAAAAATAGAAAAAAAGAAAAAAAAAAAAAAAAAAAAAAAGAAAAAACCATGCTTACTGCATGAGATTAACAGTTACTGTGGTAAATATTAAGTAATAGCTAACAGCTGTGTTGCGATAGCAGGAGTTGACTAGATGGAGCAGTTTTTTGTCATTTTAGAAAAATTTTTACTCAACAGAGCTGTCGAGGGCACATAACTAGACACTGAGTCACAGTGATCCATCTGCAGTGCATTACATCCTTTTAACGTTTTCTATACAATGACTGTCAAGCATAAAAAGGGAATGAGACATCAGTTGTGTATACAGTGGTGTTGCAGGAAACGGGGAGTGGAAGAAAAGTTTGTTGACTTTAAATGAAGACTTTAAGACCTACTGAGAGAAGGGTGTAAGAAGCTGAAGTGGGAAGGAAATAAAATAATTGTGTTTTGACTGTGCATGCTTGCTTCTCTGTTCCTCTTATTCTTTGTCTAATGAAACTCCATTGACTTGAACCTGCAGCTGTCACCTGGCGCTCAGGATCTGCTCAAACGACTGTGGAGGCAGTGGGGGGTGGAAATTACCTTATGATGTGGCATGTTTATCAACTGTCCGATTAATCAAAGCAGCTGAGTTATTTTTGTACTTACCTGTTGTGATCTGCTGCTGATTGTTCACCTGGATTTTTAATTTTTGTTTGTTTGCTTGATTTTTAAAGAACCACCAACTTGCTCCCCTCAGCAGTTCACCTGTTTCACAGGTGAGATTGACTGCATCCCAGTGGCCTGGCGCTGTGATGGTTTCACTGAATGTGAGGACCACAGTGATGAAAAAAACTGCCCAGTGTGCTCGGACACCCAGTTCCAGTGTGAAAGCGGACAGTGCATAGACAATGCCCTCCGGTGCAATGGAGAAGCAAATTGCCAAGACAATTCAGATGAGAAAAATTGTGAAGGTATAGAGGATCTTTCAAAGCATGATGAAAACAGAGTTGTTCAGGGGACACTATGGTAGATACCAAAGTTATTGCAGAGTGTAGGATTTGGAAGGATCTGAGCTTCTGCTCTTTTGACACTGGTTTATTGAGTGGGACATTATTTCAGAGCTACATTCCTTTGTTTCTCCACCTGTAAAGTGGACTATGTAAATGCTGACTTCCTGCACAGTGGTTTAAGCTCTGTGAAAAGTACTATTTAAAATGGTATATTTTAAAATTCTAAAAACGTGGTAACTCTGGAGTGATTTACAACATGGAGGAAACCCTTGTCATAGGGCTGTGGGTTTTTTTTGAATACTTTATGCCCACTAAAGGTCTGGGGATAGTTTATTTTATAACAACTGAATAGAATTAAATTAAACTTCTGTGAATAAGCGAGAGGGAGACATGAGATTTCTGGAGATGTCTTCTTCCTGTAGAGTACAGCAAAAGAGAATATTTAAGCCATAGTCGCATGGAGGGAAGTGCTATTGCCAACAGAATGAGAATTAGGTTCTTTTAATTTTGGAAAGGACAGGTTATGCTGGTGGAGTCTCAGCTATCCTACCACTATACCGAATGAAACATTAGAAAACTTGACCTTCTTTTCCCTACTGCACAAGTAGTGAGGAGTTGTGGGGACAACTTGTAAGCTTGAAAGGATGTCTCTTCTGTGTATCCTTTCAGTACACTTTCTTTGAAGAGGCTGTCTAAGAGACTTTGAATAAAGGCTTTCCAAAAGATGTGCTCCAGCTCAAACAAAAATATACAGACCAATGCAGAAATTCTTTTGATGAAAGGTGATTTTTAGCCGGATGGGATGCCAGCATCTGAAAATTCTTTCTGCAGTTGCCATCCAGTGGCTAGAGATATCAGAATAGGGGCTGTTTATCACCTTCAAAGTGGCCCTAGTATTCAGAGCATTCAAGCTGATTGCAGATCAGAAAAGCCTTTGGTTTAACTTCTTAATTCAACTGAAGTGAGAAAGAATTTCTGGATGTTTGTGAAACAGGAGACAAAATTATGTGTAAACAACAGCACCTTTTTTCCCAGAATAGTAGTTTATTTTTTTGAGTGTACTGGCAAAGCTCCAGTTTTGTATTCTGTCTTTCATTTCAGTTTTAAAACATAATGTCAAGTGAAATATATTGTCCCATGATCAAGGAGTCTTCTAGTTTACAGGAAGAGTACAAGGGCATTGAGAAACCACATTTTTTTCTCTTAAACAATTCTATCATTGTAGTTTGGCAGATTTAATTTTAATAACTTAATTCTTCTCACTTATTTTACAGTAAATGCTTATAGTTGGGGATTCTTAACAGTAATTTTACAATAACTATTTCCCACGATAAGTACCTAGATTCTCAGTGGCCTTCTGCTTCTGAATTATTTCAGTTGAGGTGACTTTATCTTGTAGTGATCTTACTGAAAATAGGCAATGAGGACCAGGTACCCACTGTGCAATATTCACTCCAGAACATCTAATCATTTTTTGACACAAGGGACTTTTATGCCCCACTGGCTGCTTCAAGAAATGAAGCTAGCAACAGACTAAGCTCTCCCAAGATGTCCCTGACTGTGTGCCTTGATGTCTGGTTCTCTTAATTGTTTTAAAGAGTAGAAGTCTTTGATACTGACTCTTCTTGTCTGGGGGGGGGGCTCTCTTTCCAGTGCTTTGTTTAACTGATCAGTTCCGCTGTGCCAGTGGGCAGTGCATTGGTAAAAGCAAGAAATGTGATCACAACCTGGACTGTAGTGACAGCTCGGATGAACAAGGATGCTGTAAGTGTAAACCTTGAGACTAGAGCCTTGGTTGTGTTATCTGCTATTTATTTCTTAACTTCTCAATGAGTTAGATTTTAATCTGAATGAATTGTACCCAAAATGGATGCTCTTGTTTGTAAGTTCTGTTATGCAATTAATGCACAATGTAGTAGAATAGGAATCACAAATATAACTATTACTTTGAATTAACATAGAATCAGATCAGCACTCTGTTTACAGAATAAACTTTCTAAAATTTCATTTGCATCTTGAAAAGATGTAATTTTGAGCTTGATTTATGATTTCTAGCATGTGATATTCCCTACCTTGAAATCTCCAGAGTTCTGGAAGAAACCACCACCTTTAAAATTCCAATTTGAAAGTTCATTTTCACTGTTGGTATTTTAAAAGAAATTGCAAATAGGGATATCTCTTCTTGTGTTAGATATCTATATAGCATAGATGAGACACATGTAACTTGAAAATGCAATGATAGATTTGGACCCCTAATCTTAGGAAGGAGTAATGAGAGATGTTCTTTCATGCTACTAAGTTATTAGCAACATTATCAGAGACATATATAGTTATCTTTCTAATAAGTCAGATATTCTTTTGTTTTTGTAACAAAATTAGCCCCCCCATAGTAAGTTGCAATTGTCACTGTCTCTCTTCCAATATGATCAGAAGTCTGTTTACTTATCTCTGTAGACTGTGACAGGTTGGTTAAAGTGTGGGTTTGGAGTTCAGGGAGAAGGAAATATGTTGAGGAAAAGACTTATAGTAATGGTTAAGATGTAAAACACCGACTAGAACAGGAAAATACTTTAAAGTCTGCTTTTCTTGTCAAAAACATGAAGCACAGGCAGGGGGTTGTCAGTTATTCCTATAAATGTCGTTGCTTAGAATCAGCATTGTAGGGGAAGCCACTCGTTTTAGCTGTTAAATAATCACTTCAGATACAGATTCTTTGTAAAGATGGCACCTCTAAAGCTGATGTACAGATATATCTGTAAACATCAGAATGGGTCAGATCTAGAGTGGGTTAGGTAATTCACTAAATAGCAGCAAGCCCAAAATTCATTACTGATGCATCACCCGTACTGTTAAGCATAAATGAATGTTACATAGTTGAGAAGATGGAGCGCCAATCTGTTAAGCACTGTGATAACCTAGGTGCTTATGTGACAAGGTGAAACATAAGTAGTAGTTGTCATTGTTTTTAATGACAAAAAAAGCCTAACTGGAGTCTTAGCACAGTGAAATCTGAAGTCATAGCTGTAGGTCATCTTCGCAGAGATCAAAGGGTAATAATCCTGCCTATCAACAGGTAGAAAGTTTGTGATCTAGTTCATCAGCCCCCCTGCACATGCATGTACTGTTTATGTCCTGGCATCTGTGGTTCAAAAACATCTGCATGTGTGCAGCTATTCATGTGCACAGGTGGCCCTTACAGCCTCCCAAAGTCTTCAGACAGACCTGTCCCAGTGCCCGTTTTTTCCTAATATACATTAATATGAAAGCTGTTGTCTGCCTACAGAAGCAGAGGCTATGGAAGGAGATCATGAAAACTGATGTTGGTACCTGAAGTTGTTGGATTGGCTTCTACAGTATGGTTTTCCTTTCTCTAGACACGACAGAGGAGCCTGCTCCACAGCCCAACAACACGATAGGCTCTATCATTGGTGTGATCCTCACAGTTTTTGTGGTTGGAGCAATGTACTTCATCTGCCAGAGGGTGCTATGCCCACGCATGAAGGGAGATGGGGAAACAATGACCAATGATTATGTGGTGCATGGACCAGCCTCTGTACCTCTTGGTTATGTTCCTCACCCGAGCTCTTTGTCCGGGTCTCTTCCTGGTGAGTAAATAGTGTGTTCCTTGTCTTGTTCTTTGATACCACATAGGTGTAGCTGAGGGTACTGTGCATGTATGCACAGGAGACTCCCATTCCAGATAAATAATTCTTGATGTGAAGCTATTGAAGGACAGAACTGTCAAGGGTTGTTGTTATCCTCGATAATGATGAACTGCTATTTTACCCATACCATCCACAAGCATTTAGATACTTGGCAGAGCCAGAAGCTCAAACAGATAAACATACCAGGGGAGTTCTGCTGCTACTCAAGCAGCCTCTTTTTGTGGTGGTATAACATCAGCAAGGTGTCATGACAGTAGAGAGTAAAGTTATACAGAGTTATATTTGTATCACTCTCTTTAAAGAGTGTACAATTATTCTTGTTAGATTTGTAGATTGTGTTTTTATAATTGTGAAACTTCCTATAAAGTCTGTAATGAAAAGCAATAACTGTATTCTTGGCTTATTTCATTTGATGATGAAGCCACCGATGCCAATCCAGGTGTGTGATGCTATTGCTGTTTAAAGAGTGAGACTTGATTATATGCATTGCTTTTGTATATGTTGATTATGTATTTATAATGTAACTTACGGCTTTAGATCCAACAGGTTCCAGTTAGAACATACGGGTTTTTTGAGGCTGTTTAGGGTTAAAATAATGTACCAAATTTCTTTGCTTTCTGTAATAACCTGCTTTCATAAGCAGGTCTTTGAGGAGAACTTTCACCATTATTTTGAGCACAGTTGCATACCTCTTCATTTCCCTCTTTGACTCTCTGCCAGCATGGTTCAGTCCAGCAGCAAAAGCTTACTTAACAGTGTGGAAATGAAAGAATAAACCCTCTCTTCTCCTGCACAAATTTCAGTTGCTCAGTTAGGTGGTCAGAGTCAGTTTAATATTTTATTCCAATGCATAGAAATAGTGCCTGAATGCCTGTTCTCTCAGGTCTTTTACAGCTGTTCAAGTGAACAGAATATGTTTCTCTTCACACAGCTTTAGTACAGCCCAGTGCCAAGTACTGCAGTTCAGTAGCTGATACACGAAACCAACATGCTTATACCCTGGCAGTCTTCATTCTGGTTCTCCATCAAGGAGTACTGAATATGCTCTTAATACCATAAAGATTAATTTTACTTTTAATTTTTCTTTGCTGATACTCCTGTTATCCTCCCTACTTTTTTTTTTTTTTTTTTTTTTTAATATTTTCCTTTTGTCTGCTGGAATTGAAAATTGACATACACCTTTGTTCTTCTTTAGGGATGTCTCGAGGTAAATCTGTGATCAGCTCTCTCAGCATTATGGGCGGGAGCAGCGGGCCACCCTATGACAGGGCCCATGTCACTGGAGCCTCTTCTAGTAGTTCTTCAAGTACCAAAGGCACTTACTTTCCTCCGGTAAGTCATTCTGTTATTCATAGACCTTTAATAACTTTCAGGGAAGTGCCTCGGGATAATTAGTTGACAGAGGAATGTTTTGTTTTAGATTTCTAGCCTAATAAATTTGTTTGAATGTGAGATTTAATTTTGGAAGGGAAGGGAGAGGAGGTTGTCTTTTTCCAAAACAATATAGGAATTTTGTACTACTTTTTAAAGTTTTTATAGAGCTCAGTGCCGGAAAAAGATGTTAGAATGTCAGAAGAGATGAAAAAATAACTGTAAATATTGACCAGCTCTGGCAGAGCAATCTCCTTTCATTGTACTCTGCCATGTGCCTCTGGAGGTAAGGCTATAGTTGATTCTCCATAGACCTTTTAATGAATTTAAAGTTTTCTTGCGCGTTCCAAAACAAACAAGTGTCTTGCAACTCCATAGCATTTTTATAGTCACAGAACAGAAATGTGATGCACTAGATGCTATGTAAATGTTGGTACCAGCCCAAGAGGGCTCATAATCTACTTGATTTTTATGAGGATGATCAAAGGGCTGGAGCACCTCCTATGAAGACAAGCTGAGGGAGTTGGGGTTGTTCAGCCTGGAGAAGACCTTATAGCAACCTTTCTACCTGAAGAGAGCCTACAAAAAATCAAGAGAGAGACTCTTTATCAGGGAGTGCAATGATAGGGCAAGGGGAATGGTTTTAAACTAAAAAAGATTAGATGTTAGAGGAAATCTAGATTAGATGTTAGGAGGAATTTCTTCACTCAGAGGGTGGTGAGGCACTGCCACAGGCTGCCCAGGGAAGCTTTGGATGCCCCATCTCTAGAAGAGTTCAAGGCCAGCTTGGATGGGGCTTTGGGCAACCTGGTGTAGTGGGAGGCATCTCTGCCCATGGTGGAGGGGTTGGAAGCATATGATCTTTAAGGTCACTTCCAACTCAAAGCATTCTACGATCTGATGGTTGTTTTAGCTACTTTACATGAAGTCCACAAGTCGCTGTCTAGCATTAGTTACATGCTTGGTCATCGTGGGCTGAAGTATTCAACTGTCTGTTTTGCAGTTCTGAAAATCACATCATCATTTTGTATCTTCAAATTAGTCTAATAAAAGTTCAATTTCTGAAGTAGAAGTATGACAGTAAAGGGAACAAATGCTTGCCTTGGATAGCAAACTGCAAGTATTCTAAACAGCACAGTGCTTAAGAACTACAAGCTAATAGGGGTAGACATTTGCCAGTTTCCCTAGGGCAGGGATATCCCCAGTAGCAATCTACTATTGAACAGCTATCTTCAGCTTTACTTTTCAGCACTGGGTATGTCAAAATATCAACAGCAGTCAGCATTTTTGAGAAGAGCTTAGTAATATCTTCTATGGGAATGGTAACAAGTGGGATTTCCAGGATCTGTTAAAGAACTGGGAATAAACATGGGAAAAATCCTGTTTGTTGGGAGGAGCTGTGCACGTAGTTCTCAACTTAAGGTTCCTATTAAAAAATACTAAAAAGAAAACTTACAACACTGATGTTTTCTTGATTCTCCTTCATACCTTAACTGCAGCTTTATTCTTTCTTTTTCCTTAGATTTTGAACCCACCACCTTCACCAGCTACTGAACGTTCACATTATACCATGGAATTTGGTTATTCTTCAAACAGCCCATCCACTCATAGATCCTACAGGTAATTATTATTACAATAGCTTATGTCAGGATCAAAGCTGTTAGTGTAGAATGCAGAATAAAGACAGTCCCTGCTCCATAAGAATTGCAATCAAAGACATTAATTCTGCAAGTATTAAAACAGATGCTTAATTTGGTTCACATGTATCATGTCACTGCTGTGTGTGTTTAAGCGCAGCATTGTTTGAGGTTAATCATACAGTAAGCGGGTTAGTGGTACACCTCTTGGGTATATTGCCTTAGGGGGAATAACAACACTCATTCTTGTCACAAAATTAGTTAGATGCTGACTTGGTGTCATGATAACAGAGCCAAAGACATGTACCCTGGAATGAAACCTGCATTGTTTTAGCCTTGTTATAAATAATTTGTTATGTAATTATCAGAAATGGTAGACAAACACCAAGTGGAGGAAAGTTGGCACTATAAAGGCTAGTATTTCAGGAGTAATATTAATGGCCTAGATAAACCACAAAAAATATAATTTGACATATTTAGTGTTAATATCTGAAAAAGGTTGCTAACATTTTACTTATTTTCTCTGACTGATATTTATAGACATGTAAGTTTTATCCTTGTTTATTTGAATATATCTTTCTCACCTTCCTTTAGAGTTAATTATTATTTTATAACTAATTACCAAAAAAAAAAAAAAAAAAGTGACCTACTACCCAAGGGTGTAAAGGTTCCCCTCCCAAATCACTACAAGATCTAGTCAATGAGAAGAGACAGCTGTATATGTCTCCTGAAAGAAATGCCTCCCTAGCACATAGCCTTTTGGGGCTTTTGGATAATGAGGTCTCTGGGGCTGAAAAGACATCTCTTCTCCATTAGCAGAAAATATGGCCTCTGTTGTGCTGAAGGTCAGAGCAGATGTTTATAATGGTCCCTTCCAGCCATATGAAAAATCTTTAAAAATGATTAGTAATTTAGTAATGAAATAAAACCAAATCTTGGCACCAGCATGAACCCTGTTGATCACTGGTTAGCTGATGTGACTTTTAGTATTATAAATGGTATTAGAGAGGTAGTGTAGGCTTAAATATTTTCAGAATGCTCCCCAGCCCCAAAATAGAACCTAGTTCTGCTGCTTCAGATCTGTTCTGGTCTTTACTAACATTCTGGCTTGAATACAGAGGAGCTGCATCCCCACCTGCCCCCAGCTACAGATTTTGATGGTGGCCCTTGTAGCTACCAACCACCTCCCTTTCTAACCAGTTTTCTTTAAACTAGCTTGGGCTCATTTTTAAAAATGCTTGATGGTATCAGCCTTTGGGAATTCCCTCCAAGTTTCTGGTCTGGTAGGTGATTGTCCTGACTGCTATGAAGGTTGATTTTTGGTTTCTCTCTCAACTTGGAAGTTAGTCCATTATTCAATTTATGGATACTAGAACATCTTCTCCAAGATTGCAACACATCAACACATTATTTTTTCCCCACAGTGTGCTTTCAGCTTTTTTTTTTTTTTTTTTTTTTTTTTTTTTTTAACCTCAGCTAAGGCCTTTGGGGAGCCTGTTGTCTGTAGGTAATGAATAATTAGTATCCCTTTCACTGGTTGCTCTAATTTGACTGATACTGCACAAAGGTTGACTTTGACCACATTAGTAGTCAGCAAGTTCACTGTGTCAGAGAGAAAGGTGATGATGTGCATCTGCTGCAAAGGTTGGCCTCCTGCCTTTTCCCACCCTGACTTACCTGCCACTTGCTTTTCATGGCTGTCTTGCCTGAAATGCATGGCCCTTCTCCATGTCAACACTTTTTTCTGTATGTCTCTCCACCCGATGCAGCTACAGGCCTTACAGCTACCGGCATTTTGCACCTCCCACGACACCCTGCAGCACGGATGTCTGCGACAGTGACTATGCCCCCAGCCGAAGGGTGACAGCAGTGATGGCCAAGGGCTACACCAGTGACTTGAACTATGATTCAGAGCCCGTCCCGCCACCTCCGACTCCACGCAGCCAGTACCTGTCAGCGGAGGAGAACTATGAGAGCTGCCCACCCTCCCCGTACACGGAGCGGAGCTACTCGCACCATCTCTACCCACCGCCACCATCCCCCTGCACGGACTCTTCATGAGGGGCAGCCCCCCCCTCCGTTATCTGCATCCACCATGAAAGTGTAAATACAAAATGTTCTACTGGGAGGGGGGAGGGAGCTCTCAGCAAGGGATGAGGTAGGACAGTGTACAGTTAAATGTTATTTAGTGGGGTGGAGGAATACTGGAGATATTTGTACAGAAGAGAGAACAAAAAAAAAGGATATTTATATATTTTCTTAAATAGCAACTGCTGCTTGTGCCATAAGAAGAAATTTTTTTGTATAAAAGAACCCAGGCATTTGTACAAAAAGTTTTTATTTTTGCAAACGGAACTCAAAAACATGCCTTAATCCAGTGAAGTGACTGAGCACATAAGGAAATGGAAGAACCAGGATGTGTCACTTTTCCAGTGAGGTGAGATGTTGTGGGGTTTGTCAATACCAAAAATGTTTAAAGTAATTAATAATAAAGAAGTCCGTCTCAGAGCAGCATACCATAGATAGTTGGAAGTAGCCAAATAACCTCTATATTAACTACAGAGGGCCAGCAACTAAAGTTAAACTTGAAAAAGCAGTCAGGACAGATATTAACTTTACATAAAGGGCTTTGTTTTCTACAGGACTACAGCAATCGTAGCAGTGAATCCAGAAAAATAATCACACTTTTTTTTTCTTTTTTTTTTTTTTTTAAAGAAGACACCTCTGTTTTTCTTTAATGCATTTACCAAACTAGAGCATTTAGAGCTCTCTACTTGCTTCTAGAATTTCAATGATTTTTGTTGGGTATATTTTAAAGTTTGCTTTCTTAACACCGTTTAGCTTTTCTCATCTCTTCTGCATCCTTTCTTCCTTCCCATGTCACTTAAATCATATAATCCTAATTTAAAATACTGCTAGAACTGGGCTGCTGTAAATTCTTTTTTCCCCTCCTAATTAGCCTTGTCATGCAGTGAGTGTCATGCTATACATTACTTCATTCATTTTGCCAACACAATAGGATTCTGTTTTGTACCAGCTAAGTGTGATTTTCACGTACTTGACAAGGGTAATATGCATATACCTGAATGACTTTTAGTCCCTTAAAAAGAAAAACTTATTTTGACCTAGTGCCCACAAAATGTCAAATATTTTTATACCACATATAATATAGACAGCATATTTATAAACTATAAATTTAACCATGGATTGTTAGTTTTACTGTAAATGAATAATATATCCTTGCAGTACTTTCAGTGTGTATTGATACCACAGTATCCAAATCATATATATATATAAATATATATATATTATTTTTTTCCTAGTAAGGAAGCATTTAACTTTCAGTGGAGCAACTGTCCATAAGAAATAGATGTTTTGATCATTGGAAGGTGTTCCCTTGCTGTATTAACTGCTCATGATTTGTGTTAGGTAAAGCCATTTTTCTCATTATGATTCTGACATACCTCCTCTTTTGCGTGGTGTGAGTTTAATACTTTAGTATTAACCGCTGTGAATGTCAAATTTAAGATATTCGTAACCAAACCATTTTATATTCACATCTCTATTTTTATATATTATCTTACTTAGCCCCTTATCCCTTTAGTCTCACAGTGGGGATTTTGAAAGGGAGAGTATATAATCAACTGAAAACATTATTTGTGTAGGTTGAGGGACAACCTAGGATGTTATTAACTCCTCTTTGACTCCAGTGCAGTGTTCTGAATTTGCGTTGACTGTAGCTCACAGTACACCTGATTCTAGATGTCATTATGCATTTGCACCTTCTGTTGATATTAAGTCCACGTTAAAGGTACTCAATGCCTTCAAAGTTTGGACCTCTGAATCTTCTCTCTCAAAACAAAGGCTTTTGCATTCTTAGCCTTTGGGCATAGTATGGATGAAATAACTGTGCAGAGGTGCCATTTGTCTTTCATTGTTCTCTGTTTGTTTCCCATCCAGTTTCAACTAAGCAAAATAATCTGAAAATGTGGCATGGGCTTTAATTCATACTGTTGACAGAATTAATGACAAATAATTCTTGTTAGTGCTGCCAATCTTCTTGCATACTGGAGCCTTGTTTTGTTTCAGCTCCAAGGAAAACCATGGCATTTGAAATCCCAGCTATAATAAAGAGTCTTTCTCATAGTCAAAGATACCTGAGAAAACTTTAAAAAGCCTGGATGGACAACAGGCTACTACAGTTGATTTCTGGATCTGGTGCACTGAAAATTTGCCCAGCTTCATTCTAGGTATCTAGGAATTGTGGTAGCTGTTCTTATGGCTCTTCCTTGTTGGTAAAGAAGCTTGTTTGTGTTCTCCAGCAGGATGGATGTTGAGGGTCTTGTGAACTATAAGGGAACTCGAAACCATTTGTATGAAGAGGGGGAGGGTGGGTGTGTTGGGGTGGGGGGAGTTGAGGCTGGCATGCCGATGAGAATAGAAACTTCTCTGTTTACATTTTTTCATGTGCAGCATTCCATGTGGGGTTCACATGTGGAAACTTGCACTAATGAACTCAGAAGAATATTGCATTGTTATATCTCAGTCCAAGTGCTTGTACTGCGATGGCAATGGTCTCTTCTTGCAAAATACTTTTTCCATGTGCCAATTTCTGTTTGAAAAACTCTCAAGGTGGTTAAGCTTAAAGAGTGGTATCCTCTTTCTGGGGCAATTGCACTGTTTCACTGAATGTTCCTTTTCATAATTGTGTAATTTAGTGTAGAATTTGATCAATTCTTTTAGATAAGTACATCTCACTTTGTGCATCAGGTATTTTGAGTGTTCTGCCTCTGGGAGGTTCATGTGAAGAGCGGGAAAGTGGACAGACTTTTTTTTTTTCCTCTGAAGATGACCAGCATAAGGAACAGGCTGTTCTTTGTCTGGATTAACCAAAGAATTTATTTAGTGGTAAGCTGTGATCTGCCTTTGCATGTACCTGTACTTTCCCAGTAACTCTAAAGTAAAATTCAGAACAAATTATTGACCTGTGAAGTTCCTCTTAAGCAGGTATCCAAATTGTAAAAGCATTGATGCAAAAACTAGTATGTGCACCTGACGCAATCTCAGTGGATGAACCCATATACTGCTTGAACATTGAGACCGAACAATTCTCTCAGTTCCTCTCTGCTGCTGAACCAGTCGTGATTGATATTCTATCCTTCTCTCAGTCAGGATTGTGCTTTCTGATGCTTCTCACATTGACTGAGCTGTAGGTAAAACACACATTTTAGGACTGTCAGTAACATGCATCAGTTCAGGAGACAGCTGAAGTGGATGTTAGCATTAACATTAAAGTGGTCACATTGATCTCAATGAAACTGTTCATAGACTTTAAGCTATGCATAATTGTCTTTATCTTACAGCATCAAACATATATAAACTAGGGATATTTAACGTAACTCTATTAAATGTGCATTTTTTTTTTTTCTTTAGACACCTAGAAAGTGTTCCTAGCTGAATGCCTGGGCATGGAAGTAGCTGACATACTCAATCAGGAAAGGGACAGTCCTTTCTAGTTTTTTGTTTGTTTGTTTGTTTTTTAAAAAAAGAAAAAGAAAAAGAAAAAAAAAAGGACAGTAAAGTTCATTGAAAATGAGTCTGTGAATGTTCAGCAGGAGCTTTTCATGTTTAAATGGCAACATGATACTCAATTGCCTTTTAAAATTATACCTGCCATATCATACTCCCTGCATTTCAGACCTTCCTATGGAACATTCATTGTTTTTCCACAGTGTTTGGATACTAAGATATTTATAGAAAAAAAACTTAGGGTAAATGGAACGTGCATACATATAACATTTGCATATGAAATAACTATTGGTTCCATGAATATAAATTCATGCAATCTATGCATGCATTAAATGGAATATTTACAGTAATGTAAAACATGCAAATGAGCCAGTTTATGTCAAAGGATTTGTTTTGCTGTGAGTTGTAACTTTTAGTATTGTAAATTCCAGAATACCGCAATAACATTTCTCCCATGTGCATGTATTTATGTACAAGTATATGTATGCAGGTACACATATCTTTGGTAATATGAATTTACCCAAAGTTAATAATTTTCTTGTGCATGCATGCATATTCACACACCCACACTGGCAGATTTGGCCTTGCTGCCTTTCAAAGTGCTAATGCTGTCATACTGTCTCAGGCAAGCTGGACTTCTTTTGTCTAGGTTCTAGAACAGACAGCAGACTACTTGCTACTTTAAACCTAAATAAGTAATACTCTGTCATGCTGGGTAGGAGAGAAAGCACATTTTTTATACTACTCTATTATTCTGTCCATTTTGCAGATAAGTAAAACTTTCATGCTTTCTGTAAATACATAAAAATCAATCTGTTGTAGTAATTATGAGGAAAAACGCACCCAAACTGCTTGACGTGGCAGGTGCTACAATCCACTGCAAGTGAAGGAGCATTCAGAAAATCCCTGTTTATTGCATTAGTGGACTTTGGCAGAGTTCTGATCTCTGGTTTGTGCATTGCTTCTCTATTTATGTCTGATTCTCTAGAAATGGTTTGATTTATGAGGCTTAAACATAGATTCATTCCTTTTACTTTGAAACAGTTACACCTGTCTTGAGATAAAGAAAAGGCCAATGTGGTATTTCCATTCTTTACTGCTTGGGAAATCTCCTTGAAATTGATTGCTACCATTCTAGAGGGAATGACTTGAACGACAGAGCTCCCTGGTCATGCATGCTGCTGAACCAAATGACTGGGATATCTCTAAAACATTATCAGTCACCCTTTTCCTGACACATTTGTCTTGAGCATTCTTGTCACACAGCATTGCTATGGACAGAATCTGCTCTTGAATGTGTACTGTACATGTAGCAGATCATTATTTATACAACAAAAAATAGATGGCTCATTGGGTGCAAAAATAATTTGAATGTTATTCAGAAATTGATTTCCTAGCCATGCTTTTAAAATTGCATTGTGATGGGGTTATTGCTTGAAAGTTAATTGGCAGGTGACAAATACACCTCAAAAATAAGTTAGGAATGACCTGACAGCTTTAAAATTCATACAAAACATTCAATTTCTTTCTAAAAGAAGTAAAATAAAATACTGTAGTAATCCAAATGAGCAATTTTCTTTCCTTTTCATTTTTAAAAAGGCAGATCAATGGTTGATGCTATCCTAGCCTTTACAGGGACTGGGTGATCCACTCCAAAACTATGCAGAGCAAAGTAAACTGTCTGTATTAGATTCAGGCCAGAGATTGTCTTAATAGCATGTGCCATTGTTATGATGAAACTATTGGAGAGCAGTCTTGTTCCCCTCGTTTCAGTGAACAAGGAGCAGCTTTGAAGTCCTGATTAAAATGACTGTAGCCTTAAGCCAGGCAGTTAAGAGTCAGCCAGGGAAAATGAAAGTGTCTTTTTGTAAAGAGGATACCACCAGGCTTAAGCTGAACTAGCCTTGTTTGCAAGTGAAGGATCTGGTGCTGCTTTCAGATTTTTAATCTTGTTTTTGTTTTTGTTTTGTTTGTTCTTTTTTGTAAGCTTTAATCACTGTTTGTCATTGTCTTAAAGCCAGCTGGTGTCTCTTGTTCATCAACTTTGGTACGATGGTGCTTTGCAAGGATGTATTTATATTATAATGACCAACATTTGGTCAGCCCTATTCACCCATTCACTAACTTTTTTTTTTTTTGTAAAATAAAGTGCTTTACTTGTAAGGTGTATATAAACCTTGTACAAAAAATCCTTTCCAATTATTACTATAAACGGAGTTGTAACAAATGAAATGTTGATTTTTATAATAAAACTAAGAGTGAAAAAAGAGGGTTACTTCTCATTTTATTTCAGTATCTGGAGGAAAGGTAATTAAAGGTAAACGTCCATGAATGTCTGCACTCTGTAAAAACCAGAATATGCTCAACTTTCTGATGCTGCAGGCAGACTCTGCAAACACAGATGTTTTTACATGAAATACATACTTGACTTCAAGCAGTTCTGTTGATTTCCATGATTCTGTATGGCAACTGAATACATTTTTAAAGCTAAAAATCTTCATTATTGATCACTTAGATTGGTTTATTGGATAATACAAACCAGAGAATTTTACCAAGGAAGTCCTTATCACACCAGAGGTGTAATAACCCGACGGTTATTTTGAGACTGTTGATCTTTAAAGCTACATTTAAATATTAGCAGGGAAATATTTTTTTCAGTGTTAACTTTAATATGTAAAACAAAACACACACCCAAATCAGTCCTATCACTGTTACATGTAATTGCATAGGAAGCAGCTTCAGCTTTAGAATTCGGCACAGGAGTTCCCATTCCACTTGCATCCACTTAGTTGAGAACACAGTATGGGTTTGTATTACTGTGGATCTAGCTGTACAAAGATTCTTATGATACAACTTCGGTTCTACCTGGAGGCATAGATAAACCACATATCTAAGTAAAACAGGGCCTACATTCATCAGTCTCTCAAAACGCAGTGTAAAAAAAAAAAAAAAAAAAAAAAAAAAAAAAAAAAAAAAAAGTGCTACTCATGTGCCATGCTTATTTTATTTCAAGGTGCTGTATTCATCCTACCTGAGCTGTTACTCTCTCAAAATGCCAGTTGTGAAGTGCTGTGGAGCTACAGAAAGCTCAACAACTCTTTTTTATTTAAACAGCAGCAGCTACCTTTCTACAGAGTCAATGCTGTTGTAATAATGTAGAAGTCTATATAGCATTCATGTTGCTTTGAACTCTGAATCTTAGTCTTTGCCAAATAGAGCTGTTAAACATCAGAGTGCACCTCAGATGTAGTTCTCCAAAGCATATAGCAGAGAGGCAGTATGGACAGACACCAGAAAGAGCATCATCAGCCCTATCATTGAGCCACTTAAGTTAAATGTTGAAAAAACAATACATTTTAGGGAGAGAGCCTAGATCCAGAAATAAAAGCAAATGGTGTTCCAGCTGCAGCTCTACCCTGTCTCCTCTGTGCCAGTTACAAAGGCCTACAGAGACAGCAGAGCTGCTGAAATTGTTTTTAGTAGGCACCAAGCCACTATAAGGGACGCTGAGGAATTTTTCATCACTTAAAAAGTATTCCATGCATGTCTTAAAAAGGACACTTGGAAGTCTGAAAATAATTGATTTCCTTTGCATGAATTGTCTTCCCTTGCACATGTACTTACTAGCAGAGGTGACTGCAAGTGCTGGAATCCTGCCATTTATTTTGTATTAGAGGAAGGATAAAACAGTGCGGCTTTGTTTTGGTAGGGTAAAAAGGGAGAATATTGCTTTAAGAGCATAAAAGATGAGATTTTTTTATTTATTTTTGGGGGGGTGATCCACCAGTATTGGCAGCACTTCCCCAAGAAAAAGCTGAGAATGCAAAATCACATGCTTGTTCCTGGAGGGGAACTATTGAACATGTTTAACCTGTTTTCACCAAGGAAATTGTATAGCTAGCTGAGAAATGTTTACATGGCAATCAATGCACATTTGGTAGAACTGCCTAGTGAAAAGCAGATACCTGACAAGGGAAAGTTTTGCCTTGAATCAAATCTACTGTCAAATTATGGTTTATGGTTTAAGCATGCAGCAGCTGTTCCTGCATCCCTGTGTACAGGAAAGATTGTAGCCACCAGCCGTCTCCTGCTTGCACCCTCCGTTGCGTAAAGAAACTGCTTAACAGGAAAATGTCTGATGTCTTGGGTTGTGTAGCTTGGTGTGGCAGGCACAGCTGTGATCTTTGTTTCAACAGCTAGATACCTTTATATCAAGAATTGAAAGGGAATGCTCTGCAGAAACTACACGTTGGTTGTCTGAGGCTGTGTGAAGAATATCATTTGGGTTTGAGGCAATGGAAAGATTTCACATGGTAAGTGTTCTCTGTTTGCTAGTCTTGCCAGCAAACCTTAGCTCTGTCTCCTCACCAAGAAGCTGTTGGCCATCTTCACCCGCAGAACACATGGCTAGAAAGGCATGACTGACCTACCACCAAGCTCCCCCTGCATCGCCCAAAGCAACATTTTCCAAACAACTGATGATGCCTGCTGGTGGTTTGCTGAATGAAGGGGTATAGAAGCTCAGATGGCCCCTGGGGTGCCAGGAGGCTGTGGAAAAGCATACTGGCTTGCCCAGAAGGAAAGCTCAGGAGCCTTTACCTGCAGCTCTTGAGTTTTAACAGCTGCTCCTGGCTTTCTGGGCCAGTTCCCCTTGTAGGGAAAGAGTCCTTGGAAAATGCTGCGCTTCAGAGATGGGCTGAGAGGACAGATGTGGCTGGAAGGTTTGTGGGCAGAGGCACGGTAAGGGTGTGACGTTTGTGCTCCTGGCACCTTATTCCTTTCCAAGGACGTGGGTGAAGGAGGATTAGGAAAACCCTTAGAAACAGAAAAAATGAATAAAGGATGTAGGTCGCATGGCAGGAAGGGAATTGGGAGCATGTGACAATAAGAAAGGAGGATAATTGGTGGCTTTCTGACAGTGGAAAGACTCAGCCCTTCAGTATTGCCATAAGAATGGCACGACTCAATGGCATGGTAGGAACGTCAAGTGGGAAGGGTGGAGAAAGGAAGAGATTGAATAGTTCAGGGCAAAGAGCCAGAGGAGTCTGGCAGAAAAGAAGGGAGTTCTGTGTTTCCTTGACCCTGTCTGTGATAGGAATTAAATAATCCTTGAGGGGTCAGAGACCTGTGGGGTCAGAGGAGTCAATTTTACAGAGACCCTTCCCACCACCCCATTTGAACCTCCAATACAATAGCAGGGAGTAGAGGACAAACAGGGAAACAGAAACACCCCAGTTTTGTGTCCTCCATATGTAGGTATGGGGTGAGAGTGGGACAGACGTGTCATGCTAAAGCAGCCAAGAGCATTCCCTTGCATTTGTACTCAGGGCTATTCACCTCCCAGATTTTTCCTCAGATTTCTTTCCTTTAAAAACAAGGAAGAAATTACTTGAAGAAGCCAATTAAATAACTCCTGTCTTCTAGATTTATCATGCAAAAAATCCATCTGCTCTTTGAGCTAGGTGTATTTTACATAGCTGCTTTCTGCCTAATGTAACAGCAGAAAACAGAATAAGACAAGGTATGGATGAGATGAGGCTGTGCAGGGGTTACGCCAATGACTTGCTCCAGTTGAGAATGTCTTTCCATTGCATGCAATTGTTTTATTTTGAGCCATGTGGCAGCCTGGGACAAGGACCTTGGGAGAAGAGTATTTTTGCTACACAGCTTGTGACTAGATCAAGAAACATAAATTAAAACAGTATAATAAAATTAGGGGAAAAGTGTAGCAAGAGCCAAAGCTGGGCACCAGTCTGAGCATAGAACCTGAGAGAGGAGAATGAAGAGCTCATACCCTGGAGGGAATAAAGAGGGAAAAGGAAAGTCACAGTCTGCATGGTAGGGGTGGAAAAAGAAGATGCCAAGGTTGAGGTCTGGTGCTGGATAAGGCCTTAGAGAAACTTCAGTCAGTTTGAGGACCTACACGGTGACTTTGAAGATATGCTTCATTTCTCTGTGTCTCCATTTGGTCTTTAAAGAAGGAAAAGAAAAAAACAAACAAACAAACAAACAAACAAACAAAAAAAAAACTCTGAAACAAAGAGACTGTTCCAAAGTGAAGCCAGAGAAACAACACCCCCATGCCACT
Source organism: Nettapus auritus (assembly GCA_011076525.1). Classification (NCBI taxonomy): domain Eukaryota; kingdom Metazoa; phylum Chordata; class Aves; order Anseriformes; family Anatidae; genus Nettapus; species Nettapus auritus. The sequence continues at coordinate 70,377,468 of CM021765.1, forward strand.
GGCTTCCCCTCCATCACCTGGGCACAGGCACCTGCACATGGGGTGAGAAGGAAAGGCATTGCTGAGGGAACCAGTAGTACTTCGGTGAGGTAAGCTGTTTGCTGCTCAGGTCTTTCTGGATCAGCTGTTTCGCTCCCAGCCGCACTTCACTTGTCTCAGAGAATGGATCAATGGTGAGAGTGGTGAAGCACTGGAACAGGTTGCCCACAGAAACTGTGGATGCCCCATCCCTGGAATTAGAATAGAATCATTAAGGTTGGAAAAGACCTTCAAGAGCATCTGTTCCAACCATCACCCTACTGCCAACGTCACCCACTAAACCATGTCCCTAAGCACCAGGTCCAACCCTGCAACAATTAAAACAAGTAGATGTTTCTTCTCAGAAAGACCAGTCAGGCATTGGAATGGGTTGCCCAGCGAAGTGGTGGCATCACCATCCCTGGGGGTGTTCAAGGAGGAGGTTGGAGCTGGTGCATAGGGATGTGGTTTAGTGGGTGACATTGGTAGCAGGGTGATGGTTGGACCAGATGATCTTGGAGGTCTTTTCTAACCTTAATTATTCTATGTTACACTGATGAGAGGCTAGAGCCTGAGCTGGAAATAGTTATGTAGAATGTGCGGAACAAGGTAGATAAGGCTGCAATTTGCTAAGTCTTGCATTTTTGCCACCTAACCTTACCCATAAAAGTGGCCTAGAAGAAAGCTGGAGAGGGACTCTATCAGGGAGTGTAGCCATGGAACCAGAAATAGTGGCTTTGAACAAATGGAGGGGAGATTTAGATTAGATGTGATGTGAGGAAGAAATTTTTCACTCGGAGCACAAAGTGCACATGCTAATTAGGGCTGAAGATGCACCTCGCTTCTGTTCTTTTCTGTAAAGAACAGAATGAAATTACCTAAAAACCAGTGTTAAAAATAAACCCAGGGCACAGGATGGGAGGTGCAGGGCAGTCCCTGTGGCCGAGGGGCAGCCTTTCTCTCTGGCAAGCCAAATGGCCTGGGGGAGCCAGCCCCAGAAAAGGGCCCCTCAGCACCCCCAACTCTCCTCCCTCTTCCACGTGAGGGCGTCTTCCAGGCCACTCCCAACACAGCTGCCTTTGGCCACCCGTGGGCCACTCCATCACAGAGGCTTGCTGAGGTCACAGTGGCCACCACTGCCCCGCCTTTGCTCCAGGCCCTATAAAACAGGACCCCTGCAGGTGGCCCACCATTTCCTGAGCTTCTAGGAACTCTGACTGCCAGCTTGTGTGGCAGGAAGAAGACTAAAAGAGCAAGGTGAGCAGCAGGTCTCCTTGGTGTGAGAGGACAGTGATGCAGTCCAGTGAAGCGCCAAGAAGGAATGCACCTGACCAGAAGGAGATGTGTCATGGACGAAGGGATAGTGCCGGTGGCACAAGAGATGCCAGTGCCCAAGAGACCTCTGGCGCCCAGCCCACAGACACATGCAAGTGGTACCACTTGCACCGCAACAATGCGGGGAACAGGCTGGCCCCTCATAGGAGGGGAACAGGCCGGCCTTACCAAGGCAGCAACAGTGACATGGGGCGAAGGCAGGAATATGAGGCAGACAGCCGCAGGGAGCAGAGGTGTGCCCATAGTCCGAAGCACAGTGCGGTACCCAGTACTGTCCATAGACCTGGTGGCAGCGTCGGACCCATGCATGGAAATGAACTGGACAGTGGCATGGGACTGAGGTGTGGAACTGGACGACCCCCCTGGTTCGGCACCTTGGCCTGAAAACATTCCAGATGGAAGCCATCCCGTTTGGGCAGTCCCAGGAAAAGACTGGCTTAGCCTTCTGCCTAACACTGTGGAACCCATGGAGCTGGTTCCACCAGATGTGAAAGAACAAGTGGATCAACCTCCGCCAGAACAGACCTGGGACTACTGCAGCATGTCTTTGTGGTCTGCCATCCGAGAGCACCAACAGCATCACAGGAGTGCCCAGCGAGCCCCCTACTCTTTGCTCAGCCTCTATCACAAGCATTAGCTTGGAGCTGCCAAACACCATGGACATGCTGCAGGCTTACCGGCAAGATGTCCCGGCAGTAAACAGGGACATAAACAGTTGCCAATTCTCAGGGGTTGTGTGAGTCCTTCTTTTTTTTGGGGGGGAGAATGGGCTAAAATTGTGTCAGGGGAGGTTTAGGTTGGATATTAGGAAGAACTTCTTTACTGAAAAGGTTAGTAGGCAGTGGAATGGGCTACCCAGGGAAGTGGTGGAGTCACCATCCCTGGATGTCTTTAAAAGATGTTTAGATGTAGAGCTTAGTGGTATGGTTTAGTGGAGGACTTGTTAGTGTTAGGTCAGAGGTTGGACTAGGTGACCTTGAAGGTCTCTTCCAACCTAGATGATTCTGTGATTCCCTTGAACACCCCCAGGGATGGTGACTCCACCTCTTCCCTGGGCAACCCATTCCGGTGCCTGGCTACTCTTTGTTAAGACCAGGTTGGATGGGGCTTTGGTCAACCTGGAAGGTGACCCTGCCTGTGGCAGGGGGGTTGGAACTGGGTGGTTCCTTCGAACCCAAACGATTCCGATTCTATGAAATCAGCATCATGATTTGATGAGGTAGAAAACACCGCTGCTCTGGACCACTTGCCTTCCTCTTCTGATGTGAGACTGAAAGAGCTTCCTGATAGGGACAATCCCTCTTGTGTACTGCCATGATTGCATTTTTTAGGCATTAAATGGTCAAGACACTACTCTGCTAGCAAGAGCTATCAGTTTTCAGGGGCAGAGACTGGCTGGAGGTCAGCAGGTGACGTGATCAGGATGGGAATATGGGCAAGGTGTCAAGAACCAGCTCCAACACCTTGCCTTGGCAGGGGTATTACCTCCCCATGGCCCTGATGCTGAATCTCACTCAGACTTGTTGACGCTTGTGGAAAGTGTTATAAAAATCTCATGTGAGCTGTGCTTATATACTGCCTGCTTCCTGTGTTTCACCTCCCATGGTTCTTATTACGTGGTGTACGTAATGAAAACCAGATCTTTGCCTCCTAGGGCATTTACTATGCTTTTGTGTCTCATTCCTTAACTGAGGCAGCCATTGTCCTTGCTGTGAAATCACAATTGGCTGCTGTGGAAATGAGCATGGTGTTGCTAACACGCTTATTTGGCTTCAGGTGGGAAGCAAGCAGCAGGTGAACCCTTGAGATAAAGATCCAGATTTTATGCAAATACACCCTGCTTTGAAAAGCCAAGGAAGAAAAGAACAGACAATGACCCCTACTGTGGACAGAAGGAGAGAATGTGAATTAATTTTTAATTAAAATTGCTCAAGATGCAATAGATGCTTAGAAAAAAAACCTCTGGTATATTTTTCCTAACTCTACACTTTTCAGACAGTCTCTGTTTGCTAGAAACAGAGTGGTTCCTCCCTCGACTCCCCTTTCTTCTTTCCATCATGTGAGTGTTTCGAGAAGTTCTGTGGCTGCAGTATCACTGTGCCGATCACCAAACGTGGTGGTGGCAGCATTGCTCTGAAGCGCAGCTGTTAGGGATGAATTACTTTATGGAATAAAAACAATTTCAGATGGTTCTAATAAAATCTTGTTCCATGAGCAGCACTAATAATGAAGGCTGATTTTTTTTTTTTTTCTTAAATATGCTCCTCCCTCTATTCCTTGCAATGCAATGCTCTTACGTCCTCTCCACACTCTCTCTCTCTGATGCCCACCTCTCCAAAACCCCTCAGCCCCTTGCCTTGTCCCCCTTGGTTTTGGATGTGCAGAAGGTAGTAGCTCATCCAGCCCTGAGGGCTGAGCACAACCAGTCCTGAGGTGCTCCTCAGCAGCCATGTGCTGGATGAGGAACAAGGTCCACTTGTCCCACCTGGTGTGGGTGAGCTCTGACATTCACAAGTGTGAGGAGCAAGAAATGCGTGAAGAGAGGTTGGAGGTCGGGGAGAACCTTGACATAGCCTGGGAAGTTTCTCCTGCAGTGGTGTGGGGGGGAGGACTATTCATGCCAGGGCTATGGTGAGGCACGTGGGGAGACCAGTGCACATGCAAGGGGCTGTCGAGTGGTTTCCTGTCCAGGTGGAAAGCCCAGCAGCATTTCTTTGCAGGCCCTCACACAACTTTGCATCCTGGGGTGTCTTGAACAGCTGGACCAAAAAGCTGAAGCTAAGCTTGAGTAAATAAATAAAAAACAGGAGTGATGCATGTAAGCCATGACTGGGTTACTGTGCTGTTGATGGGACTGTGAAGGCTCCTGTCAGGGACTAGTATTTTTTTACCATTATTTTCCAAAGATGAAGGATGGCAAGACAGGTTGGTGTGTACAAGTGGAGGTGAAATAGGAAAGTCTATTCCTTAAAATTGTGAAGGATGGGAAGGGATACCAATTGTTTCCTCCATTGACATCCTTCTGTCTCTGTAAAAGAGACAAGAAATGCTCAGAAGCCTGAAGTTAAACAGAAGTATGGGCTGGTCCCAAAGCCAGCATCTGAGGGAAAGTTATGTGGTGAACACCAAGGGATGAGTTGCTCTTGCTGTTTTTCAGGTCTCTTTAGGAAACACAGAACTGTCTGTTAGCATGGGGAATGGGAATGGGTGGGAAAGAGGCTGACATTTTTTTTTCTGCTACTTCATGACACTTGGCTTCTCTTACCATGTGGGTGTTTTTCTCTTCCTCATCTGATGTCTGAATCATCCTTCAGCTTTACGTGACTCCAAAAAATGAGAACCAAGACAAACAAAAGACATGATCCTCACGTCCCCATTGTTTGTTTCCTTGAATTAATTTTATGATAGTAATAAAACCTATCTCTTCCCATGACTGTAAAAAGCAGCAGGCAAAGCACCTGTGGGACTAACAGGGCTTGCTGATTCAGATTCATAAATTACTGTGGGCTCTCTGAGGCCTCCAACATTTGTTTTCAATTACCTGGCATTTTTCTTGCTGGTGTGCACAATTAGCTGCTGATGCTGTAACCAGGTATAGGGTGGGTTTGGTCTCCTGACTCCAGCATGTCACTAGGAGCCAACTTGGAGTAAATGACAAAGATCATTTCAGATAAGGGTTTTTTGTTTGTTTGTTTTGTTTGGTGGGTGAAGGAGTTGGCAAGGTGCTTTTCTTTATTGCATAGCTACATGAGACCACTCCTGATTTGAAATGAATTCTTGACCATTTTATTCCTGTGTTATTTTGTTATTTAAAAATAAAAAAGCACAATGCACAAGGATTGTATTAAATATGATGATCCTCCCCTTCTGCCCAAAGGTGCTTTGCTACTTGTAAGTCTAAAAGTCCTTAGGAGGAATTGAATTCCACATGCATCATCAAGAGAAAGAATCCACTCATCTCTCTCTAGCTATTACTGCAGCATTACAATTGCCATATTAGTTTTATATTTAATGATTTCTACATCTGTTTCTTCCAGACAGAATAGATTCAGTGATCTGATGCATCTTTTGTATCTTTGTGTGTTCTTTTTAACTTTTTTTTAAATATATGAACCTAGAAGAGCTTGATACCCTATTTATAATTACAACTGCCTCTACTATTTTCATTGCAATTTTTTTCAAGAAAAAGCACAGATACTAGATATTTGGTTTTCTGTATGGTTTTATTTCTGTACACACACAAAGAAACTGACAGTCTATCATTCTTGTCTTCTTGGGAACAGCTGCAGAAAAATGTTCAATGTTGTAATAGCTGTGAGAGAACCAACCTTCATCCGTCCTTGGGCTGCTAGAAAGAGAGACCCTGAGGCCAGAAGGTAATTAGCTGGCTTGTTTTTGAGCTGAGATGCTTGATAAGGTATGTACCAAATACTCCAAAATGAACTGCAAACTCATGTGCATATTATTAACAGCAAATTAGTTGCCATAGTGGTTTTCAATTTGCTTTGTTAGAGTCACTGTCTGAAGATAAAATAAAAAGACACTCTTTCTTTTGAAAACCACTAACAGCAGTGGGGGGAATGGTGTGTTTGATGCTGGTAATTAGAGTGTTTTACAAGTTTCCCCACTCCTTTTTCCCATGAGAGACCCTGGTCTACTTGTCCACATGGATGTACCTGCCTATGCCCATTACTGTGTCCTATGGTATGTACAAGAGAAAGCAGCCTCAACCCATAGTTGCCCATAAATTGCTGTTCACACCGCTGGGTACATGAAACTTTGCCTGGGCCAGGATGCTGAGTATCTCTCTTAAAAGGCCACTGATAAGCAAATAGGGCAAGCAGTTTGCTCAGTAGCATTTGAGGGAGCAGGGAGGAGAAAGACATTCCAGCCACCCCACCCCCAGTCAGAGGAAAACACAGTTTGAGTCCTACAACCTTTTTCAAAATCTGAGAGTAAAAAGCAAACTTAAGTCTTCAAAGTGATTGTGAGTCAGTCCCCTTCAAAGCATTTCCATGGATTTCTTGAAGTTTCTTTCCAGTGTGTATTCCAAACATTTTTGTGGGGATGATAAATTCTTCCTGTCTCACATTTAATTTTGGTCCATCAAACTGGCTCTCATTTTGGTTTTTCTTCTGGCACTAAAGGCTAATTTGCCTCCTCTAATTGAATGCAGAAACTACATCTAACATGACAGCCACTACCCACTCAATAATGGGATATTGTCTTTCCCAACTTGCACTCGCCTTAATTAAAAGCAGAGAGCTGACCTTGGCGCTGAACTCTGCCCTATTCCTTGCTAATGCTTTTACACATCACTTCACGCTAAGGCTCAGCAGAGCACATGCAATGTCCTGGCAGGCCAGCACTGTTTGGCATTGCTGTTAGAGCCGGGCTCACTCGGTCCACAGGAGGCGGCTAGTGGCCATGGCAGCTCTGCCACTGCCCCCGGCTGCTCCTGGCTGGCAGGACACGGAGAGGCAGCAGGTGTCACGGGGGGCTCTGTGGCATGGATGGGTATGAAAAAACATGGGCAGTGAGTGGCTGGAGGGGAGCTCTCTGCACAGCCGATGCAAGCGTTGGGGAGGACTATGAAGGGAAATGCTGGTGAATAGCCCTCACTTCATCCAAAAGAACTGCGCTTTCTTTGTGCAAGTGATGGCTTGGAAAAGAAACACAGAGACATCTGTCTGTAAATAGTGTGGGTATTTTTGTGATTGTTTAACAGAGAAGTGATGGATCAGTGCAATGGGACATGTCCCTGAGAAGGACACCTCATCTCTAAATTAAACCAGTATTTGTCAACAATCTGTGGTTTTTAACACGAATATTCAGCATTTTGCTTGGTCTCCAGCTCCTGGAGAGGGAAGAATTGGAGAGCTCAGCTTTCAGCTAAAAGCCTTCACCCTCCTGCTCCTGGAGATACAGTAACATTGGGAACCGCCTTTACCTGATAGAATAAAAAGTAGAAGACAAATACGACATGCATCCTCCACAACCATTTCAAAAAACCCTGAACACCACCTGAGGGTGTTAATCTTTCAGGGTTACCAGGGCTTTTTGACATTGGGATTGCTAATGCAAAAGACAAGACATGATTCCTGTTAACAGCCTTCTACAGCTTTGCCAGAGGAGGTCCATCACAAGGCAGCCATCACCTTTTCTCTGATGCTTAAAATAATTACAATGCCTGAAGCATTCTTGTATCCCCCACTCCACAGAAAACCTTTGCTAATGGTTAATGCTAAATAAAGACAGAGAGCAGTGCTTGCTGCATTTACCTCATACCATGACTTCTTGGCCACTTGCTTGCAAGCACAGCTGCACTGCAATACTTCTCATCAACTTCATTTTGCTGTGTCCTTGCATGGTCCAGTCCCCTGCTGCTGGTTCCAGAGCCTTGACCCAGCACAAGATTTTAATTTCACTACAGGCATCCGCACTGAACCTAGGAGGTTTCTAGAGTGTGTGGAAGATAACTTCCTGACACAGCTGGTGAGTGAGCCAGCTAGGGATGGTGTCCCACTGGACCTTTTGCTTTTAAGTAGAGAAGGACTTGTGTGTGATGTGAAGGTTAGAGGCCATCTCAGGCACAGCAATCACAAATTAAAAGAATTTTCAATTCTTGAAAGACTAAGGAGGAGGGTTTAGCAGAACTGCCACTCTGGACTTTTGGAGGGCAGACTTCAGCCTGTTAAGGAGAATGGTTGGCGGAGTCCCTCAGGAGGCAGTCCTAAAGGGCAAAGGAGCCCAGGAAGACTGGATGCTCCTCAGGAGGGAAATCCTAAAGGCACGGGAGCAGGCTGTCCCCATGTGCTGAAAGATGAGCCAGTGTGGAAGAAGACCAGCCTGGAACAAAGAGTTGTGGCTAGAGCTCAGAAAGAAAAAGAGGGTTTATGACCTTTGGAAGAAGGGGCGGTACACTCAGGAGAACTACAGAGATGTCATGAGTCTGTGCAGGATCAAAATTAGAAGGGCCAAAGCCCAACTTGAGCTCAATCTGGCTACTGCTGTTAAAGACAATAGCAAATATTTTTATAAACACATAAACAAGAGGAGGACTAAGGAGAATCTCCATTCTTTTTTGGATGTGGGGGGCAACAGCAATGAGAGATGAGGAAAAGGCTGAGGTAATTAATGCCATCTTTGCCGCAGTCTTTAGCAGCAAGACCCGTTGTTCTCTGGGTAATCAGCCCCCTCAGCTGGTAGATAGGGACAGGGAACTGAATGAAGCCCTCATAATCCATGAGGAAATGGGTCATGACCTGCTAAACCTCTTAGATGTATGCAAGTCTGTGGGGCCAGATGGGATCTACCTGAGGGTACTGAGGGAGATGGCGGGCGTGGTGGACTTGATTACTAGGTTAAAGGTTGGACTAGATGATCTTAAAGGTCTTTTCCAACCTGAGTGATTCTATGATTCAGGCATCACCGAAGATTTCCTTCAGGTCTTGCTTGACAAAAAAGGTCTTATGCTTGCCTACATTTCTGCCAATAGATGTGATTAGAGAACTCTGTCTGAGCAGTGCTAAGCTGCTTGGTATGCTTCTTCTCATTTGTCTAGCTAACAGGACCAGCCTAGAAGATGTTCCTCTGCAGACACAATTTCAAGGCTTTGTGAGGAACACAGAGGGGGACAAAAATCCCTACTTAAAGTAGTAGTGTTGTCCACATCTACAGTGGTTAGAACAGCTAGCTGGCATGCAAGCAAATGCAGACAGATCCCTAGAGAAGTGCATTAAGAAAAAATTCCACTGCAGTGTTGTGTGTAATCAGTATTTGCAGCAGAACCACTGCAGTGGCAGACAGGAAGCTCCAGTTCTGGTGTTTAACTTTCAACAAATTAGGTTCCATCTCTCTCCAGCATCTTTTAGCTATGAACTCAGTTTTGCGTTAGCATGCTGGCTTTGCCTGAAAAGCATCTGAGCTTTCCCCTAGAGCAGAGATAAAAGCCAGGTTGGGCATGTATCTGAAGGGATGCAAGACATGGACTCCTGATGGCTCTTGAACATAAGGCCTTTATTGCTATTTTTCACTCCTACATATACTTTTCCTGTAGCCTCACATACTGTCCACGCGCCCGAATCTGACATACAATTGGTTAGAGACCCTCAGACACAGACCTCGAGCCAGCCAGCAATTGGCCACCACCCAAAGCTCATCCTTAGCACTGTAGCCAATTTTCTTTATCTCAACCTTGCTCAAGTTTTTGTTTTTTGCCGCTTGATTCCTCATTATCTCTAATTCAGGGACGTGTGAAACAGCGCAAAGCCACCTGCAAATTCTTTTCCCCCATGTATCTGCCAACAGCGACCCTGGGATAGAAAGATGAGGTAAAGACTATCCTGAAAGTCAGCATAGAGAATACAGTCAGCAAAGATGCAAGAAATCTTTTTTTGCAACTCATAATTTCTACTACCCCAGACAGGAAAACACATTGTTTCTGCAACTGCACAGCAAAAGGCTTTGCTCTGACAGCAGATATGCAGTAGATAACTCATGGACAAGGGAGAAAAATTCTCTGTTGGTTGATTTGGATAGACTGCAGTAGCTCCAATCCAAGAACATCTTCTGACCCCACCCCACAACCTGCTGTGCTAGGTATCATGCAACAGCACAAGAGTTTCTGTCTCCCTTCCAGAGTTTACACCATCCCTGGCAAGAGTGTCACAGATAACACACAAACAAGGCTTTAATGTTTTCTGCTTGCTTCTCACCCTTCACACAAACTGCAACGCCCCATCCATGAACTTTTCACCTTGAACTTGTTCCAGATTTTGAGCCTTTGCAGCAGACAAGTCACAGACTGTAAATCCAGTTTTCAGACAATGATATCTGTTTGAGATACTCTCCTCGTTGCTTTTCTGCAATTCACTTTCTGTCAACCTGCTGTCTACTGAAATGTATGTGTTGGTAGCACACTCTTACCTGCAAGGAGATAAAGGAGACTTGGTTCTAAAATGATGGAGACCATGTGAAGTGGTGAGAAGACACAAGACTCACGAGCTGATTTTGTAGAAATACTGAGCACACACAGCTCTGCCAGCAGTTCCTGAAAGCTGAAAGAAATCCTACCCTCTGACAGCTGGAAAAAAAAGTAAGGAATTGAGATGTAAGGTGCTTGGTCTGGGGCAAAGGCTCCAGGCTGTTTTCTGCTATTTCTGCCTCTTACTGCCTATTCACTGGAGCAAGGGGCACTGCAGCCATGAGCCAGGGTATAGCTCATTTGTAAAACACGTGCACATGGGTAGTGGGATCTTCTTATCTGATGCTTTAGCTGCTCCATGGAATGGAAGCCAGGACAGGTCCTGTATGCTGCTGGAGCCTTGGCTCATGGAGGTCGATACTAGGTTGGGACAGCAGGTCCTGGGTGCTAACACAGGCTGTCCCAATAGATTGAGTTTTACACAACCCAGAAGACAGCTAGAGGATAAAATAAATCCTGGCACCACCTACAGAGGGCTAAACTCTCTCTATGCAATGTTAATGCACGATGAAATCCGATCATTTTAAAATCAGGCTAACTGATGTAACAAATAGCTTGATGCTGACTTGATTATACACACAGTAATAAAAGTCCCAAGTGACAGGTTTTTTCTTAACAGTAAACCTCTTTATCTTTACCATAACACCCCAAGTTGGCACCAGAGGATCCTATGATAGAGGGAGAGAAAGTTCTTGTGAGACATTAAAGTAAAATGAATGCATGCACAGCCAGTGTCCTTTACAACATCCCCTCCACTTCCACACACCCAAAATGCGTGCATTTGTACACCACTAGCTTAGTCATCAGAGACTGAAAAAAAAAAGACAATGAGGCAAAGACTAGTTGAGCCAATAGTAGAATTTTGCTAATTAATGCCAGCCAGCAGCAGGGGCAACAACTTGGTGCTCAGCCTTGCTAACTACTCTCACAATAAACCAAAGCCATCATTCCAGCAAGAAGGTTACCACAGATCCCTGCCATAAAAGGAGTAGGTTGCTTTTAAAATCTAGCCGATGTGGACGACAAATGTAAGAACATCTAAATAAGAAACAGCTCACTTGGCTGATTGCCTATGCTGGCCCCTACTGCTACTGGGAAAAAAAAAAATAATAATAATAATAATAAAAAATCCCTCTTAACAACCCAGAGTAAAATAAAAAACAGCTGAATATCTTTTCTTAGATGGCTAGTTTTCACACTACCATTCAAGAAGTCTGTCTTGCTGTTGGCTCCTTTCTTGGCATGAAACTGGCCCTGAGGTACCAAACTGGGGATGAGAGGCAAGTATGGTTTTAGAGCTGCTAAGCCTTCAGCTTGAAAACCACACTCACAAATGCAAAATTTGCACCTTCCTAAATAGCAGTCTTATTCAAGCCAAAAAATAAAAAATGAGCTAGCTAGCGCCCAACTAATGGCAAACTAGACCAAGTTGAGACTTTGTGTAATTAAAGTGGAATCACATCCAGTGCTTCAGAGCCAACATCTAGCTAATAAGCCTGCTTTAGAAACCAAATTTATAATAAAGCATCAGCCTCCAGTGTGAGGAAGGTACAATGCCCACAATTTTTCATGGAAAAAAGGTGTCAGAGAAAGGGAAGGAAGGAACATTTTAAATTTCTGGGTAAGTTCTTGCCTCTATCCCCACATTACCCTCCTTTTGGGGACATTTGATGTGATAAGAAAGAGAGGACATCCTTAAAAACCAAGGGAGTCTTAGATTTACAGTCTAGAGATATATGAAGTATTTCTCCAGTCCTTTGAAGAAGAGAAACAAAGCTCCCTCACTTCCTTCTTCCCTGTCTTGTTTCGCAAATACATGTCCAAACAGTAACAGAGTTTTCATACATCAGCTGAATTTTAAGGTTTATTAGAAAAATACTTGATCTTTTATAGCATTTCATATTTTGCACCTCCAATTAAACTGCTGTTTATGACTTTCATTCAAAGTCATGATTTGTTAGTAAGTTTTTCGTACAATTAACAGTTGACATGCTTGTACACACAGAATGAGTACCTGTACTAGAATGGTGTCTTACTGAGAGGCAGAGAGCCCTTTCATGAAACCTTAACTGTTTGTACCAGAAGATCACAGTATCAATGCTATGATTTTACAGCTTCAGAAGATGTTCCTAGTTCCCTCTCCATCCACTGGGGATTTACAGGGGATGGAAATCCAAAAGTCCTCACTTAATGGGCCTCAAATCAAGCTTCCACATTATGAATAGTTTCACTGCAACTGATCTTTATTGTAAATGATACACTGTTATTTCTTCCTCTGTCACACCTACAGCTTTAAATGCTCTAATCAGATAATTCGTTTTCAATTTTGATCTGGTGCAGGCCTTTGAGAAGCCAGGTATATGGGCTGCTGACAGACACCAGCTCAGCAAGTGGGGCACAAGCATATTGGGGAGCAAGCTCTCTGGACTTATTACCAGGGCTTTAAACTCAGTTTGATGGGGGAAGGGAGAAGAGTTAGAAGTGACAGAGAAGGGCTGGGGGATGTTGTAACTGCTGACACTGATGAAGATAGTAGGGAAAAACCTCTGAGTTGTCCCATAGGATCGTCCAAGGGCTCCTCAGAGAAGGTAATGATCCTGATACTCCATCTGGAATCTTCTTGCATCCCTCTAGGGGTAACTGTGCCTGCTGCTTCCCTAAAATGACTGTATACCAATGTGCAAAGCACGGGAAATAAACAGGATGAGCTTGAGATCTGTGTTCAGTCATGAGGCCATGATCTCGCTGCAATCACAGAGACATGGTGGGACAGCTTGCATGACTGGAATGCTATCATGGAGGGCTATGTCCTCTTTAGGAAAGACAGGCTGGGGAAGTGAGGGGGAGAATTTTCCCTTTATGAGGGAAGCAATTAGAGTGTACCCAGCTCCACCTGGGGGAGGGTGAAGGACTAGTGGAGAGCTTGTGGGTGACAATTAAGGGGCAGGCTGGTACGGGTGACACTGTTGTGGGGGTGTACTACAGGTCACCAGATTAGGAGGAGGAGGTCAATGAGGCCTTCTACAAGCAGCTGGAAGTAGCCTTGTGATCCTGGGTGCTGATTCTCACTGGGGGACTTCAGTTATCCAGATATTTGTTGGGAAAGTAACTCAGCCAGGCACATGCAGTCCACACAGTTCCTTCAATGCATTCAAGATAATTTGCTGACACAGGTAGTGGAGGAACCGATGAGGCAGGGGGTGCTTCTGGACATTGTTCTTACCAACAGGGATGGGCTTGTTAGGGATGTGAAGGCTGGGGGCAGCTTGGGCTGCAGAGACCATGAGATGGTGGAGTTCAAGATGGAACTTGATGAAAGAAGTAAGGCACGAAGTACTACTGCTACCCTGGATTTTTGGAGAGCCAACTTTGACCTCTTCCGGGACCTTCTTGGGGGTATATCATGGGCTAGACTGCTAGAAGGCAAGGGTGCTTGTGAGGGCTGGGCAACCTTTAAACAGCACTTCTTCCAAGCTCAGAATTGGTGCATCCTGAAGAGTAGGAAACTGGAGAAGGGGGGCAGGAGACCTGCGTGGATGAGCAAGGAGCTCACCAACAAGATCAAAAGGAAGAGGAAGGTCTATGAAATGTGGGAAAAGGGCCTGTCCTCTTGGGATGAGTATAGTAGTGTTTTCAGGGCCTGCAGGGATGCAACGAGGAAGGCTAAAGCCCACCTGGAGGTGAAGCTTTCAAAAGAGATAAAGGATAAATATATATATATATTTAATTATTTTATTTTTATTTAAGTAGGTAAACAGTAAAAGAAAGACTAGAGATAATGTGGGTACCCTGCTGAACTAGGGGTGTGACCTGGTAACAGGAGATTCTGAGAAGGTGGAGACACTGGATGCCTTCTTTGCTTTGGTCTTTGCTTCAAAGACTCCCCCCCAGGAGTCCTCACCCCTGGAAGAAGGAGAAGGAGTCTGGGAAGTGGAGATCTCCTCCTGGTTGACGAGGGAGTGGTTCAGGAGCATCTGAGTGGGCTCAACACACACAAATCCATGGGTCCTGATGGGATGTATCCACATGTGCTGAGGGAGCTAGTGGAGGTGATTGCCAAACTGCTCTCTATCATCTTTGAAAGGTTCTGGAGAATGAGTGAGCTGCCTGGAGACTGGAGGATAGCCAGTGTCACTCCAGTCTTCAAGAAGAGCAAGAAGGAGGATCTGGGAAATTACAGGCCAGTCAGTCTCACCTCTGTCCCAGCAAAGGTGTTGGAACAGCTTGTTCTGGATGCCATCTCCAAGCAATTGGAAGAGAGGAAGGTTATGAGGAGTAGTCAGCATGCATTCACGAAGGGGAAGTCGTCCTCGACCAACCTCGTTGCCTTCTATGATGGCATCACCAGCTGGGTAGATGGGGGGAGAGCAGTGGATGTCATCCATCTTGACTTTAGCAAGGTTTTTGATACTGTCTCCCACGACATCCTGCTAGCAAAGCTGAGAAAGTGTGGGATAGAGGAGTGGACACTAAGGTGGGTTGAGAACTGGCTGACTGGTTGGCCTCAGAGGGTTGTGATCGGTGGCACAGAGTCCAGCTGAAGACCTATAACTAGTGGTGTTCCCCAGGGGTCGGTGGTGGGTCTGGTCTTGTTCAACATCTTCATAGATGACCTTGATGAGGGAATAGTGTCCACCCTCAGCAAGTACGCCGATAATACATAGCTGGGAGGAGTGGCTGACACGCCAGAAGGCTGTGCTGCCATTCAGCGAGACCTGGACCGGCTGGAGAGATGGGCAGGAAGTAACCAAATGAGGTTTAACAAGAGCAAGTGTAGAGTCCTGCACCTGGGAAGGAACAACTGGAAGTATCAGTACAGGCAGGGGGACGACCTTACAGAGAGGATCTCTGTGGAGAAGGACCTGGGGGTCCTGGTGGACGACAGGTTGGCCATGAGCCAGCAGTGTGGCCTGGTGGCCAAGAGGGCCAATGGGATCCTGGCATGCATTAAAAGTAGTGTAGCCAGCAGGTCAAGGGAGGTGATCCTCCCCCTCTACTCTGCCTTGGTCAGGCCTCACCTGGAGTACTGTGTCCAGTTCTGGGCTCCCCGGAAAAAAAAAAGACAGGGATCTCCTGGAAAGAGCCCAGCAGAGGGCAACAAAGATAATACAGGGCCTGGAGTATCTTCCCTATGAGAAAAGGCTGAGAAACCTGGGTCTGTTCCGCCTGGAGAAGACTGAGAGGGGATCTTATTAATGTTTACAAATATCTTAAGTGTGGGAGATTTGGCCAAACTCTTTTAAGTGGTTTGTGGACAAGGGGCAATGGCCACAAAATGGATCACAGGAAGTTCTGCACCAACATGCAAAATAACTTCTTCATAGTAGGGGTGACGGAGCACTGGAACAGGCTGCCCAGGGAGGTTGTGGAGTCTCCTTCTCTGGAGATATTCAAGGCCTGTCTGGACATCTACCTGGGCAACCTGCTCTGAGAAACCTGCTTTGGCAGGGGGGTTGGACCTGATGATCTCTTGAGGTCCCTTCCAACCCCTTCAATTCTGTGATTCTGTAAAGTGATGGAAAGTGGCTTGGCCAGCTCTTCCGCCAGTTCTCTCAGTACCCTTGTGTGTATCCCATCTGGCCCCAGCGATTTGCATACATCTAAGTGCTGTAGCAGGTCACCAACCATTTCCTCGTGGATTATGAGGGCCACATTCTGCTGCCCATCCCCTTCCACCAGCTCAGTGGAAGTGGACTGGATCACAGTCCAGTGATTCTTGACTGCTCACTGATATTTTCCTCCTGTTTGCATTTCAACATCCATCTGTAAGAGCAGTGGCGAGCACCTCTACTCAGAAAGGTACCTGAAATCATTGTCCATGGGACTGAACGCTGCAGAGGAGTTGGAAGTGCCTTCATATCCTTTAAAAAGCACTTCTACATCAATACCAACTTTGAGGAAGTGCTATTGTACCCATCAGACTTAGCCATGCAAGAGTCCAACATTCCATGTGAAAAATAAAAATACATAGCCACAGGAATTGGATTGTGGTAAGATCCTGCATGTTCCTTAACTCAAGGTTCATGCACCCTGAAGAACGCATTCACTCACATTTATTCTACTTCTTCCTCATCCAGTGAAGTCAAAGCCTTCTCCTGTAACAGAGAAAGAAAATATAAAATTCTAAAAGCAATTATGACCTTCATCCTAAATTCAGATCTGCTGGGGTCAGTCAGTAGGTTTGCCAGTAGGATTTCCTGACCTCACATGCCATCTGTTCCTATGGATGTACACTTTAAAGCACTTCATGAAGCACAAAAGGACTAAGATCTCTGTTCCAAGTGCCTCACAACACAGCAAGGCAAATGAGCTACAAAGGACAGCAGCTCTGCACCACTGCTGGCCAAAGGGCACCTCCCACAGATGACTTTGAAAGCGGGATATGAAGATAAATGGGTGCCTTTGTGTACAGAGAGGTGGACATATACAATACCATAAGGGTAGACTGTATGAAGTGCTGAACTGCTACATTGTGCTCAGAACATGCCAGCAGCAGACTTTTAGGGGAGAAGTTTAAGATTAGGTCAAGCATGTACTGAGGTTTCCTGGTGTTTCTCCCATTTGCTGAAGTCAGCCTGCACCAGGAGTAGTGCCTTATATTCAACAGCCTTCCATGAATGTCTCCTATTGATTTTGAACTTATGTAAATAAAAAGCTTGCAGCATAGAAGATGTCTTGCAGGAAGGAAGTCCACAGCTTAAATACATACTGTGTTAAAGAATACCTTTTTAGCTTGTTTTGCAGCTGGCCCATGCCAGTTCTATGAAAGTATGGTATTCTATACTATGCTCAGATCCAGAGAGGCAAAACTCATACCCAGCCTCCCTGGTCACGAATCCACGGACTGAAGTGTTCTTTGAGGTACTTTGATCCAAAGCCCATGACCAGGTTCATAGGATGGTTGTCCATAGCAGTAAGTCTGGTGGCAATTTCCAGTGTGAAGGCAACTTTGGCGCATTGTAGTTGGCTTTCTGTCTCATTTGTTGAATCTGCTGAGACATCCTTCAGGAATGTATCAGTGACCCTCTCAAAGAAGGTGTAGGACAGCATGTCTTTAAATTGCTGATAGAAAGTCCTGTCCTTTTTGAACTGAAAATAAGAAGAAGGATCAATTAAACTGAGCCACTTCTGTTGTAATTTGTTTCCCTATCCCACTGGGAAAGGAGAGCATCTCAAGATAATATATGCAATACAGTCTAATTGTGGTGTTGAATGGAAGAGATGACACACAACCCCACACCTCACTGCACAGCTGTTCCTTCAAGCTCTGGAGGTGTCACTATGATTCTTCAGGTTTTTATTTTTATTTATTTATTTATTTATTTGCATTTGAATGAGAGAAGCAGAGACAGAAAAAAGCAAAAGAAGTGTGACACTGATAAGGAGATTTGCATGTGAGGAAGCAGGAGCAGTGGGAAGATGACACTAAAGGTTATGAGAAGTGCTGGCAGCACCTGCTGTCCTAACCTCCATTTGCTCAATCTTTGTGACACTTCTTAACTTATCTAAGTACCTCTCTTCTGCCAGAGCAGAACATGTCCTCCACGTGGGATGCTTCTGATACAGATCAGAAGGGACAGCTAATGAAGGGCATTTAGAGAACATGTACCTGTATTTTTAATATAGAAAACAACCATTCCTAATATTGGACTCTTGCAGAGTTTTTTGTATAGCTTTTTTGCATGGTTCTCAAAATGCATTCAGAATTATTTCTGTTTCTATACAGCAGGTCTTAAAACTGTAGAGTTTCCCTTCCTTCACTGAGAGCAACTCATATGCCAAATTTAACACAAGCACAGGAGTTTGATGGAATTAGTCAGGTGCTCAGTGTCCTATGAAACTCGATGTGAATGAGGCAAGTGACTCCTTAAAATCTACCACCTTTTTTTTTTGTTTTCCTTCTACACCCCAATTGAGATCTTTGCTAGTCTTCTGGACTTAAGAAAGGTTTCAGAATGAATGGTTAAGGTTTCAGAAAGCCCTAAATGTGGAAAGAGAAGGTCAGGATAGAGACAGAGAGCTAGGTTACAAAACATTCACTCCCAACTGAAGTATAATCTTTGTCTTCCACTCTAGCCTGTGTAGTTCCTGAAAACAGAAATACTTACCTTTTCTTCTAGTTGATCCCCTGATTTTCTTAACAGTGCAACTATTTTTTGTATTGTCTTTTCTTCTTCTGTTAAAGAGAAGAGTTGGCATAAATATCACTGCTTTCCAGTAGAATCCAGATAGCAAACCATCGTGAAAGTCCTTCTGTCAATTAATCATGAAAAGAGCTGCTACTCTGTGGCAAATTCACAAAGAGTTGTGTATCCAGGCTTTATGCAGAAGCTCACTGTTCTAGTCAGTGTGGAGCAAACAATGGTCTTTTTCCATCTGCATGATATTTTGCTCCAGTTAAGAACTTGGGAAGAAGCATGACTTTAGCATCCCACTGCCAGCTCTATGTGCTTTGAGGTATGGCTAGTAACAAGACAGAACAAAGGGGAAGCTAGCAGAAGCCCAAGAAAATTGACTTAAAATTAGAGGGGAAAAAAATCCTCTCATTGTTACCAATTAAACCTTCCACAACTCATCAGCTGGATTTTTTTCTGGATTAAAGAAAATGTAAGCATGGCTGGCTACTTCTTGCAACCAGAAATCCCAATGAAGCTTGCATTAAAACCAAACCTCTGCATACACCACAGAAGACCATCAGTTCACACTTTTAACAGGTTGCTGATCAATGTTGTCCCCTCTCTGAAGAGGGACTGACCGAGATATCATTGCCCCTATGACAGGTCTTTGGCCTTAGAGTCCCAGTGTATTATTCTGTCCCTAACTCCTATCACTGTTCTGTCACCTTCTGTCACTTTGCTGCCATTCTCCTTTTCTTATGTCACACTTCCCTGGATTTTTAATGACGTTCTCTTTAATTGCAGTAGCAGGCAGCAAAAGGAATACCTGAAATGTGAGGAACAGAGCAGGAACAACGAAAACAAACTCCCCCCTTCACAGCATCTTGCCAGAGAACTCCTAAGTGCTTCACCATACCTGGAAAAAACACCCTGGTGCAATACCAACCTCATGACCTGCCTACGAGAAGGAAATTCTTCATCCTTACCATTTTCTTCACTCTCATTTCCCTCAGCAGTATCTTTGCCATCTTCTTCCAGAGACTGGGAATGCACCAGTGTCTTGAACATCACATCTGAAGGAGATGACTGAGGTCTGGAATTAACAAGCTTGGCAAGTTTGTCTGCAATGTGGTCAACATCTGCTTTTTCACCTAACTGGGAAGGAGGGTGGTCTGCAATGTTGTTGACATCTGCTTTTTCGCCTGGGAAAGGAGGGTGAGAAATAAAGATGGCAATTAATCTTACCAGGAAATAATTCAGAGATTTACTTGTTTACATGCTCCCTGAGGTGGAAGTACCCAGAGGATACCAAGAGATATATTTTCCCAAGCTGGGGCTTTGTTGTTGCATGAGATCAGCTGGTAATAATTTAGAGAGGTAAGTAATGCATTACAAACCCTCTCTAGTATTTGAGCAGCAGCTAACTATACATAGGCCATACAGAAGCAAATGTAAGCATTGCCCTCTAGCATACATCCTTGCAACTCAGATGAACATCCTATAGTAAGAAACAGGAGAGTACTGCTCTACAGGATTGTGAATCTTAGACCTTGATATTAGTGTGGTATTGCCCATAATTAGTTCATCTATAGCCCCAGATTCAGGAAAGGTACTGTATTTGAATGCTCTTTCCTTGTTCCCACAGGTTGATCCTGACCTAAGGAGAAGCAAACCAGTTCAGAGGCACCTCTAGCACAGAACCTTCTCATGTCTTCAACACTGTTCTGTTTGGACTTGAATACTAGGAGAAGCCATCACCTGGCAGCCAAACTAATTTTATCTACCTTGTGTATTGACCTTGTTCAGGACCCTCACTGGATGAAGATATCACTTGGTGAGGGGACTCTACAGGGAATCCTGCTAAAGTAAGGAGAGCAGAAAGAGATGTTGCAAGGCTTGCTTCAGCTAGAAAGTGCTCTTTTTCACAGCTAGCCTCATGGAGCTTGGGATGCAAAACTTGATCTCTCCTCAGTGGCAGCTCCTGTGTGATCTGCAGGCAGTGAGACAAGCTCAGCTGTGGCCTGACCCATAGCAAGTGCAAAATTCACAGGCAGAGTGTATTGTGATGGCAGCAGGGGTTAAGGTGGCCAATGAAAACTGCACCCTTTGTGACGGTGTATGATTATGACTTCAGAAACCTAACAATAGACAACTGTTTTTAAATAGAAAAGGCTCTCTCTTTAGGCAAGTGATCCCCCAGAGCATCGCCATTTGCTGCCGAATGGCCTGGCCAAGCTTGCTTCGCAGCTGTCAGCAGTGTAAGTTACAAAAAATAATGTTTTAGGAATCAGTCCAGCAGTCTGTCCAAAGGCAGGTAAAGTCTGTGTCTGAAGCCAACCACTGTCTCCAAGGAGGTTAACACAAAGCATAGTGAGGTGTTACCTTGAGGCTATGCTTCCACCTGCAGGGATGATGGCCATGTATTAGCAGGACCATTAAGCAGTTGCCCACAAACTCTTGAGAGTTTTTCTTGATAATGTACAAATGAAATGGAAATAAAAATGGACACAATGAGTGTGATCCTTGGATCAAGACCATGGAATGTTATGGTCATTTCACCCTAGAAAAATGAACTGAGCTGAGGCAGGGACCCTTTTTTGAGAGATGCAGCTGGGTTTGGCAGTAGGGAGAATTACGGGCTTGGTGGGCAGGAGCTGGTCCAGGAGAGTTACTCTAATCAAGGATGGGGGATAATCTTTAGAAATATCTTTATATGCAGTGAAATAAGAGAGCAACGGCTGTGACACCAAGGGGACAGGGAGATGGCAGGATCTCTTCCAAGCTGGATGATTCTGTGCTTAAGTGATTCTGTGATCAGCTCGGGACAAATTAGACAAACAACCCCCTATTATTTATATGAATACAATATGACAACCTACCATACACTGCACATGGCTACTTAAAGGGGACACTTCACCATCCTCTCTGTCTTTCATGAGAGGTTAAGGTATAAGTCATTTCCTAGAGCAGAAAAGGTAAAATATCGTTGTCTACAGTGCAGCACTCTACGTGCAGCTGGCTTTGGAGGCGAGGGTGCAGAGCATGTAGGTGGATGGGATCCCCGAATGTAGGATGGATTACTGTTACCTCTTCTTCCAGCACATGGGAGGGTCAGTTTAGACTTGATATGGAAAACTCCCTCCACAGCTCTCTTAAAATGAAGATCTGTTACCTTCCCAACCTAGCCTCAGACCACACATTATTTTTTAAGCCTGTCTCCTCAGTCAGGATCTGTACTTGAGAGGAATCCTGTGGCATGAGTAGCAGCATGTAAAGGAGATTTATATAACTGTGGAAGACTGTTTCCATTTAAGATACACAGTGGAATTATGAGAGGCAGTCCAGAGACATGGGCTGCTCTCTGCTTGAAGCTGGTTGCCTCAAACTGCTTGGCACCAGAGTTTCAAGCATAGGCTAGCACTTTGGTTTCTTGTGTGGAATATATGTCTCATGATAAAGCCCTTTGAAAAGGCCTTCAGACAACTTCTCTTCCTTGATTTTAGCGTGGAGGTTTTCAGTTTGGCCAGTGTTTCACATTTTCTTTCTAACCAGGTATAAAAATTAAAAGCCAATTCTCATAAAAAGCAACCTGTATGATTGTATGATATTTATCACCATATGATAGAAAACCAAAAAAGTGAGTCACAGCTGTGAATATTGTATGCAAGCACTACTGAAGATCTAGAAGTCTGACTTCCTATTTGGAAATCAATAGAGCTAGCATAAGATGAGAAAAAAGTAACAGAAGCCTTCTTTCTTTTCCTGTCTTTCCACAGGCCCTGAGTCATTTAAGCTATTTAGAGGAAGATTTAAGGACAAACTGCAAAGGAAAGAACTAAGACATACTTATCTGATGATGACAACTCTTTACTGAATGGCTCTCAGTGCATGTACCAAAACTGCGACTTTCAGGTACAAAAGTTTTTTGGTGTTTTTCCTGCTCCGCTCTGCTGCAGAAGAAGGGTAGACAATATCTTGACAAATGTTTTTGTTTTGGTTTCTTTTTGCTCTGCTGTTTCCTCATGCCACTCTGCAATTCCAATGTTTGGCTTGAACCATCTTTTCCCCTTTGATGGTGAATCTCTACTTCACTCCTGATTAAGGATGATAATTTTGGTGCATTTGTCTCATTTTTCAGAAGTTTCTTGTATCTGCTGGCAGACAACCGCCGCTGTGCATAGGCCATCAAGATCTTGTATTCTATGCTGTCTCGCTCGTTGTCTTCCAGTGGTATTTCTTCCATACTGACATCATTTGGTGAAGACATCTCAGTCCCTGCAAGAACATATTTTTAGTTTTAACTTAGGGAATAGCCTGTTCTTCATAAATACCAACAAATACTTGACCATTTCTATAGAATCTTTCACTGAACACCTTATAAACCTCAGTGATGGCAATATTGCAGTACCTGGAAACCAGATAATCAGTGTCTTAATCAGCAAATCTGGATACTGAGCTACACTGCAGATGGCAATTAAAGCAATAAAAGAATTTGCACAAGATATACGCTACTTTGCTCTTTGCATTGGTTCATGGGAGATTTTTTTCAATAACTGCTCAACCCAAGTGCTTTATACACTTCATTGTTTGGTCTTAATGCAAGAGAATAAGGTCTTTTACAATATGAAACACTTGCCCCAAACACTTGAGGCATGGTTCAAAGAAAAGAAGTAGCTCAATTCAGCAAACACATAAACAGACTCAATCCCAAAAATAGCAATTTTTTTTCTGGAGAAAGAGAAGCATACAGGTGGCTCAGATAGGCAATATGAAAAATATAAAGGAGTATTCAATAACTGGGGTGCAGTTCAGGAAAACAGGAAATATCATAACAATAATATCTGATTCTCAGGACAGAAAGAAAAATGATTCGCCAAAGCACTGCACAGGAAAAGCCCAGATGTGGTCAGATGATGCCAGAAGGCCAGCATCTAACTAAACACAAATTCTGCTTTCAGAGGAAGCTTCAACAAATTTGGGCCCTGGGTACTCTAGGTAGGACTAGGAAAGCAATAAAAAACTAGCACAAACATTAGGAAAAACTTTGATACATATAATGTTCTCAACTGTTCCTTCACTTTAGGGGACCTGAGTCAATAATCTTGTGTGTTTGACTGTGTGCAATGAGTAGGATGGTGGCACACAACTATTGTAACTAGTACTTGTCCAAATAAATTTATCAATCCCACAGCATGAACATACATCTTTCCATCTCCCAGTATCCCTTTGCATTGTAACAGAACAAGCCACCATCCTGCTCAGCATGAAACACTCTTACATGTTTGCTTTGCACTAGACTCCTTTGCCACCTAGCCTCTCTGAAGCCAGAGAAGCAGAAGGAAGAAATGGGAGTGCTCAGCTGTGATGCAGCCACCCAGCTGCTGTGCTTTTTTGATTCCTGAAAAGGTCCCTTCTGCAGAGGCCAGGTGAGGTTTTAGGAATCTGAGCAGACATCCCTGACCACTGACAGCAGGCCCTCTGAAAAATCTCTGTTAAATGACCCATGCAGACAAAGTCAAACAAAACTACGGTCTTACCCAGAACCTGTCACTGGGCTCTCTGTTGCCAAAAAGCGAAAATAGGCTTCCATTCCCGCTGCCTTCTTTTAAGCTAGTACCGAATTCATACATACTTGGACTGAGAGAAACAAATTAGTTAATTTCTTCCTGTCTGGAATATCATTCAGCTATTTGCTGCTTTGAATAAAACACTCTTGCTGATATACCTCCAACAGGATGCTCAAATCCTAAGCAGAGAGGCTCATATTTGGGGGTGAAACAGAAGCATATACACACACAGGCACACACATATATGCATATAGCTGAGTCCAAAGGAAAGTCACTGGGAACAGCATGCCTGGTTCCCTATGTATTTTTAATTTCTGCCCATGGGACCTCCTAATTCAGCATTTTGTGCCACATAACAGAGCAGCTGTTCTGTAGGAGGCAATTTTCTTAGTGCAGCCTTGTTCTGCAGGCATCTCCAGACACCACAATGGCAGTGCCACAGTAAGTAGTGACTTTGATCCTTCAGAGATGCTGGGAGGAAAGGCACAGAGGCAGCATGATTGCCAGGCTGCTGTTTAATTGCAGATCACCTGTCTTTTCAGTGCAGAGGTCTTAAGTTACTAGAGGTTTTCCTCAAACTCCAGAAAACAAGTTCTAGGTTTACAATCTTTTTTTTTTTTTTTTTTTTTTTTTTTTGTTAATCTCCCTCAAAATTTCTTTTTCCTAAGTTTGAGGGTGAAATAATCTATATATGTACATTTGAAGCACCAAGCCTTCATCTGGTGTCAACCATCCTAGTCCCATGAATTATACTCCCATAGGAGTACACAGCAGAGAAAAAAAGGGAGATAAAAATAAAACTCTTCCTTACCAAACATAGGAGCATCAGAGATTAGACCAACTTCAAACCCCTGGCTTACACATGCTCTTAGTTCAACACTGTCCTTACCAGGAAAAGGGAAGGGAATGAGGAAAGGGAAGGGAAGGGAAAATGGAAATGAGAAATAGCTGAGGAAGAAACCTGGGAGTGTTGCATTACATACCAGTGTGGTTCCTCTTACCCTGAACTGCTAAATGTATTAATGCAGCTCATAGTCTGCATTCCACTTTAGAAACTATTTTTTGCTCAAGAGAATGGACTTTTCCAGACACTGTGCAGGAGTATCACTAGCTTTCACGGTCAGTTTAGAACAGCCTAGAGCAAAACACTAAAGAAATGAGAATGGGGATAATGTGACAGGGAGAGGTGGAGAGAAACGGAGAAAAAAACAACCAAATAAACACCGCATGTACTGATAGGAAAAGGAAAGATGGCTTGTTTCTCTCTCAGGAAACTGCTATGTTAATTCACTCCACAGTTCAGCCGAAGTGTGATCTCCCAGTTAAAGTTAAAACATTAACATAAAGTTAAAACAACTCAAGTTAAAACATTGACTCACCACCATCTCAATCTCCAACCCCCTGTCTCAAACGTGTGGCAATAGCCTCTCTGAAATATTCTTCCTAGTGCAATCTTGGGTCTCAGCTTGCTCAGTTTTCTACTAGCAATGTGTTGTAATGTTTAGCTGTTCAGTGTGTAAAAATCTATACTTAACTTCATGTGGCAAAGCATCTCACTGTTCCCTGACTATGTACCTGGGTGAGAATTTACCCCAAGAATATCCAAAGTACAAGCAGCGGTGTTGCCTTTGAAGACCTTTCAGCAGTGGCCCTGTCCTTGTAGGGTCCCATCCTCCAGTGAGACCTCTTGCTCACAAGGTCATGCCAAGAGTCCCTTCCTGTTTGCTGGACCCACTGGTGGCAGTTTGGTGATGGGGGAGGGGGTGTCAGTTCCTCCTCTCTTGCAAGTTGCTGCCTCCAGATATTCAAGTGGTCAGCAAGAGCTTTCATAAACCTGCAAGAGAAACTGAAAGCCCCATAGGCAAGAGTCAGCAAGAGACTGTTACAGGAAACAAACCACGTGGAGAAAAAGAAGTGAAAGCTAGAAATAGAAGGATAATAATAATAATAATAATAATAATAAAGAACTGAAACCATGCAAGACAGAAGACAGGCACAGGGCTGCTGCTTCTTCATTGCTCTGCCTAGGAAAGGAGCATCGATGGATATACTACCCTCAGGATGCTGGGGAGGGAAGGTGGCAAGCTCTCCATGACCTATGATTGTTTGATCCCATCTTCCAGTGCAAACCAGAGTAGCTTAAACAGTACTTTAAGCTTCACTGCACTTCTCAGTGTCTCTGCCACACAGGCAACAAGTACAGGGCAGTGTTCTCCAGCCACACTTTTCCTCCTTCACCTGGCTCCCCTATATACTCCCTATCTCACCCTAACTCTTGTGCAGGAGTCTGAAAACAAGGCTGTTGCAGATCTCTTCAGCTGGCCAATGAACTCTGGAACAAGCACTTCCCTGGCTGCCTCTGAAACCTGGCCATTTGCTTCATTTTGAAGTTCATCCACAAAGAGAGAGAAATTTTTAAAGGTTCATTATTTTTCATTATTGAATACTTTATTCAAACTCAAATTTCTCCTTGAAAAGATCTAGCTTAGCCCTTAAGATCAGACACAAAAGCTACTTAAAACAGTATAGCATGGTTACTCTTTACTCTTTATCTAAAATAATTTGTATAATATTCATACACACTCATTTTCACTAAAATAAAAACAAAAATGAATACCAATATAAATACTATAAATAATTACATAAAATAATATAAATTTAATTCCTGAAAAGCAAGAGGAATAACTTGTAGTAGCATAAAATAATCAGTACAGCCCTATACACTAGAATATGTCTTACACAGTATGTTTTTAGATCTGCCCTACCCAAACCAACACTGAAGATGGCTATACAGATAAATATCAAATAAGAGTTCAAAGGTTGTTGTCCTAAACAAGGCTAAGTGCAGTCTGATAGTAGGAGGTGGGGTATTATTACAGCTTCCTGGTACATAATGTCAAATAAGCACTTACACACCAGATGCAGCTGTACAGATAAACCTGCACCTTGCTCTGATGGGAAATCCCTGAGAAATGAAATGAATTGTTTTGGTAAAAATGTGACATAGGAGCTTCCATACTGGGACTTTTATTGAGCACAGCTGCCTTGGTAAGAAATTTCACCCCTGTGTATCCATCTAGGCCGTGGGAGCCTAAAAAGAGGACAGGTAGTCACAGTGTATTGGTCATGTATGCCATTATTCAAAGAGAGCAAAAAAAATAGATATCACCAAATGCTGGTGAGTGTTTGAAAAGCAGACTGCCGGAAGTGAACCTGTTATTCAATTCATTTTAAAGTGTGAAATCTTAATTGGAGGCTTATGACTCTCCTTAGAATATGACTTCTTCATATTATAACCACATTATTTTCCTGATATCCTATCTCATATGGGCCAGAGACGAGAAAAGCCTTTGCAGCAGGAGCACTAACTTTGCATGGACTCTCTCAGAAATGAGATTATATTAATAATGTTTTATAATGCAAGCATTGATCGGTTTGACAAGTGCTATGGAAGTCCTGCTAAAACCAGAATCTGCATATTATTTCCTAGGATGATTAAAAGAAACTTGGAGGATCAGATGATGGAGGGTAGCAGCACAATCTCATTCTGTCTACGTAAACTCTGGTCTAAATTATTTATCTTCTGGAGCTTGCAGGCCTCAGAGGAAGCGGTATTATCCCCTCCTTCTTCATTTTCTTCCATATCTTTTCTTTCCATTGCCAAATGTTACATCCGTATGAGATTTCCCAGCATATTTAAAGTGAACTGCCAACTCTCTTAAGGGTACGTTAAACTATAACCCACCATCCACCTCAAGACTTACCTGCTAGAATAAAAAAAAAAAAAAAAAAAAAAAAAAAAGGCAAAAACATACACAGACTTCTGTGAGGAGCACAACTAAAAAATCCTGGCTTCCTCTCTGGATTCTCTGAGAACCCATCACGGCTAAAATGTACCCCATGAGGCCACACAAATACGCCCAAAACTTGTAGCACTGTAACACCACCCTGGGCTTTCTGCAATGACATTTATCTAAAAGCTTGTGAAGTCCATTATATGAGGCTTAGCTGGCAGGATACAAAGAAGTAACCCTAAAGACGAGAGATATTAGCAATGTTATTCTTCAGTCTTTCTTAGGAAGGCATGTGAAAACAAGACTCTCAGACTCATGTTTGCATACATGGGGAAAAAAAGGAGGGGGGGAAAGGAGGCAGAAGTGTATCGTGAAGGTTCAAAAGTAGGTGAAATAACTTCTGATTTTGAGGGTGTCCAGCTAAAGGCCTGTATTTGGCAAAACTGTGCAAAACTGTGGCATCTTGGCCATGCTATTTCTTGACTTTACTTGTATTGTTGTTAATTGTTAATAGCAGGCAGCAAGTATAGATGCAAATCATAGAAATATAGAAAGCAATGACTTGCAAGCTGCAGGATTATCTGCTCCATATTAAATCTTAACTGAACAGGACACCACAGAATTAGTAAACATAGTGTTATACTAGCATGACACAATAAACTTCCGTAGTGACAACAGATTTTTCATGAGCACTGCTATGCAATAGACACAATGCACGCTGTATAGAAAGGTCTATGCTGATCTATGTCTTTCAAAAGAGAAGTTATCTGCTGCTCTGTGGTTGTCCAGAGGTATTTCACTCCTTCAAGGATGAAAGGCTGCCCACCGCTCAGCCTATAGAAGAGAAGTGATGTGCTACCTGGCTACACAAATTTACTGGGGTACTCCTGAATTTTAAATTCAGTTGTCCACAGCTAAATGTAGTGCCTAGGTCTGTCAAACTTTATTTTCAAAAGCACATCATCAACAGCAGCAAGGCTTGTATGGCAGCTCCAAAAGTCCTAGGGCAGTACCTTCCCTTACTTTTTGACATCACAGATAAAACTGAAAGAATATTGTTCTGAATTAGCCATGATAAATGTAGCAGTTTAATCTATATACAAATAAGAGCCTTGCGCTGGATTGCAGACAATCAAGCATTACAGAAGAGAAACTAAGTTTAGAGAATAAAAGGGTATTTATTACCTTCCAGGTCTATTGCACCAACAACACTGTGCCTGATGATCTGACTTCTTTCTCCTTTTCTTCCAGTGGTTACTCTTTTTTTCATTAGAATCAGCCTTGTAAGACCAGCAGTTCCCTTTAGGGGAAATAAATAAGTAAATAAAATAAATAATTTAACTTACTCTATTGACTATTTCAAGCCTTTCATTAAAACATATATACATAAGCTTTCCCTAAGAATGGCACTGCACTTTCATTAAAGATATGCTGGTACACTTCCTTATGTGAAGAGAGTTCAAACATATCAGCTTACTTACAGATGGCAGGAAGGGTGGGGCCTGCCCGCTGCACATGTGAGTGGTGCTGAGCAGCATGCCAGGCAAGGGACAAAGTCTATAGGTGCTTTGGGCTTCTGGACAAATACTATCTTTTTTTTTTTTTTTTTTAATTTAATTTAATTTTTTTATTTTTGATCCAGAAGAAGGTTTTTAAAGTGTTTTGAAATCAGTTGTACCTCTTCTTCTATAAATAGCCATATACTATTCTATGTTTTTTCATATGCTGTTGACTATTTTTTTCCAGAAATCACATTAAACATTAATTAGATAAGATAGTTAAGGTTATTGCAACAAGGGACACTGTATTGACTCTCATGGACTTTGCTTCTGTAGCTATTGTACTACTGTGGTCCAAAATGGTGATTTAGTTACCTGTACAAATAACTACAAATTAATATACAAGTCCATTTTAAGGGGGCTTTTCACCATGCCAGTGATATTCCATTTTCAAAATAAGCTTGTAGATGAAGCTGCAAGCTAGGAGGGATTGGATGAATGGGAAAGAGCCACAGCCTGAGAGGGTGAACTCTTGAATCCAGTCTCATTTCAGTAGTGCCCAGTGCCAGGGGACAAGAGGCAGTGGGCACAAACTGGAAAACAGGAGGTTCCCTCTGAATATCAGGAGCCCTTCTGTGCTGTATGGGCGACAGAGCACTGGCACAGGTTGCCCAGAGAGGTTGTGGAGTCTCCTCCTTAGAGATCTTCAGAAGCCACCAGGACATGGTCCTGGGCAGCTTGGTCTGGGTGGCCTTGCTGGAGCATGGGCTGGGCCAGACAGCCTCCAGAGGGCCCTTCCCACCTCAACCGTTCTTAATTCTGTGATTTACCTGTGGAGGAGAGAGTTTCAGTGGGTACAGACTGGTTCCTTATAGGGAAGATGTCTCTTCAGGGATGTGCCTTAGTCTCCAAGTGTTGTAAGGAACATGCCTGTCTGCTGACTTTCCTGCAAAGTGAAGAATTTGCTCATTGAAACAGCAATATAAACAACCAAATTTTGCATTTCCGGGGCATAGTGACTTGGAGTTCCCTTTGACTTTACAGGCTTATAGAAGTTTTTTGTTCATGTTCGCTGAAGCTTTCCATTTCCTTCCGTCTTTGCCAGGGCCAACTGACCTCTGAGCAGTAATAGCAGATGCAAATCCTGTATGTTAAGGATTATTAACAATCTGTCATTCTGTGCACTGAAAAAAGTCAGTTTTCATTTTCTTTTTAAACATATTGTATCCCAATGCACAATGTGCTTTCTCCAATACTAAGAGGAGGGTAAAAAAAAGCAGTATCTGAGGCCCAGAAAAGGGATGGACAGCCTGCTGGAAGCAAGGAAAAGAACTAAACAAAATCCCTTTTAAAGAGCTATTTTGAATTTTATAACACCAGGTAAAATGAGAGGACAGGAAAAAAAATCGTGTTGACTCGCCTCCATTTTATATATTCTGTTCCTATAGAAATTGTAGTTCTGTGGTACACCATGAAAGACAGAAAAAAAAATGACCATTTCTCCACTTGGCAATTTTGTTGACCTTGCTATCAGAGCTGGATGTATGTTGAAGGGTAACTTCTGAAATATACTGGCAAAGCCAGACTTTGTGCTGTTGAGGCAGCATTGCTGCCCATGGAGCCATGACCTTTTCTGAAATATAGCTACTCACCCAGCCCATTGCTCCCATCAGTATCTGCAGTTTTTCACCTCAATCCCTGAGCGTCCCTATACCCTGAACAAGTAGCCATCCTGGTCATACTTTCAAACTGCTGTGGAATCAAAATACCTGGACTCTTTTAAATCCCTGGTGGTATATAGGAGAGAGCAGGGTAGCCCATGTTATTAATTTGGTAGTCCTGGCTGCACACAGGAAAAGCAGTAGCTCATTTTCTGCCATGGCTGGAACTCTGGATTTCTTAAGTCTCTGTATGGAGGGACATGACTTTGTCCATTATGGAGCAATATTAGGAAGAGAGATGTTTCTAAGCATGTTACAGCCAGCCTGAGAAGATGTGGGTGTATGGAAAGGCTCAGTCTGACCAGGGCTCCTCTTTTGACTCTTGCAGTATCTTTTCCATAAAAACAGAACTGAAAGCAGTCACAGAGGAGGTAAGATAAATGTAAGAGGGAAACTCTCATAGATGCAATGCAAAGCCCTTTTAATGTGTTTTAATTACTTTTTGCTTCATTGTACTTCTCTGTTTTACTGCCACTGCTTTTTCTACCAGGAAAACTTATTTTAATAGCCTTTCCTGAAAGAGGAGAGAAGTGCAAACATTGTGAATAATGGCAGTATAATTCCTTGTTTTACAGGTGGTTCACATTTCATTTCTCTTTCAGTTCTCAGTCTCTTCATGTTATTTCTTAATTTATGACTCAAACTAGGTTTTCTGTCTTCCTTGTATTATGGATCTTGTATTATTATTATTATTTTTATTATTCTTACCTTTTATGTTGCCTTCTATCTTGTGTCTTCTGCCCCCTTTTTAAATGTTTCATTTACCTTTGGATACCCAGCCAAGCACATTACATTGACTTATGCAGTTCTCTAAAGGGGATAATCTGCTTTAATTTCTTTTTGTTTGTTTGCTGTTTTTTTTTTTTTTTTTTTTTTTTTTTTTTTTTTTTT
>CM021765.1:70409495-70509493 GCA_011076525.1 Nettapus auritus
TTTTTTTTTTTTTTTTTTTTTTTTTTTTTTTTTTTTTTTTTTTTTCCTTGTCACACCTTAGGAATTTAAGTTGGTTATAAGCTACTTTCAGTTTTGTTTCAGCTTACTTTCCAGCCTAAAATCCTTGATATCTCACCTTTTGATTTCCAGACTGCAAAAGGACATTTAAAAATAAAACCATTGCTCCCACTGCCTTCCAGAGTGCCTGTGGTGATTGATTTTTACTCTACAAGCTGGGCCAAAAGTATAAGAAGCCCTTCAAAATCAGAGAGAGATCTGGGTGTTGTGGTTGACAGCAAGTTGAATATGAGCCAGCAGTGTGCCCTGGCAGCCAGGAGGGCCAGCTGTATCCTGGTGTGCATCAAGCACGGCATCGCTAGTCGGGCAAGGGAAGTGATTTTCCCGCTCTAGTCTGTGCTGGTGCGGCCTCACCTTGAGCACTGTGTGCAGTTCTGGGCACCACAGTACAAAAAGGACATTAAACTGTTGGAGAGTGTCCAGAGGAGGGCGATGAAGATGGTGAAGGGCCTGGAGGGGAAGACATATGAGGAGCGGCTGAGGTCACTGGGCCTGTTCAGCCTGGAGAAGAGGAGGCTGAGGGGAGACCTCATCGCAGTCCACATTCCTCGCAAGGGGGATTGGAGAGGTGCATGACCTATTCTCCATAAACACCAGTGATGGGACCCACGGGAACGGGGTGAAGCTGACGCAGGTGAAGTGTGGACTAGATATCAGGAGGAGATTCTTCACTGAGAGGGTGGTTGCGCACTGGAACAGGCTCCCCAGTGAAGCAGTCACTGCACCAAGCCTGTATGAATTTAAGAAACATTTGGACTGTGCACTTAGTCACATGGTCTAAACTTTTGGGTAGACCTGTGCGGTGCAAGGAGTTGGACTTGATGATCCTTATAGGTCCCTTCCAACTTGGGATATTCGATGATTCTATGAAAAATTGGAAGGAACTTGCGATCTCTGGTGACAGAAGCTAGTTGTTTTCAGGAGGGAAAATAAAGAGGAAAAAAAATGTTTTGAGAGATGGGAAGTCTTGTTCTAGCTAAAGGAGCTTTTTCTGAATGAAGTCTAGCAAACGGCACCTTCCACCAAAGAAGGGTAGGAGAGAAAATAAAAGACCCATTGTGTAAGGCACCAATCTAACCCATGCTTAGCCAAACTTCAGAAAAGGTTCATGAACTACAGGAGCTTTTGGCAGCACCGGGGGCCCTCTATACCCACGCAGCAGGGACTGTTTAGAGGTAGGCAAGCAGTGCTTAATGCATCCCCAGTTAACAAATTCCCTCAAATTCCCTTGTTGATAATCCGAGGGCACTGGCAAACAGACCCCAGGTTCTGACTGCTCACATGCTCAGCTAGGCGCTGGCCCTGCATGCAGAGGGGAGGGAGGCTTGCAGCATCTGGGTCAATCAGTCCTGGGGCACGAAGTGGCGATAATCCCGGCGGCAGGTGGAGAAACATTCCCTCCGGGAAGGATGCCGGGGCTGTGCCCACCGAAGGGAGCGGGGGGACGCCCCGGGCCAGCGGGGAAACGGGAAAAGGCGGCGGGCAGCGACCCCCGGTGGCGGCCGCCCCGCTGCAGCCAGAGAATTTTGTCTCCTCCGGACTGTGCAATGTGCTGCAGCCAGGCGTGGGGTCAGGGGGAGGTTTGAGGACCAGGTGGCACTTCCATCCTCCTCCTCTAACCCACCGACATCCTCCCGCTCCCCCCTGAGGCTTAGCACTGGTGCTCCTGACCCGCCCTGACCTGGGCGGGTGGGTGACACCAGGCAGGACACCAAGAGATTTCTTGGTCCTTCTTCTGCTCACCCTGCTCAGGTACTGTGCCTACTTCTTCTCACCTTCCTCAGGTACCGTGGGGCTGCCTGTGCCCACTGGGACAAGTCCTGGGCTGTTCATCATTTCCCTCAACTCCCAACTCCCTTCCTCTATGAAGCAGCAGCACCGATGGCTCCCACACACTCTCTATATCTTTGAGCTATGCCATGAGGCTGCCAATAGAAATGCAATGCTGGACATTATTTATTTTGCTACACCAGGTGGGGAAAACCCACATGATTTTATTTTGCTTCTTATTTACATTAACTTTTGGTCCAGCTCCTGACCAGCAGCTTAGTGCAGTTCAGGTGTTATAAGGCAAAAGCACTTTTCCCAGGCTCCTACTATCCTGTCCTTAAACCAGCTTGTTTTAGGCTAGTGTAGGCTGCGACCTGCCCTAACTGCCAACGATGTGGTCCAGAGCCTGGGAGCCAGCAAAGCATAGCTGAGGGAGTTAAGAGAATCTGAGTAGACAGGATGCTGACTTATGAATACCTAGATTATTGTATTAAAAATAGATGTTGCTTAATGTCTTTGCTTACTACTGTGCAAATTAACCGAAACAAGAAGTCTTGGGGCCCCTCACAAAGGATGGTAAAACAGGGAACACGTCTCACGAACCGTCTGAGAACGACCCTGTGGTTTGGACAAGAGCCAAGGAACAGGAGGTCAACTAGTGGTGATGAAGAATTATCAGCCTTTATCCCCACGACCCCTGGTGACCACCACCAGGAGACACTGCACAAGCACAGACTTGGGGGGGGGTGGGTTGTGGAAAAAATTTATTGGAACTAATTTTAATATGAAGCAGGGATAGGTCATGCATATGTATAGGTGCATTGGGAAACTTCATGTGTATGCAACTCTTTACTGCGTATAACCAAGGCAAGTTGCTGCACTGGGGTGCGCATGACTTTGGTGGGACTACCCCCTGTGCTACCCAGTGCTGAATAAACATACCTACTTTACAATCTTACTGATTATGAAACATGGGATTAGAAATTAGAGAAAGACTAATTAGGAATAAATATATAGACAACACTTATTGCTTAATATGTGCTACATTTGTGATGTACTGTGCCTGTGCTGTGCTTAGGCCTCCAGATAAGCCCCTGGGGCCCCAAGAACCAGATCAAACCAACCTTATGGTTTGGATTGTAACCAAGGGCTCCAAGATAAGGAGAATTGTTTTAAAAGGACAAGATAAAGAATATCAAACAATGCAAGGCCTTAAGATAACAGGAGTTTATGGAAATGACTTCTTGGAGATAATTTTAATACTAAGCGGGGACAGGTTATGCATATGGATAGGCATTCTAGGAAAATTCATGCATATGTAACTCTTTACTGTATATAAGCAAAGCAAGTTGCCGTGTTAGGGGCACACGACTTCGGTGGGACTACCCCCCGTGCCGCCCAGTGCTGAATAAACATACCTACTTTACAATCTTACTAATTGTGGAGTCAGTTTTCCGCGAGTCAATTAGGGAGTCCATTTTCCACACGCAGGGTTTGAATGTCAACTACCTTCCAGCCTTTTCTATAAGGCAGTAAGAAGAGTTTGCACAAGAGCCACAAGGCCAAAAGCCCCTCTAAGGAAAGTTTTCTTAATCCTTATTTTCTATAAGAAAAAATAACTTGAGTTTCTGGATTGATAATGAAATATAAAATATGAGACATAGACTAAAAAATCATATACATCTGTCTCTGGAAAGTATTTTCACCATTAGGCCAATAGCCTTTGGAGTTAGCTGCATGGCTGCAGAACCCCTTTGGCTGCATGGAAATCTAGTGGCATACAGGCCCCTCACCAAACAGGGAATGTCTTCTCTTGGCATTTGTGTGGTTCTGGCAGTTTTCAGGGGATGTGTACACTGCACCATGACAGCACTCTGACAGAGCTCCCACCTGCAGAACAAAATTTTCAGATGTCACTGAGCTTTTTCAGGTGCTCGTGTTATCTCCAACTGCATGTTCCTTTTATGCCTACTATTGTATACTTGTATTTCACTATTTAAATTAATTTTTGCATATTTACATTTCACTAATTACTTCATATGCACTGAAGTAGTTTCAGTAACTTCCTGCATGTGGTCTTTACACTTGTAAGAGGAAGACTTGCTTAGATGTCCAGCTGAGGATGCAGTTATCACAGCTCAGCTGGCACAAGCCAACTCACTGGCTATGGTGTACCTCAGTCTCTGTACCTCTGGACCTAAAGTCTTAATTTAGGTGTACTGGTGTACCTCAGTACCTCTGTACCTAAAGTCTTAATTCCTTCTGTTTACTACTGGCATTTGAAGTGGAATGAACATATCCTAATGTCACAGGGGTCTTTTCCCTTTCTAGAATGGAAAATTGTCATGTGCTTCATATAGGAAATATGTACAGTCTTCTTATACACTTCACTCACTGCAGTTAAGAGCTGTGAAGGGAAAATGTTTTGGAGTGGAAGTATGGGACTGAAAACCATAAGCAGAATGAAACCATATGAATCAAGGGGATCAGAGGCTGGCACAGTTGCAATTACAGTACATGTTACTTAGTTATACTCACAGGTCAAAGGGAATATTTTTTTTGATAAGGATTTCTATCAAGGAGTGGTATTTTAGGAAAATTTCCAGTCAGGGTGTTGTGGTTTAACCCAGCCGGCAGCTAAACACGACACAGCTGTTCGTTCCCTCCCCCCTCCCTCTCTGGGATGGGGGAGAGAAATGGAAAAGTGAAGCCTGTGAGTTGAGATAAAGACAGTTTATTAAGACAGGAAAATAATAATAACAATAATGATAATAATAGTACTACTAATAATAATGAGTACAAAACAAGTGATGCACAATGCAATTGCTCACCACCCACTGACCGATGCCCCAGCCTATCCCGAGCAGCCGGCCCCCCCTACCCTGGCTAGCCACCCATATGTTTAGCATGATGTCAGATGGTATGGAATACCCCTTTGGCCAGTTAATACCCCTTTGGCCAGTTTGGGTCAGCTGTCCTGGCTCTGTCCCCTCCCAGCTCTTGCTGCACCCCCAGCCTGCCCGCTGGCAGGACAGAGCGAGGAGCTGAAAAGTCCTTGGCTTGGTACAAGCACTGCTCTGCAACAACCAAAACATCAGCATGTTATCAGCACTCTTCTCATCCTAATCCAAAACATAGCACCCTACCAGCTACTAGGAGGAAAATTAACTCTGTCCTGTCTGAAACCAGGACACAGGGAAAAACACTGGATCAGAATAGAAAATACTGCAAAGTGATCTGAGCTGCCCTGCTTTTCACAGTTACCAGAGGGTGGAAGAAGACGAGGTGGATAACACAGATGGCAGATCTATAAGCCTCAGTAATTAAAAGATTAAGAATTTGTCACTTTGTGTCAAATTGGGATAATAATTCCCAAAGGAACATGTGGAATAAAATCCTCGGCTTCCTGAGGAAGAAGTATGTTTTCTGAATTTTGGGATATCCATTTTGTGCAACCCTTCGGGACTTACTACCTTTTTTTTTTTTTTTTTAACTTAATAATAAAAGCTGCTTTTTCCATTTTAGTTAAAACTAAACATATGTGTGCATAAGGGTCTTTTCCTGTGAGACAGAGATGCTGGGTTTCCAATCTTCCTACTTCTCCGGCATTTGTTAGTCCATTAACCATAAGGCTTAGCACCTCTGCAGTGCTGTAAATCTCCCAAACTTCATGCTACCACGAGTGCTTTAATTGTGTAAATGAACTTAAGTGGGTGGATCACTGGGCTTGTGCACAGCCCCACAGAAAACAGCAGGGCCTCCTGAAAATGTAAGTGGGTATGAGGCAAAGTTCCTCCCAACAACAGTGTTGTCCTCTCTACTTTCATCAGCTGGAAACGCCAAGGTGCATGTGAGAGCAAGGACAGAGCAGACTACATTAGCTGCAACATTTGGAGCCCCTGTGTGGTGGTTTTACTTGGGTGGGCGGCCGAGCTCCACCACAACCGCTCTCTCACTCCCCCTCCTCAAAGAGGAGTGGGGAGAAAATACGATGAAAGGGGCTTAAGAGTTGAGAAAAGCATGAGGAGATCGCACAGTAATTATCGTGACAGGCAAAACAGACTCAGCATAGGGAGATAGTAAGATTTATTACCTATTACTAACAAGCTAGAGAAGTGAGAAACAAAGGAAAGAAACCAAAAGCACCTTCCTCCCCCACACCCCCCATCCACCCTCTTCCACCTCCTCCCCCTGAGCGATGCAGGGGAACGGGGGAATGGGGGTTATGGTCAGTCTATAGCACTTTTTCTCTGCTGCTCCTTCTCGATCACTCTTGTCCCCTGCGTTGTGGGGTCCCTCCCACAGGATGCAGTCCTTGCTGAACTGATCCAGCATGGGCTGCCCACAGGCAGCAGCTCTTCAAGAATCACAGAATCACAGAATTGTAGGGGTTGGAAGGGACCTCAAGAGATCATCAGGTCCAACCCCCCTGCCAAAGCAGGTTTCTCAGAGCAGGCTGCCCAAGTAGGCGTCCAGATGGGCCTTGAATATTTCCAGAGAAGGAGACTCCACAACCTCCCTGAGCAGCCTGTTCCAGTGCTCTGTCACCCTCACCGTGAAGAAGTTCTTTCGCATGTTGGTATGGAACTTCCTGTGCTCTATCTTGTGGCCATTACCCCTTGTCCTGTCCCCACAAACCACTGAAAAGAGGTTGGCCAAATCCCTCTGTCTCCCAAGCCTCAGGTATTTGTACACATTGATGAGATCCCCTCTCAGTCTTCTCTTCTCAAGGCTGAACAGACCCAGGTCTCTCAGCCTTTTCTCATAGGGAAGATACTCCAGGCCCTGTATTATCTTTGTTGCCCTCTGCTGAACTCTTTCCAGGAGATCCCTGTCTTTTTTGTACTGGGGAGCCCAGAACTGGACACAGTACTCCAGGTGAGGCCTGACCAGGGCAGAGTAGAGGGGGAGGATCACCTCCCTTGACCTGCTGGCCATGCTACTTTTTATGCACGCCAGGATCCTAGGATCCGCCCCTCTCCAGCAGGTCGTCCCCCTGCCTGTACTGATACTTCCAGTTGTTCCTTCCCAGGTGCAGGACTCTACACTTGCTCTTGTTAAACCACATCTGGTTTCTTCCTGCTCATCTCTCCATCTGGTCCAGGTCTCGCTGAATGGCAGCACAGCCTTCTGGCGTGTCAGCCACTCCTCCCAGCTTTGTATTATCGGCGTACTTGTTGAGGGTGGACACTATTCCCTCATCAAGGTTGTCGATGAAGATGTTGAACAAGACCAGACCCAGCACCGACCCCCTGGGGAACACCACTAGTCACAGGTCTCCAGCTGGACTCTGCGCCGCCAATCACCACCCTCTGAGGCCAACCAGTCAGTCAGTTCTCAGCCCACTTTACTGTCCACTCCTCTATCCCATACTTTCTCAGCTTTGCTAGCAGGATGTCGTGGGAGACGGTATCAAAAACCTTGCTAAAGTCAAGATGGATGACATCCACTGCTCTCCCCTCATTTACCCAGCTGGTGATGCCATTATAGAAGGCAACGAGGTTGGTTGAGCACAATTTCCCCTTCGTGAATGCATGCTGACTACTCCTCATAACCTTCCTCTCTTCCAATTGCTTGGAGATGGCATCCAGAACAAACTGTTCCATCACCTTTGCTGGGACAGAGGTGAAACTGACTGGCCTGTAGTTTCCTGGATCCTCCTTCCTGACCTTCTTGAACACCGGAGTGACATTGGCTGTCCGCCAGTCTCCAGGCACCTCACTCGTTCTCCAGGACCTTTCAAAGATGATAGAGAGCGGTTCGGCGATCACTTCTGCCAGCTCCCTTGGCACACGCGGATGCATCCCATCGGGACCCATGAATTTGTGTGTGTTGAACCCACTCAGTACCACTCCCAAACCACTCTCTCATCAACCATTTGATGAGCTCTCCATTTCCCAGACCCTTTGTCCTTTCGCCAGGGGTGGGGGGAATCCTTGAAGGAAAGACTGAAGCAAAGAACTGCTACAGATATGGGTCCGTACCATGTGGTCCATCCCTCGGGAGCAAACTGCTCCAGCCTGGATCCCCCATGGGCAGCAGCTCCTGCCAGGTCACCTGCTCCTGCGTGGTCTCCTCTCCACGGGCTACAGGTCCGGCCCAGAATCTGCTCCAGCAGGGGTCTATCCACAGGCCACAGTCTCCATCAGTGCAGGTCCACCTGCTCCACCGTGGTCTCCTCCACGGGCTGCACTGTGGAACCCTCCTCCACCATGGTTCTCCATGGGCTGCAGGGGGACAGCCTGCTTCACCATGGTCCTCACCACAGGCCGCAGGGGGACTTCTGCTCCGGCACTTGGAGCACCTCTCCCCCTCCTTCTTCACCAACCTCGGTGCCTGCAAGGCTGTTCCTTACTCCTCTCACTCTCCCAGCTGCTGTGGCACAGCGTTTTTTTTGTTTGTTTGTTTGTTTGTTTTTCCTTTCTTAAATATGCTCTCACAGAGGCGCAAAACAACATCACTTACTGGCTCAGCTCTGGTCAGCAGTGGGGCCCTTACCAAACATGGGGCAGCTTCTAGATCCTTCTCACAGAAGCCACTCCTATGGCCCCCTGCTACTAAAACCTTGCCATGTAAACCCACTACACCCTGCTTGTGAAAGAAAGGGAAAGGAAGCCTCTGCAGAGCATTATAATGTTTTACTGCTCTTTAGATCTGGATCTAATGCTCTTCTTGAGGATTATTTAATGACATTATTTACCTCGATACAGACACAGAACACTCTTAGCACCTCACTCCTCATAAAAGTTGATAAGGGGTTTCCCATTGACATTATTCTAGTTTTGCTGAATACCTGAAAAAATCCTCAGAGGGGGATATGGGCTTGAAATGCAGCTTTCTTCTCCCCCAAAACCAAAGTGTTGTGTTTTATGTCTTTGAACAGACATGTTCAAACTCGTGTTTTCTATTATGCTGAGGTTTAGCTGCCTTGCCTCATGGGAGCTGTAGTTTGGGTCTCATTTTGAACCCTGGTTTTGGTTCCCCAAAGAACAGCCTCACCCTGAAGGCAGACACATTCCCTCTGGCTGGGCCAGGCCAGAGGCTTTACGATGGCTATATATGGGGCAATGCACAGCAGTGCAGAAATGTGGTTCAATATAATACTTTTGCTTTGACCAAAAATATTTCATTCAATGAAAAATTGTACTCAGCTATCCATCCCAAGTTGGGAGGACAGAAGATCATCAAACAGCAGACTTTGCCACAACACAGAAGTTCTGATTTTCATTTGTCCCAATTCCATTCTATGCCCAGAGGTGCTGTACCACATTGCTCCTTCTTTTTTTGGTTACATTTCATCTTCAGGGTGTAGAGGGATACATACTCTCATGATTAAGATTATTTTTTTTTTTTTGAGAAATGATGCAGGGTGTTTACATTCATAAGAGCTGAAGACATGAAGTCACACTTCCAGAAGTAATTTATAGTCTGCAGTGCCCAACTAATTGAAAATAGGAATTATGGTCCTAATTAATTATTAGGAGATGACTTTCTAATTGACTTAATTAGTAGCGTATCAGGTGAAAGTCAATTTTGTGCTGACGTCTCAAACCTCTTGATAGTCGTGGTGAGAATAGTTCGAATTTCAAAGTGACTTTCAGGTTATTTTAAACAGAAATTTGGGTGTCTATGTGTAATTAGAATATCCTATTTTAAATTTCTTCATAACTTTGACAGCTCCTAGGATTTCCAAGTGTCACTGTTTCTCAGTGGGTTGTACAATTTTGGTTGATATTTGTTTTTTATGAGGTGGTAAAAAAAGAGGTGTGCAACAAGCTCTACTCTCTGAATAGAGATGCTGAAAGTGTTGAGCTTTTTTTCTGAAAACTGCCTGATATTAGCTTTATAATGGATTCTTTAGATTAAAAAAAAATCCACTAGGTTTTGCTTTTTTCTAAGGTTAAAATAATTTATCCTCACGTCTCATAGAAGTATGGCTCAATCCAGCTGTGGTTATTAAAGAAATAAAGTTCAAACATTCACTACTAAATATTTAAAATTCACTTCTTTGGATCAAGAGAGTCTATAATTTTTTAGT
The DNA here is from genome assembly GCA_011076525.1 of Nettapus auritus. NCBI lineage: Eukaryota > Metazoa > Chordata > Aves > Anseriformes > Anatidae > Nettapus > Nettapus auritus. The sequence continues at coordinate 70,419,382 of CM021765.1, forward strand.
AAGAACAGTGCTATTAACCAAGTCAGGCTGCTACCAGTTTTCACAGAATCACAGAATCACAGAAAGTCTAGGTTGGAAGAGACCTACAAGATTGCTGAGTCCAACCTCTGACCTAACACTAACAAATCATCCCCTAAACCATATCCCTAAGCTCTACATCTAAATGTCCCTTAAAGAACTCCAGGGATGGGGACTCAACCACTTCGCTGGGCAGCCTATTCCAGTGACTAACAACCCTTTCAGTAAAGAAGTTTTTCGTAATATCCAACCTAAACCTCCCCTGGCACAACTTTAGCCCATTCCCCTTCGTCCTGTCACCAGGCACGTGAGAGAACAGACCAACCGCCGCCTCGCTACAGCCTCCTTTCAGGTACCTGTAGAGTGCAATAAGGTCACCCCTGAGCCTCCTCTTCTCCAGGCTAAATAGTCCCAGCTCCCTCAGCCGCTCCTCATAAGACTTGTTCTCCAGACCCTTCACCATCTTTGTAGCCCTTCTCTGGACTCGCTCAAGCACCTCCATATCCTTCTTGTAGTGAGGGGCCCAGAACTGAACACAGTACTCGAGGTGGGGCCTCACCAGAGCCGAGTACAGGGGGACAATCACATCCCTGGACCTGCTGGCCACGCTGTTTCTTATACAAGCCAGGATGCTCTTGGCCTTCTTGGCCACCTGAGCACACTCCTGGCTCATATTCAGCCGGCTGTCAACTAAAACTCCCAGGTCCTTCTCTGACAGGCAGCTTTCCAACCACTCATCTCCCAGCCTGTAGCGCTGCTTGGGGTTGTTGTGCCCCAGGTGCAGGACCCGGCACTTGGCCTTGTTGAACTTCATACCGTTGGCCTCGGTCCATCGGTCCAGCCTATCCAGATCATCTTGCAGAGCCTTCCTACCCTCGAGCAGGTCAACACACGCACCTAACTCGGTGTCGTCTGCAAACTTACTGAGGGTGCACTCAATCCCCTCATCCAGATCATCGATGAAGATGTTAAAGAGGACTGGCCCCAGTACCGAGCCCTGGGGGACTCCACTAGTGACCGGCCTCCAACTGGATTTGACTCCATTCACTAAGACTCTCTGGGCCCGGCCATCCAGACAGCTCTTAACCCAACAAAGCGTGCACCAGTCCAAGCCATGGGCAGCCAGTTTCCTGAGGAGAATGCTGTGGGGAACGGTGTCAAATGCCTTACTGAAGTCAAGGTAGACCACATCCACAGCCTTTCCCTCATCCACTAAGCGTGTCACCTTGTCATAGAAGGAGATCAGGTTCGTCAAGCAGGACCTACCCTTCATAAACCCATGCTGACTAGGCCTGATCGGTTGATTGCCCTGCAACTGCCGCATGATGACGTCCAGGATAATCTGCTCTATGAGCTTCCCTGGCACTGATGTCAAACTAACAGGCCTATAGTTCCCCAGGTCTACCTTCCAGCCCTTCTTGTAGATGGGTGCCACGTTTGCTATCCGCCAGTCAAGTGGGACCTCCCCCAATAGCCAGGAATGCCAATAAATGATGGAAAGTGGCTTGGCCAGCTCTTCCGCCAGTTCTCTCAGTACCCTCGGGTGGATCCCATCCAGCCCCATCGACTTGCGTACATCCAAGTGCTGTAGCAGGTCGCCAACCATCTCCTCATGGATTGTGGGGGCCACATTCTGCTCCCCATCCCCTTCCACCAGCTCAGGGTACTGGGCGTCCAGAGAACAACTGGTTTTGCTGTTAAAGACTGAGGCAAAGAAGGCGTTAAGCACCTCGGCTTTATCCTCATCTCTGGTAACTAAGTTTCCCCCCCGCATCCAGTAAAGGGTGGAGATTCTCCTTAGTCCTCCTTTTTGTATTGATGTATTTATAAAAACGTTTTTTGTTGTCTTTAACAGCAGTAGCCAGATTGAGCTCCAGATGAGCTTTGGCCTTTCTAATTTTGTCCCTGCACTGCCTCGCAACATCCTTGTAGTCCTCTTGACTGGCCCGCCCTCTTTTCCAAAAATTATAAACCCTCTATTTTCTCCTAAGCTCGAGCCACAACTCCCTATTCAGCCAGGCCGGTCTTCTTCCGTGCCGGCTCGTCTGTGGGCATGTGGGGACAGACTGCTCCTGAGCCATTAGGATTTCTTTCTTGAAGAGCGCCCAGCCTTCCTGGGCTCCTCTGTCCTTCAGAACCACCTCCCAAGGGACTCTGCCAGCCATTTTCATACAAATCATTTATATTCAAGTAATATTTATCATGTGCTGAATGTTGTCCATACACAAGAGGACTGGTATACTTTCCTGGAAACCTTGTAGTCACCATAGAAAAAAATAAATAAATTTTCTTTCCTGAAGGCTGAATAGTCCCTTCAAACATCTGCACGTTGTTAAACAACCCAGCAAATAATAATGGCTGTATAAAATAATGAGCTGTAGTTTCCTCCATACCTGGCCTTAAAGATGCAGGCCTCCTTCCCCACAGTCAATGAGCTTTTTGTTTTTAAGGATCAACCCATTATCTCTGCAGCTAGCAACAGAGTTGTTTTTGTGCCTGTATCACAGCAGAGAGAAGAGCAGCTTGCTAATAATTCTTATCTGGGCTGCAGTCACTGCAGCCTGACTAAGATATCCTATTGCCTTTCTTCATCTCAGGAGGAGGAGGGACACGGGACTCCCTGCATCCAAGCATGTTCCCAGCTGCTGCTTTCCTTCTCCATCAGAAGACTTTTCTGTGCCAGGAGGACTAATAGCAATGGTTTTCTAATGACAGCATTTCCCCTAGTGCCTTGTATGTTCTGCCTAGTAAATCTTTTGGAATAATAAAATGGATATGGATTCAGCCCATTTGTGACAGAAGGGAGGATTATATGGGGGACCAGTGGGGGAAGGAAGGAAAGAAGGAAGCAAGAACCAAAATTTCTGTCTGTCTAATAGTTGGTCAAAAAGCATGAACCATACAGCATTGTTTTATTTGGGTCCATCACACTGATTTCACTCATGAAACGATTGTGTCCCTGCTGTAACAATGTGGTATCAATGACCGCTTACCCGACATCAAAGACCAACTGTACTACTTTCTGTAGCAACCAGAAATCCTTGACCCAAACCTTAGCAGTCGAGACAAAAAGGAATAGTAGGATACATTCACAGAGGTCACACAGCACACCAGAGTCAGAAAAAGTACAGTCTCCCCAGGTCTAGACTGTCTTCTGGTACTTCTGTCCCACCTACAGCAGAGCAGGGTTGATTACCATGTGAATGAGGAAAGCTGATGGAAGCTGCTGGACTGTAATCCCTAAGTGCAGCCCCATGGCTACATGACAAATATCCTCAGATATAGCAGACAATAATTTGACAATTAAAAGTGGCCTTTTCCCTTACAAACTCCATATGGGCATTAATGAACCATTACATTTCTCATTCCTTTCTTCTCAGAGAAGAAATTGCTGGGGTTTTCCCCTTCTTCCCCACTGACAAACCACTTCTAGCACTGCCCATCTGCAGCTTTAAGGATCTCTATACCACTTTTAATGAGAACGAGGTCGTCAAATTCCAAACTGGGTAACTATTTTATTTTATTTTTATTTTTATTTTTATTTTTATTTTTTTTTTGTCCTAATGCCAGTGCTGTGATCTTCTAAGGACTTTAATTAAATATGGTGTGGTGATTCAAGGCAGGACTGTTCTCAGTGGAAAGAACTGGAAAAAGGCTGGGAAGATGAGTGGCAGTTTGGATGCTCCACTTCAGGAAAGTGGATTTGGGCTCATTCAGGGAATTTCACGATAGAATTCCTGGGAATCAGCCAAGAAGCAGAAAGATGCTCAGGAGATCTGATTTATAAAAATAAGTTATGAGAACTCAGGAGCACACCATCCCACTGTGGAGGAGAGACAAGGAATTTTGCAACAATCCTTTTATGCTCCAACAAAAGACAACTTATAAAAGCATTACTTAGGTACTTACAGACTAAGAAAGCTAAAACCCAGCTTGAGCTAAAGCTAGAAGTGAGCATTAAAGGTAACAAGAACACTTGCTGCTTGCAAAAGGGAATTCAAATAACATGGTTCCACTGATGGATGCAGTAGACAACCTAGAAACAGATAATACAGAAAAGGCAGAAGCACTCACACGATTTTTGCATCACTTTTTTCACAGTCAAAGCCTGTTCCCAGACTTCTATGTGTATCAGTAGAGTTAGGGAAGGAGAGGAAAAAAGCTTATATATATGATAAACCAATCTGTGGCATAATGACCACACAGATACCAGGGTTCTTTAAGGATCAATAACTTCTACTTTATTGAGGCAATAACTTCAACATTCTTTATTGAGGACATCAACCTCAACTCTTTATTGAGGACAGGCTCCCTTCTTATACCATTAGCTCTACAGCAGTATTTTCCCACTAACTATTCATTGGTTAACAACTTTGCCCGGCAACGGCAACAGCAAACACTTAGCAACTTCCATGTCTTAAGGGTTGGAGAACAAGTAGTTTGAGACAGCAAGGCATCTCCTGATTCACCCTTCTTCGTTCCTTCTAAGCTCTTTACATTCCTCATGGCCTCATCATTAAGAGTCCGATGTTATCACCAACCATGGGGCTTGTCGACCCCCATGGCCACACTCCCACTTCTCCCCCTTCTTTATTAACAAATAAAGCATGATTAACACAAACAAAGAAAACACAAATAACACAAATTAAAACACAGAGGAAAAACTAACAAACTTTGTAACCACATCCCTGGGAGAGGCAGGCACTGAGTGCCTTTGGGAGCTTCTGGCTGCCCCTCCAGCTCCTGGAATCCTTGTTTGTGGGTCCTGCATGTGCGAGTGGGACCCTCCCACATCTTGCTTTTTGGCTGAGCTGGAGTCCAAATCGCTGAGGAGAGTGCTGTGATCATGTTAAGGCAGAAGATGAGATGGATGACCGGACCCATCATGCTGACACCCATCTTGAACCGGCTCCTGTTGAAACAAGAGCATAACCTTGGCCCCAAGTTATTAGAAACTAGGGCCCTTCCCAATAAAATATAGTGATTAAAATGTTTGTGAATTGGAGGACCTTCCTCTGTCCATCGATTTTAAAAAATTAAGAACATAGCATGCTTTAGCTATCCTTTACTAGGGGGTCATACCCATACTCCCCCGTTTTTGTTTTTGAAGCATAGCTTTTAGGTACCATGGGCCCGTTTGTGAGAAACACTCTGTAGCCAATAACTTAGGCTCACGCGAGGATCTCAGTGAAGTAGCATTTTTATTCATGATTGCAATGGCAGCCATCCCACAAGCAGGAGTGCACCTACTAGTCACATAGTACAGTTTATATACTTCATTTCTCAGCGACCGGGACCCTCCCCTGTTTCCCCATTGACTGGGTAGTCCAGGTTCACAACCCATCCGATGCTTCACAGATAACATATGGCTTTCAGTTGTCAGCCTGTTATTTTTCAAATTTCTTTTGACTTTTTTTTTTAGTCTTTGAGGTGGTAATGTTTCTTCCCTTATCTGGCTTGACTTGATACGGTGAATTTCACCTAATTTGCACTAAGGAGTCTGGTTATCTGCATTTTATAAGTCTGTCTGGTAAGCTTTCTTATCACTGCAAGCATATCTCAATACCACATTCCTTTCCTCTAAACAGTGTAACTCTAAACAATGTAACATCTCTAGAAAAAGACTTTCTTACATGGTCACATACACCCAGTAAATGCTTTTCTGTTGAATATCAATTTAGTACTTGTCTTTCTTACCCTTCCTGCCCCCCATACACTGGGCATTCCCAAGAAGCAGCATGTCTGGTACTTCCTGTGCTTATGTTACCAATTCTGGTGCAAAAACAACATTTTTGTTCCCACACTTTCAATAAGTGCTTGACTGTCCTGGTTTCAGACAGGACAGAGTTAATTTTCCTCCTAGTAGCTGGTAGGGTGCTATGTTTTGGATTAGGATGAGAAGAGTGCTGATAACATGCTGATGTTTTAATTGTTGCAGAGCAGTGCTTGTACCAAGCCAAGGACTTTTCAGCTCCTCGCTCTGTCCTGCCAGCGGGCAGGCTGGGGGTGCAGCAAGAGCTGGGAGGGAACAGAGCCAGGACAGCTGACCCAAACTGGCCAAAGGGGTATTCCATACCGTCTGATGGCATGCTAAACAATATATAATGGTGGCTACCGGGATGAGGAGGCCGGCTGCTCGGGATAGGCTGGGCATCGGTCAGCAGGTGGTGAGCAATTGCATTGTGCATCACTTGTTTCGTACTCATTATTATTAGTAGTACTATTATTATCATTATTGTTATTATTATTTTCCTGTCTTAATACACTGTCTTTATCTCAACTCACAGGCTTCACTTTTCCATTTCTCTCCCCCATCCCAGAGAAGGAAGGGGGAGGGAGCGAACAGCTGTGTCGTGTTTAGCTGCCAGCTGGGTTAAACCACAACATTGACCCATGGGAGAATGGGGTATACCCGCCAGGTGTTGGATGCCCCACTGTAGAAAAAAAGTGGGTTGCATGGGCCATATATCCTGGCCCATTATCTGTTTGAATCATTTTTGGCACTCCCAATGTTACAAAAACTGACAGAAAATGTTTACACACATCCTTTGCTTTTTCTTCTGCATGGACAGATGCAAAAATGCAGGCAGAAAAGGTATGAATTAAAACATAAACATAGCGAAGTTTTCTGAATTCTGGCAAACGTGTAACATAAAAAACAGTCCTTTAAGTCTATTTCTATTAATATCCATGACTGGGGGAGCATAGTTGGATATGGTAATCCCGGTTGAAGTGCTCCTGTATCTTCCATGACTGCATTAATTTTTCTCAGATCACGTAATAGTCTCCACTTTCCACTCCTTTTCTTGATTACAAACACTGGAGAGTTGCAGGGCTAGTCGTGGGAACAATATGTCTTGCTTTAAGTTGTTACGCAACTCGGCCTTCAGGCCTTATGTATCCCTTTCCTCCCAGATCGAGGAGAAACAGATCCGGCTCCTTTTCAGGACCTTGAGGGCCTAAACCAAAAGGAACATCCACCTCATCAGGGAGCATATCAGCAAAGGCCTGCAATGATAGTACTATCGGATCGGTGGAGGAGCCTGCACCTCCCTCACTATCTGGCAAACCAGATATTTCTGATTGTGGTCCCACATGGCTCATTAAGGCCTCAGAGATCGCTCGCCAGGCACCGAGCAATCCAGCCGCAACCTTGTCATTTTTAGTAGTAGAGTCCCCAAGCTGGACCTCAATTGGTCCCATGTTTCAGGACTGTAAACTGTCTGATTTGTAATGAAGGGAATAAGCTGGAAGGTTACCAGGACATTCTTAGTTTCTAAGGACATATGATTCCCCATGGGGTGCAACTGCTTACCTTCAGTGAGTGAGGGACAGTTGTATGTGCGGGTCCGCTTCGCTTAGCTTGAGCTTCCTTTCAGATCAGGTGCACTTCCCTTCAGCAAATTCAGTATGAGCTTCCTTCCAGCTCAGGTGCACTTCCTTCCAGTGACTTTCAGTATGATCTTCCTTTCAGCTCAGAGGTGTTTCCTTTCAGCATGGAGTCCTCTTCTCTGAGTGGTTAGAGCTTCCTTTCAGCACAGGTGTGCTTCCTTTCAGTGCAGAGTCCACTTCTGTGAGTGGTTCGCTGAGTTTGGCTGAACCGATCTTCATGGGGTGATCAGTGTCCCTGTTCCTGTCCTGGTCCTTGTTCTGTTAACCTGCCCTGTGAGTGCCTGCCTGAACTGTGCTCTGTGTGTAGCTGTTTTCGGTCCTGTCTCCTGTATAGACGTTGGACCTATGTTACAACCTTGTTTCTGGCACCATCTCCTCACTAGGCTTCCTGGATGGACCCTGGAGCTAGTTCATGTCACCTGGCTGGGGGCTGCTAATGGACACTGTTCAGATCTTGTGGGACTGTGGGGTGGGGGTGCAGGGGTGAGGTCATTGCCTATGCTGTGGTCACCCATACCTCCTAGTTTGTCCTCTCTTGAGGAGCAGTTTCCTTCCCTACCCCTTGTCACTCCTTCATGTCTCATGGACCTTCAGTATTAACCTGGGGGCCTCAACATAAGATGAAAAGATGTGGACCTGTTCGAGCAGGTCCAGAGGAGGGCCACGAGGATGATCAGAAGGCTGCAGCACCTCTCCTATGAAAACAGGCTGAGGGAGTTAGGATTATTTAGACTAGAGAAGAGAAGGCCCTGGGGAGATCTTATAGCCGTCTTCCAGTGCAGGAGGGATGGAACTAGGTGTTCTTTAGGGTTCCTTCCAACTCAAACCATTCTGTGATTCTCTGATCTCTGTTTTCAAGGCTAGAAGTGAGCAATTATAATATATACTCAGACCTTTGACTGACCAAATGTATCTACCAGAAAAACACATTTCTGGGGCTTCTTTGCTTCAGCTTCCCTTGTTTAAATATAAGGAAATGCTCAAATCATGTTGGATTCCTATCTGCAACTTTTAAGGCTTACTTAATGAATGGCTATATTACAGATTTCAAATTATATTTGTTACAGGAATATTTCTGTTTGTTTAAATCTTATAGTTTTGTTATAGCTTATCTTATGGTTAAACATACGCACACACTCAGTAGCAGTTGCAGCAATTGAGCACTGGAGCTCTTCTCTTTTCTTTAATATGTGTCTTAGAAAGCCAGAAGGGAAAGTCACAGAGACAAATGAAGAATCAATCACTACTCCAGAAGATGGTAAGATACCCATACCTTGAAACCTCCTTATCTTCTCTCTAGTATGAATATCTTCAAAAGTGATTTTATTCATGGAGAGAGCCCAGGACAGCAACCCACTGTTTTTCTCTCTTAATATGAAGTTTTGCTTTGTAAGTGCTCATTTTTCGTAACGACTTGCAGTGTGATGGGCTAGACACTGGTCTTGTGAGGACTGTGGAGAAATGGGACAATGTGTTCTGCAGAGACACAACCTTTAGAAGCTGAATTGCCTCCCAGGCCATTGCAGCTTGCTATCCCAGACCTGCAACAACTACCTGTCTTATTTACATAGGAGTTGCAAGTGTCCTAATCATCCTAAAACCTGGAGTGTTTATTTAGGTGCTACATCAGAACTGTGGACAGAAAGTCATCTGGTCTTTCTTCTCCTGATGTTTGGTTTGCAGCCTAGAATTAAGTTTATCCATAGCTGGATAAGGCTGGGTCCAAAGACATACCAAGCTTTAGGCACCATGGATTTTAAATCATGTTTTAGAAAAATGAAATTAATGACAGAATAATAATGTGGACAATATTTCACTGTTGTGAACACAGTTTATACAAACATATACTCACAAATTCCCCCTCTATTGCTTGGGTTAAAAAAAAAAAAAAAAAACACACATTAAGAAGTCAGTCATAGATGTGAAGAAAATCACAAGGGAGTCATTCCAAATAGTAGAATGGTTAGCCCATTATTTTTGCCTTTCTAGAGTATGCTGCCCTTCTGACAGTAAAAATCAACAACAACAACAACAAAAACTCAGCAAGCCCAAAAGTACCTGGCCTGCTAGAGTGGAAGAGCAGGATGGTCTTTATACTTGTATACCAGCAGTCTTGTATTGGTTTCTTGAACATAACCTAGAAGTGGCAATACCAGCCATGCTTTTGCATCCTATTGCTGTATCGTAGCACTATTTCCAGTTTCATTACTGCACCGCTGTCTCAACAGAGAAAGTTTGACATCCCAACCTTACTACTAGGTAAAGCTATGTGGAGTCTCTCCTGAGAAATGGGTGACCTGAAACAGAAGATAATAGTGGAGTTATTACTGCAGATTTTATGCATGTTTTAAGATAGGAGGTAAGAATATTACTACTGTTAAAAAGCAGGAAAAGCTGAGAGGCAGAAATAATTATGCTGGAATTTAGTCAGGCCTATCTTCAAAGTTCAAAAAAAGGGGGAATTTAAGAAATTAAAGCATCAGAATCTTTGACTTCACTAAAAGATGGCACTTGCAGCCAGGGAGTCACACCCCCATATCTTTTTTCTTCACACACACACAGCAGGCTATTAGCTCAGCACTGCCTTGCAGAGTGAAATCTCCTGAACTGCCACCCTGGCTCCCTGTGGTAGGCAGATGCGCCTTGCTGGCTTCCATTCAGCAACTGTCAGACGACAAGTGGTGCGGGAAGGCTTCTCAATTTCTGAGGGAGGACTCTTTCTCTGGCATGGAAGATTAGACTTCCCTTTGTCAATGCTGTGTGTTATGCAGCCACATATCCTCATCTGACAGGGCTTTGCTTAATATGTCAGGTTGTTGGTAAAATTCTTAGAAATACCAGTATCACTTTCAAGTGCTTTCATTCACCATTTCCCAAGGTGACACAGCTTCTTTGATGGCTCTCTGAGTATTAGAAGGACTTGATAAAAGCTGGGACTTCAGCTCCCAAGGATTTGTTCAATTTTCTATGACAGCACAGCAAACTAACATGTATTATATGTTACTGCAGTATGTTACCAGTGCCTGCTTGAGCTGGCTTAATCTACCATCTAAGTTATTCTCTATTATTCTGCTGCAAATTCTTCTGTGCCTGCTGTGGAGCTGTACTACATGCATCAGCTTGAGTGGTTTGGTGAATTTACACACTGTATCCAAATGGTTTGCTGCTGTAACCTCACAGCAGCAGAGGCAGGCAAATTACACAAATAGGGCAGTGTGAAGGGATTTGTGATGTAGCTGGAATGAGGCAAGAGAGAGATGAGTGAAAGAGATGCACAAAAAGCCTTTACCATTTACGTTATATTGCCTCTATCTTGAATTATGGGGGAAAGCCTGAACCTGTCACAGGAGAATGACAGAAGTACCAGCTTATGCCAGGAAATAAAATTGCACTTTTTTCCAGTTGGGTGATGGAGAATGAGGCCAAATGTACAGCACTGTGAGAAAAATGCAGGTGCCCTGATGCAGTGGTAGACTGAAGATGGTAATTCTCAGAACACAAAGCCAGAGCACGATGCACCCACAGTGTTGGTGCAACCTGTGTATAAGCCAACACCCCTGTGGCTTATTTCCTATTCGGATGTAAAGGAGCAGAGAAGATGCCAGGAGCCTCCTCTGGCCCTGCCAGCAGCCCCAGCTCGAACAGCAACTCCTGTCCTTGGGCGGCCCCTTCCGCAGCAGACCCCGCGCCTCGGGGACCAGCCGCCATCCTGCCATCCGTCCTCCGGCCGCCCGGAGCCGGGGCTGCTGCCACCCTGCGTGGCCCAGCGGCTTGGGAACGCGCGGCCTCCATTTCCCCGGGCCGCCACAGCCCGGCCACCCGCAGCGCCAGGTGGCGCCATGGCGGCGTCTAGCAACATGGCGGGCGGCGGGGCGGGCCGCGGCGGCCTCTGCCGGGCGCTAGGGGCGCAGGGCGGCGGGTGGGAGAGGGCAGGTTAGGGTTTGAAGCTGTTCTTGAGGGAGCTGGGGCAGGGGGAGCGGCTGTTTGCTGCTTCTCTGCCCCGCTGACCTCCCTACGCTGGGGTGACAAACGGGGTGCTGGTCACTTGCGGCTGGGGAGGCCTGGTGGGTGGTAGTGGCAGGATGCGGGTGCTATGTGTGATGTCATGCATGCTCAAAGTCATGTCACCAAAGCCCTAACCCCACCAGGAAAATACCAAGAAGTAGGACTTTTCCCTCTCTGATTTCACATTGGTTCAAAACTGGTGGAAGAAAAGAGTAAATCTGAAAAAAACACCTGTATGGGGGGGCTGTTCAGAGGACAGACTCTTGATGTTGTTTGCCACTGCGAAGGGGAGTGCAGGTGATTTCATTTTTTGTCTTCACTGGAAAGAAAAATTCACCATGTTTTTTTTTTGTGTGTGTGTCTAACCACAGTCTTTCCAGCCTTCTGCTCCTGCTCTTGCACGCTGTGGTTGTGATTGTCATTACTTGCTGTCTGTTCAGGTCTTGTGCTTTGCTGTTTTGTTACTGAATTTAGTTTGAAGCCTCACACCACTTTAGGATTAAATTCCACCTTCAGAGGTGTACATGCTGTCTCAATAAAAAATAATAAAAAATAATAATAAAAAAAATCGGGTGATTCAACCAAGCTGGAAGACTTTATCAGTTGCTGAAACATAAAGCACCTTAGTTTTGGTGGAGCACATAGAAGAGCAGAGCACAGGCCCAGAGAGGCTTAAACACTTCCCTCACAGCCCACCACCACATGTGGCTTTCCCTCATTTTTACCAGAGGTTTCTGTAATACCATATTGGTGAAGTGTCCTGTGTCAGCTCATTTCAAAACATTTTAATCTTGCTCTGAAGCGTTTATGTGACGCGGTTTCCTCCACCATACAGAATCAGTGTTCGCTTGAAGCGGTGTGTCTAGCAGCACGAGTTGAGTGATGAATGTTGTTTCTCTCACTGTCTGGTTATGCTCTAATTTCAGTTCAGTCCGATGGTGTCGCTGCCACCGAGAGGAGCAGCCCATTCCTTGCCTCCTACCCCTCACTTGCTGGTACTGCTGTTCATGCACAACAAGCAGGAGATCAGTGATCAGATCCAGCTGAGATCCATGGGAAAAAAAATAAAAAAGGAAGGGGGGCAGGGGAGATGATGTTAGTTTTCAGGGGGAGCAACTGCCTGCTCAAAACACTTAAATCAGCACACAAAAGGGCTTGGGCTGGGCACAGGAACAAACAGCATGGGCAAGGACGGTACATAGCATTCACATCTGCTAAAACTGCTACTGAAAACTTATGTGTCAAAGGATACTCTGAGGACCCTTGGCATTAAAGTTGTCAAGACATAATCTTCCACACCTAGACACTTCTGGGCTTATTGTCTGAGTTAGAAATTGAGGAGCTGGTAGCAGTTATAGCAACAGACATTTACAAAATAGTTTATTTTTTTTCTTCCTTTTTTATTTTTATTTTTTTCTCCCTTGAAATATAAACTTGCAACCCTTTTAACTTAAAAAAAAAAAAAAAAAAAAAAAAAAAAAAGACCCCAAACCAAAAACACCAAACATGTCAGCTTTTAAAATATGGCCATTCTATTCCTGGATTGTTTTTCTAGTGCTGCACCATTAAATGGAGAAGTCTTTTCCACTTCCCTTTCCCCTTTTCCCTTCCTGCAGCAATATGCAGATGCAGATGGACCTTAAAGAGAGAGGGAGGGGAAAGGTGCCCTGTTGATTCTTGTGAAGATGTTGCTTTTGTTCTTTTGTTGTTGTTGTTGTTGCTGGATTATAAGATGAAAACAGATGTTTCTTCTCTTTACAACACACCGTATGGCCTGTCTAAACATAAGAAAATCAGCACTTCTGCACACAGTGCTGAGTTTTGTCTGAGGCTGGAGTCACAGTCAAAAAACAAATGCTATCAGACATCTTTATCATAAGACAATTGTGTTTTGTTACATACTTTAATGAAATCTGCACACACTCCCACAGTAACACACTTCAGAATTTAGTTGGCTTTTGTTTCCATTACAAATTTATAATTTCCAAGATTCTCTAAAATTACTGAGTGCATGAAAAAAGAGAGGATGGGGACATATGTGTTTGTCTGCCTGCCAGTCTTTTCTGCATGCAAAACAAATGCACACACATCTGTTTCAGAAAAATAGTTTGCAAGATATTTATCTAACAGCCAGTGGTTCACATGTAGGGAATAATTTTGCAGGAGATTAAATGCTTTATCTCATGATTGAAAATATTAAGAATATGAAAGTGGACCAGTACACTTGGCTTTTTAACCCAGGTAATGTTTGTTGCTGAGCTGTAGTAACAATTATTTTTAAGTTGGGATTCCCTCTTTTCTCATGTTTATCATACGGCAGTTGTGGCTGCCTGAAATAGAAAACAGCTCTCCTTTGGCAGACAGAAGTACCAGAATGGGCACTGGGTTTATGAATAGGAATGCTGAGGACATGTGGATATTGGCAGATGGGAAACACTGAGTATCAATTGGCAAGAATCATCCATGCACTTGTAGGAAAAGTCCAAGTCCAAATTAATACAGTAATTTGATCATACAGAAGTTAAACAGAAGTTAAACCTTGAAAGCATTCACACTAATGGCCAATCATGTTTCTTACTTAGCAATTGCATTTCTCCACAAGATGTACCTGAAAGTTTGCAGGGAAATAGCTTTGGGTTTTATTTAGAGCTAATTTTGTTAATCAAAATAACCTTTATGATTTTCTTGTGCTTCTGTGTAACTCTGGAAAATCTTGACTCCTAAGCATCAGATGGGTTAATGTAATAACATTTCAAAATGTTTGATACTGGCCAGGTGCTACGCAGACTAGTGCTCAGTACCAGTGTACCTCTCTCCTCATCTCTGCATTTTTTGGAAGCAGTCATATGGCCCGAGAGGCCAAACCGTGGAAGCTAATTTACTGCCCAAGGCATCTGCTCCTTGGCAAGCTCTATGGGCATCTGCATAGGTGGCTCTGCATAGCTTTTCTTTCTGGCATGTGCTTGAGTACCTGGGGACTCAGTGGGGGACCTGCTTTTCTGTTGCTGTTTTGTTTGTTTGTTTGTTTTTTGAATTATTATTATTATTTGTTTGTTTTGTTTTTATTTTTTTGGCTTTCTGGATCATCCTGAATAAACTGAGAGGCATTTTCTTTATAAGGAATTGGCTGTGCATCCCATATGTCCCTCTGTTGTTCATGCTGGGATAATCTGCACTGAAACGGAATCTTTGTTTCCTGCACCCCTGTCTCCCTCCCTGTGCACAGGCTGAAGTCATAACCCTCTCTGTGCGTCCTTAAGATCGGTTACTCTAGAAGCAGTTGTGTTTTTGTAGACAGCTGTTTATAATTTCAGGTCTATGAGGGAATTAGTGACAAATTTAAAGAAACAAAGCTACTTGGTAGACTCTACCCTATTCACTGGAATTAAGCAAGGAAAGTTTGGGGAAAATAAAACAGCTGGAAGGCAGGGAGACATTGCAAGAAATGGGTAGCTGTAAAAATGAACCTTATAAGGGAATAGCTGCTTGGCCTCACCAAATTTAGAGGGCTGGGCCTAGGAAGGCATACTAGATGATTGTGTTGTGCACCAGTATGAGACAGGAAGCAAGATGAAGCACTCTTGCAGCTCTTGTAATAAGCTACAAGGTGGATAAATATGTGCTATCTATATATTTTTTAAGAGCAAAAAAAAAAAAGCCTGCTTCCCCCCCCCCCCCCCCCCCCCGCTGTCATTCAGCAGCAGCAAGATGGGTTACACATGGGTTTAGGCAGAGGAAAGATTGCCTTACAGCCTCCTGTTGAAGGCAGAACAGTTTTGATTTGGGAATTTTTTGCTACTTAATTTGTTGCTGGTTTACCCAAATCAGTGATCAAAAGTTTATTTAGGGGTGGAGGAGGGAAGAAAACACAAGCAATTAAATGAACACTTATGTAAGCTCCTTTCCTGCCCCTTTCACAGGCTCATCCTCCAACAAATACCTTCCTAGGCTGAACTCCCCTTGTTTTCTCTGAAGGTTACCCTCAGTCCCTCCCAATCTGTTCAATGAGGTGACAGTGGCATGGGATGCTGGGATTGTGTTTGTAAAGGTTTTTATCCTCTGGTCTTTGCTTCTTAGTTAGTGCTCCTCCAGGCTTCCTGGTACTGCTGCTCCAGCATGGAACCTCTGTGGGCTGCAGCCTCTCAGGGTTGTTCCCTCTCCTGTGTGGGTTGTCTTCTTCCAGGAGTGTATCTCCAGCTGTGTCCCCAACAATATCTCCTTCCACATTCCCCTCCATTTCTCCTAGTGTACCATTTCACATATCTCTTCACACATCTTCTCCATGTTTCCTCCATGTCTTCATATATCTTCATATGTCTCTTTATATGTTTCCAAACTCATCTCCTCACCTAACTCCTCCTAATGGCTGCTGTTAATTCCTAAATACATTTGAGCGGAGGTGTCACATGCTCCTTTGATTGGAGTTTTGGCTCACTGTGGGCTGTTCCCATCTGTTTCAAAGCCACGGAAGGCAGCTGTGACTGACCCAGGACTGATTGTGGCCTCCTCCCACACAGGTCACCCCCAAGGCTCCTGCCACCAAAAACCTACCAGTTTTGCCAAATATACTGCCTTTCCCCCTTTTTTTCTCTGATCACAACAACCTGCTCAGCTTCTGCAGTGCACTGTGAGCTTCTGTCTCGAGGTTATCCCAGGTTTTACTTGGAAGAAGCACTACTTTTAAATATTGGTGGTTATCTGGTATGAATTACATAGATGGAGAAAAATGTAGGTTTTTTCCTTATTAAGATCCTGTTCCTGAAATCACATGATTAAACTTCCACTATGTTTTTAATGTAAACTCATAACCCTTGCTTAAAAAGAAAATCTTGAAAATGTAAACTGCAGAAGGCAAATATAGAAAGAAATATTATGGGAATTATTTTTGTCTCTTAGCTTTTGGAGCCAGTTCATAATGTGTAAGCCCTAAGGGTTTGCAATGCCATGGAAGGAGCTGCTTCACTGTTGTGTCCATATCTGCAAAACTATAATAACCTCTGTAACTCTTTTGTGTTACATCCCTACCAAATATGTTAGTTTACATTTCAGCACATTTTTGTCTGCTTAGGTCACAGCCTACAGTGCTCTACAAACCACTAGTTGAGCAGATACATGCACAGTGATAGGAATGGACTGGCTGCAAACCATGGTCTGCAGTGGTGATGAAAAACTTGCATTTAAAGAAGAACTGTCACAGACATGGCCCTTTATAGAGAATATCATGGGAAATGAAAATGCTCAGAGTCTCTGAAACTAATCTCTGAATCTCTGAAACTCTCAATTTTGGGTCTCTTCTGCAAGGCATGTTTCCTAAGAAATATCTAGTTCTGCTTTTTCCCCCATAACTCTATTTTTACCTTTCTTCAGTAAGTTCAAAATTTTCTTAATGTGTCTGCCTCAAGGATAACTCAGCTGTATCTCACTCACAGAGATATCACTCATTTCAGTCCTGTAGTTTAACTTCAAGATAGACAAAACTGTCATCCTTTAATGCTAAAGGCTACTTACATCAGAAACTGTGGATCAGGAAACTAATCTCCATTTCAGGAATGACCACTGTTGTACTTTAAGCTTCCTGCAAGCATGGAGATGAGTCTGTTAAACCCATGTTTTGGCCTTCAGATTTTTGTCAGGTGTTGGGGCCTTGAGCATTCAAACAGTACACACCTAAAGTTTACATGCTGTGGCAGCATGTGTAAATGTAGCCCTGTATTTAAAGAGGAGACCTGCACCAGGCTGTTTACTACTGCTTCTTCTTGGTAAAGAGAAAACCACTGTGGCTTAGCTTGGAGTTTTGCAGGAGCACATCAACACCAGGGGAAGGCTTCATGAATGACCGTGAAGCCCACCTGAGTAATGCGTTCAGCTCTCTGGTATTTAAAGTGGATGTACAGGAAAGATGGGGAAGGACTCTTCATCAGGGAGTGTCATGATAGGACAAGTGGTAATGGTTTTAAACTAAAAGACAGAATTACTTTGGATTAGTTAATAGGATGAAATTATTTCCTCTCAGCATGGTGAGGCACTGGCACAGGCTGTCCAGAGAAGCTGTGGATGCTCCATCCCTGGAGGTGTTCAAGGCCAGGCTGGATGGGGCTTTGGGCAACCTGGTGGGAGGTGTCCCTGCCCATGGCAGGGGATTGGAACTGGATGAGCTTTAAGGTCCCTTCCAACCCTAACCATTCTGTGATTCTATGATGATGTCATATTTTCCCTGCTTTTCCTCAGGGGATTGCCAAAACTATAACTTTAGTAGAAGCAGCCAAAGATAATTTGTTTTCATTTTTTCACTATTTAAAGCTAGCCTGAAGTGACATTTACTTGTAACACCCACAGGGATGTGGCAGACTTACCTTGTGACATTTAGGTTCCTTGGCCTCAGCCTCTGTATGCTTTTGAACAGCAATGCAATTCTGGACAAATTGTCCAACTGTGATATGAATAGGCCCACACTATGCTGAATGATGAACTGACTGGACAGTAGAGCCCTAAGGGCTGTTGTGACTGGGGCTGCATCTGACAAGCAGCCAGTCACTAATGGTTTTCCCCAAGGTTCAATTCTAGGGCCAGTTCCATTCAACCTCGTTGCCAATTATCTGGATGCAGGAGTTGAAGTCATCCTTAACAAGTTTGCTGCTGCTACTAAACAGAGAGGTGCTGTTGATGCTCTGGAAGGACAAGAGGCCTTGCAGAGGGCTCTAGATAGACTGGGGCATTGGGCAATCATCACTGGCATGAGGTTCACCAAGGGTGCTGCACCTGGACACAAGCACAGGCAGGGAGGTGAGTGGCTGGGGAGCAGCTCAGCAGTCAGGGACCTGGGAGTGTTGGTTGGCAGCAGGCTCAGCACAAGGTGGCAACGTGCCCTGGCAGCCAAGGAGCAAACTTCATTTTGGGGTACATTAAACACAGCACAGCTAGGTAGTCAACAGAGGTGATTCTGCTATATTAATGTTGGTGCAGCCTTATCTTGAATATTGTGTGCAGTTCTGGGCTCCACAATATGAAAAGGATGATAAGGTCCTTGAAAGCATCCAGGGGATGTTCACAAAGCTGGAACAAGGGCTGGCAGGCATGTCCTGTGAGGAGAGGCTGAGGACACTTGGGTTGCCCAGTCTGGAGAAAAGGAGCTGAGAGGTGACCTCACTGCTCTCTGCAGCTCCCTGAGGAGAGGATGTGCAAAGGGAGGTTCAAGTTTCTGCTCTCTGTCATCGATGATAGGATGGTAGGGAACAGCACGAAGCTGTGCCAGGAGAGTGTCAGACTGGACATTAGGAAAATACTCTTTACTGTGAGGGTGGTCAGACCCTGGAATGGGCTTCCCAGTGAGGTGGCTGATGCCCCATGCCTGTCAGTGCTCAAGAGGCATTTGGACAATGCCTTCAGTGATAGGCTTTAACTTTTGGAAGTGATCAGGCAGATGGACTCAATCCTTGCAAGTGCCTTCCAACTGAACTGTTCTAATGCCTAACCCCTTCTGCAGATATGAGGGAAGATTTGGGAAGATAAATGTGGAGGGATGGAGAAGGGCAGCTGGATCAGAATTCGGCTAAGCTGCTGTATGACGGGTTTGAACCAGCTTCCACAGATTTACCCAGTGTGATACATTTGTGTAGTTCCTTTGGAAGTACAGAGGGGGAAGTGGAGCTGGAGACTTAAGCCTGAAGCCAGAAGCCATGTGCTGTGTGCAAGTAAGCATGCTGTGCTTTTAAAGGGTGGAGGAACCACCTGGAAAGGTTGCACAGGGAGATGTAGGTGTCCAGGGATAAATTTGCTACCCCTGGTCAGGGCTAAATGCCTTTTAGCATGAACTGATGTTCTTGAAATTGAGACATTTGATTTGACATGGTTTAATGAATCCATGTGTCCCCGGTCTGCAGTAAACCTGTTTCAAATCAGTACAACTCTGAGGTATAAACAAGACCTAAAAAAAAAAAAATTAAAAAATCTCGATTATGTTATTTCTGAGTCTACAGTCAGGCAGCAATTATTTTCTTTATGTAGTAGGTGTGGCCCACTGCAGAACTGCAAATCGGCAGAAAAGGTTTTTCCAACACTAAGACTGAAGGAGGCCATACTCTACCCCATTCTGTGCCCTTACAAACAGATCACCAGTTCCAACTTCTGGCGTCAACTGGATGTGGAAAATAATCTGGGTGCTCATCTAGGAAGACAAGAGTGTGCAGAGGCATGCTTTGGAAACTGGAAAGTTGAAGTCAGATTTACAACTTCTGAACCCCTGATTCATGGTTCCTGAATGTGTAGGACTGCTGATGTGGTAAAAGATTTGACCCTTGAAGCATGAAAGGCAAGTCACATCCTGGGGGACTCTGTGATGAGGCATGTCTTGCTTGTTCAGCCTGCCGGAAGCCCAGAAGCTCTACATTCCCAATGTGTTTGTGTCTGTGTGTGTGTGTGTGTGTGTGCAATAGGGGCAAGTGCCCATTTTATTAGTCCTTTTTTTTTTTTTTTTTTTGGCACCTTGATGTCTACTACAGCTACTAGAGCATCCATTTCTACCTCACTCTTCCTCACCACCCATCTTCTGATTAGACATTGCAGCAACATGCTGTTACTTTCTCCCTGACCTGGGACCCAGCTGCAAATGCCAACAAGCTCTTCTACTCTCTTGTTAATCTCCAGACTGTTCCCAAGCAGTATTCATCAGAGAAGGACTTTATTTCCAGGGGCGGTGAAGTGACTAACCCAAGATCAAACAGCAGGGCAGTAGCAGAGGCAGGAACTGAAATCAAGCCTTCTGACTCAAGTTTCTCTTGGCCACAGCCTCTGTGTTACATGGCAGAACTCATCAGTGCTGTAAGTTTCAGCAGCTGCTGAGACAAAACCTAATTTTCTTTCCCAGTGATATCGTATCTGTGTCATCCTGTTCTCTGCCTACTCGGAAGCAGCTCCTCAGCATTTGACTTTAAAAAGGGAAGGCAAGCAGGAGATGTGTCTAAATGGTTGCACTCTTTTGATCGATGGGAGAGGTGAGCCAGAGTGTGTTCCAGTGACCTCCTGCTATATAAAAGCTTGGCCTGCCTGACAGGACTTCTGGCTGCTGAGTAGCTGTGAGTCACAGCCTTTACTGCATGGATTTGATGCGGATTTTTACATCAGACGCTGCGGAAACGAGGTGGCCTCTCAAATATTTGCATTGCTTGGCAAGCTAGGGTAAACGGGGGTGGATTCAGGAAGTTCTGGCAAGGGCAAGCACAGCTGGTGTTAAGGTCTTTGCAGGGCTCCTTTGTGTGTGTGCATGTGTGTGTGTGTTTGTAGGAAAATAGTGAGGCCCCTTGATTTTTTTCCAGCCAGGGTTCCTGGGAAAGGATGAGTAATCTGGAGATTTCCTGTGAGTTCTGGAGTAAAAGAAAAAAAAAAACACATCGCCTTTTGGGGGAATCTTGGATCTTCCACCATCTCAGTTTTCCCCTGAGCAGCCCAGAAAGGCTCTCCCCTGGAACCATCCCTGCTCCATTTCTTTTTGTTCATTTGCCAGTGGATGCTGCTTAAGAGCAATGTAAGACATGCCATGTCAATACCGCTCTTTGTCCTCGTCTACCTGGGAAACTCAGGGTCTGAGCTCCTGGTACTGTGCTGGCGCCTTCCGAGCTAAACTGAGGGCAGGAGGCCAGTGGGCATGGTGTGCCTGGGTGGGGATGCTGGGAGCACTCCCCTTTCATTCCTGAGAGCATCAGGTCTCAGAGGGAGGCTTTGAGGTGTTTTGTACAGCACCTAGCACGGCTGGGTTCTGGTTCATGACGAGTCAGCTGGATGCTGCTGCAGTTCAACTGAATAAATAGCAATGACAAGAGAGATGTGGGGGTTTCCTGTTGGCTGAGGAAGAATCTGCTGTGCTGCCAGCAGATTGCCTTCAGGGACAAGGGCTCTGCTGTGCAAGGCACATGTGCAAAGCAAAGGCAGAGCCATTCCTCACCCTAAAAACAGGCATTCTCCAAGTGAGCTGAACTGCTGGAGCTCTCTGAGAACAGGGATGCTGAGATGGTACAGGGGCTGGAGGGTGAAGCGGTGGGTGTTGCTGCAACAGAGAGCCCTGCATAGACAGTTCAGACATCAAGTGTATGTCTGAAGTACCCACTTGTTATTTCTAGACACTCATCACCACTAGCCACCTACTTCTATAACTAGTACTTCTCAATGTGCTTAGCCATTTGATTTTCTGAGTGCTTTACAAACATTATGTAATTAGGAAAATAACACTCTGTTTGCACAGGCAATTGCACAACCACGTGTTCAAAATTCATCCTTTGGAGATGTAGCCCTAACTGAAATTTACTTATCTGCTTCTTACTCTGCCAGCTGCTCTTCCCAAAATAATTTTTAATCCCCCCAGCCCCATAAATCTCTGTGGTGATGATAATAAAAGGAGTATAGCTTGGGCAGATAAACTGCTCCCCTCTGCAGTGTAAAATAAGTGGGAAGTAAGGGGTTGACAGGGAATATGCATTTGGATTCTGGTGCCAGTCTGTTTACTAAATATTTAGTATAGGAGAATGGGTGTGAAACAGCCATATCCTCCAGCTCCTGATCTCCACATGCTGATAGAACTGCGGGCTAATAAGCAGTTCACGTAGCAGCTTTGCTTTCTGGCAAGGCTCAGTGCTGTGGCAGTCTGGGGCCAGGGAAGGATTTATCCTTATGACTTCCTGTACAAGGTGCAAGCCCTTGGAACAAGACTTATCACCCTACCCAAATCCAGGGATTTTTTATTTATTTATTTATTTTTATTTTTTTATTATTATTATTTTTTTTTTTTTCCCAAAGTTTAAGTGGTTCCCACGGGGTGCAAGAAAGTGTTATTGAAAGCAGTGGGTCCACTTTTGAATATTGCACTTCTGGTAAATCTCTGATCCAGCATCTAGTGGTTAACCACTGATACAGGAAATGACATTTAACGTTTTATCACTCAGCCAGAAATGGAAGAACAAGGCAAGTCTGTATGTAGTGAAGATGGATCATTGCCTGCTACCTTCCCCTTAAAGGCACATCATTCTTTTTAAAAAGAAATGTTTTTCAAGCAGACTGAAAACCTGGAAAACAAACCCCCTTCCCCCCTGCCAACCCAGTCAGGAGGTTTTGACTGTTAAAACAGGGGTGATGTAGTTCTAACCAACTGCAGTCCTCTTTCCTGCTCTTCTTCTGTGTCTTGGGAAGTGCAGCACAGGCCAGCAGCAGCAGGCAGGGAAGATGGGGCTTTCAGCAGGTGGCACTCGCTGTTCTGCATCAGGCTCAGCTGGTCCTTGGCATGGTGTGTGGCCTTGGGTGGGGGCTGCTGTCAGCAAACACGCTCACGAGATGAAGGAAAAAAACAAAAAACAACAAAAAATATTCATCAGAATACAGGGCCGGAACTTCAGCGCCGGTATGAATTGTGGTTTATTGATTTCAGTGTAACTGCATTGGTTTACAGCAACGAGCACCTGCCTGCTGTCAGCACAGGCTAACCGCAGCGACAGTGCTTGCTGTCTGACCTGCTCAGCCTTTCTCTGCTGACAAGGAGTATACTCAGGAAGAGAGCAAACAAGACCCAGAATTAAATTATATGTCCCAATACAAACAGATCCGTAGAGGCTGCCAAGTCTGTCTATGCATATGCTAACAATTTCAGATGTTTTCATTCTATGTACTGAGGGGGAAAGAAAAAAAAAAAAAAAAAGACAAACGTATTGTTTTTTTAACTGTTCCAGGGGATCTTCTCACCTAATGAGACAGTGCAGGATGTTTTCCAAAGAAAGCTACAAAAAGCTTTGCAGACTGCCAAAACTTCCCTGAAAGTGAGTACAGAAATCCATTGGAAATCAGCTTATTAAAGGTAGGTCAGCCCTCCTGATCTGTGGAGCTGCATAACACAGTTTTCAAGTGCCCTCAAGCCACAAGAAGCTTCAGCAAAGCTGTGGGTGTTGGAGGCAGCAGAGACCTCCATGAGAAGTTCAAAGGCTACGGCAGCTCTCCAGAAGTCCTGCTGCTCTCTGGCTTGGCTGGAATTGAAGCTGGAAGATGGGGCAAGCACTTGGATGCCATAAAGCTGGCTTGGTCACACCCACAGTGATGATCTTGGACCCCATTACCTAAAACCTAGTAGTGAATCCCTCCTGTAGTTTAGGCACCAGCTTTCTGAATCTGCATGAGAGCCATCCTTGCAAAAACCCCAAGAGTAGATTGGGCAGAGGAAATCAAAATATCTGTGACCTAGAGACAAGTTCAGATTTGTGTTCATGTGTAGTCTGATGTGTACTGGCATTAATCTGAAATGGAGAGCAAGGATCTGCAGTAAAATGATCAGTGGGCATTATTAAAAAGGAGGAAAAGAGTGAAGTGTCTTTCCAGCTGTCAGCACACTTGCTGTTCAGTTAGATTGTCGCTTCTTCAGCCTGCTGCTAATTTTCCTTTTCAGTTACAGAAACTTGCTTGAATGCAGAATGTGAAATGAGAAAGCTGTGGGAACTGCTTGGAGAGTACAGATGAGGCCCTGTAGGAACACATGTTCATCAGCCACAAATTGCAAAGATCACGTGCATTTAGTGATCCGGACTCTTAGCCCTTAATGCTGGATGTCTTTGATAGCATTATGATGTACTTTGCACACCAGAAAGACCATCCTGTGTAGAAAAATCTCTTCTCTCCAGCCTTGCAAAGCAGTTGGGCACTGGTCCTGCCAGAAAGTCTGTAGAGACTTGAGCAGACCTTTGGCCTCTCTGAATGTTTGCCAGCCAACAGCAACTGGCATGATCAGGGCCTTGAGCTACACCTTGTTAAGTGCTGCTATTTATCTTTGCACTTGATTGCACCCAATTACTTGCTAAGAACATGTTATTTGAAAAAAGATATGGAGCTGGTTCCTTCTCTCATTGTGACTCTGCCAACTGCCGTCCCCAAAGCTATTTTTAATCAGACAAGCTTCCCTGTCCCTGCCAAAAAACTCTTAACAATTAATAACAATAAAATGAAGGTAGCCTGGATAAATGAGTTGCACTCACTCTATAAATCAGCAGCAAAGGCAGCTAGGGAAGATCACTACATCGCTAATACGCTGTCCTCCCTTTCTCTGTAGCCTGGGTCTCCTGGTTCACTCTTGGTCCCTCTGCTTTGCGGTGCCTCCAGTTCCCATGCTGCCTGTGGCAGGCAGACCAGCAGATGGGCAGGGGCACCTTGGCACAGCATGTTGCTTTGATCCATCTAATTGCAGATGTGAGATGGGTGTGAATGATCCCACTTAAGTGCCCGTCACATTGCACTACTAAATTCATTAATTCTGGAAGCTGCAATACTACAAAGAGCTGCGCCCACAGCAGGCTTGGTGGTTAGGTTAGGTCTCTGCACTGTCATGTCACAGCCTCTGGTGTGATTATTTGCCTGCAGGCATGCGTGTCCCTATGCTGTGATCCTGTCAGGAGTTAAGCTGTGTTGGGCAGGATCAGAGCGTGGACAGGAGGCCTCCAAGGACATGTGGCAGAAGCCATTTCAAGCAACGATCCCATTAAACAGGAGGTGGTGCTGTGCCCTCTGCCTGAGCACAAACTGCTGTTGCTTTGTTCATGGGTGGTAAGAAAGCATTCCCTGATAATTTTATTGAAAAAAAGAAAAAAAAAGAAAAAAAGAAAAAAAAAAAAAAAAAAAAAGCATAGAGGCGTGAGTCTGAGGATACTGTCATGGCCACATCCCAGGCTGGGTATCTCCATGTGGTTTGCTTCCGCATAGACTTCTTCTGGGGATTCCTGCTGGACAACATATTTCTCCTCAACCCTAGCTCCAGACTGTTTGATAACATTGCTGTTTGGTTTTTATGCCTTATGCCAGTGCTGGAGGCCTTCCACTAATGAGTATCTGCACCATTTGAAAGGTTTTGTGAGGACAAACAAATAGCAAATAGAAAAAGAAGAGGAAAAGATAGGAAAGAAGGAAATGAGTTTCCTTCTTTCAGCTCCACCACCTCCAGCACAACAGACTGAGTCTCCTGGGAATGTGTGGATGCTCCACAGTCAGCAACGATGACTTACGTGTGGAGTGGAATCGTTGCCATGTGACATATATTTCCTTGGGGGAAATCAAACCAAACGTTGTGACATTTCTGAACTTGCTGCTGGTGGTGGCCAGGAGAGCCTCACACAAGCCTGGCCTCTGCTGGGCTTTGAGACTTGCATGGCTAAAAACAAACAGAAGGAGATGCATATGTTTAACTTCAATGTTTATACACATGGATCTCTCTTCCCACAAAAATACATAAATAAGTAATAAATAGATAAATTCTAAATTTCAAATTCTTGTGAATATGAAACTTGAGGCATTCCTGGACCTTTCTGAAATTACCCACGGACCTTCCCCAGCCTCAGCCACCAAGTTAAGGTATGGTGGAACCATGGGTGCTGGCCTGAAGAAACTGACCTGCTGATCTGCTGGCATGTGGCCACATGGACCTCCCTGCTACCAAGTTGTTTCATGAGCATCTCAGCACAGCATTGTCACTTCTATACTGCTAGCAGGAAGCAAACAAGTGAGTGTAAAGCCAGTTTCAGTATACGTGGGCATTTGAAAATGGCACCAGAGTCATACTAAGTATGTGCCTTGCTCTGTGCCTGTGCATAATCTCACCTTAAATGTACCACTTGCTTGCATGAAATAATAATAAACAAACAAACAAACAAACAAACAAAAAAAACGTAAATGGTTTTCAGGCCTGAAAACAGGCTGAGATCAGCTCCTGCCATCAGGTATCAGATTCACACTGTCCCCATTCAGAGTAGCCCCAGATGATCATCTCAGCCACTCAGTCAAGGTCAGGCTGCAGCACTGACACTAAGACCGGGCTGTGGCAACAGGCTGGCATGGGGCATGAGTAGTCACATAACACAGGATTTGGTGACAAGTTCAAGCTGACTTGACATGTTCTGAAGGCAACACCCATTTTTTATTCCATAACTTTGTATTGTAAATTATGGCAATGAGCTCCATCAACTCGAGCACCCTTACGCTGTTGTAACGGCAGCTTTGGTGGGGATGGCAGTGATTTGCCCATGCAAAACAGAATAAGCAGCACTTTAATGAAATCTGTAGATGTTGACTGCTGTCACTTGCAGTCATTTAAACAGTTTGTGGGCCCTTTATGTTTTGTAAACAAGCAGAGCAGTAGAGGAAGACTGTAGCAAGATCCTTTGTAGTCATTGAGTGTAGTCATTGCAGGTATTTGGGTGTTCTGATGCCTGTGTGGTTTGTGTATGCATACTTTTTTATTCATTCATTCGTTTATTTATTTATTTTTACAGAAAGTAGAAGACAAAACAATGCTACACTGGGAAAGGTTGTGAACACCCTTACAGACAGGATAGTGATATGAAATAAAGAGACATTAAAGAATGGGTGGAAAACAACAATACAAGTTCCAACTTGGAAAAATGCAAACTGGAGAAGAACAACATGAAGCTCAAATATGCAACAGGAATAAATGGCATTGAAGAGATCTAGGTGTGATAATAGCTAGATGATTGGAAGTGATATTTCTGAAGCTGCAGAAGTGGGCAAAGTGTGGGAAGGCCCCCTCTTACATGTGGGAAGGCAGAGTGTGTGGCAGATTGCCCTGAGCCCTGAGTTTTAGGCAGACAGAGGCATACAGGAGGGGATTCAAGAAAGCAACCCCCAAAAGGGGGAGGTTGTTTGTGAATAAGTTAGCCCATAATTTTTCTGCATAAAGTAGTCAAAAGATGAAAAGAAGGGAATTTGGTAACTGTTGCCAGTGTTAGAAAAATGTAAATGCTTAATAGGATTAAGACTGTAGGCAGGGGGGTAATAAGGAGTAATGGTAGTGCGCTGAGAAAGGGAACATTTAACTGAATATCAAAGATCTCCTAGATGGAGAGATGTGCAATGCCTTGCAAGGAACTGGTGGAAACTTCATCCCTTGGGGACAACTAACACTTGACCACACAAAGCACTAGAAATTTTATTAGAGGAAATGACTGCACTGGATAGGCGAGGGAAGTATGATACAAAAGATCACTTTCAATTTATCTGAATGTACGAATGGAAAAATATGTACCAGGATATTTGTGATTTCCACATTCAACAGTTTCAAGCTGCCTTCCATTTATAGTGATGATAGCCTAATTTATTCCCAGGTTGTTCTTTTTCCATTCCACCAACTTTACCTTTCCTAATTCATGCTCTGGAGTCATAACCTTAAAGCACGGAGGGAATGGGAGTTTTTTTCTTGGAATAAGTAACAACTTTGATGGAAATTCTAGCTTCCTGCTTGGATAATGTCAAAACAAAACAAAACAAAAACAAAAACAAGCAACCAACCAAAAAAAAAAAAAAAAAAAAAAAACACAAACAAAACAAACAAGCGAAAAACAGAGCATAAGGTTGTCCTCTTGTATTTGTAGGTGTCACTTGAGTGGGGTGCTCCTTCTTCACTGGCTTGGGAGGAAACTGTGTTCTCCATGGAGGTACATGGCTTTTATAAGTGCCATCATGGGTATGTGAACCATTTGCATGAATTTCCATCGTTATTTAACCTGAATGCTTAAAAGTACTGGTGTCCAAAAAAAAAAAAAATGTTCACATCCACCATCTTTTTAAAAACATGAACCAGTGCTTCCCTGTCCCGTTGGGCTCTCCTGGCTGATGGAGCTACAGCAAGCAAATTCCTGTGGGCTCAGAGGACTTTCATTGCTGCCTAGATATTCTGAGATCAGGCAGTCAAATCATAGTTTCAGAGCAACAGGAACTAATGAGAGAGAGGGGAAAACAGATATAAATGTATGTATGTGCTGGAAACTCAGTCCCACTGCTGAGCAGCTCCTTGAGTGGTGTCCCATTGCTGCAGTTCTGGTTTAACCCTGTACTCATTAGCCTTGACAGGTTCTCTTGACTGTGTGCCCTTTCTATAATCTAAAGCTGTGCTTGGAAGATAAGGGCTTTGTGTACTGGTTATAAATAGTGAGGCTGGAGTGGAAATTCACAGGGCTGGAAGTCAAAGAGCAGCTTTGCTGCTACATTGAGAAAGCCTCATAAAGGGTGAGATCTCCCTCTCTCCATGCATTCAGAGCAGTTTCTCCTCCAATCTCTTGCTGGGTGCCCACCTCTGCAAGACCTTGTGCTGAATGTGTTTTGTTGTTTTATTCTGGAGTCACTTTGGATGCATAATCCTCTGCAAAATGCTTTGTACCTTTGACAAAGAAAGGTGCTTGTATACCATTGCTGAAAGGGAGGAAAAATAGTAGGTGGGGAGGAAAAACACTTACTTGATGAAATCTTTAAGAATCCTGTTTTTTTTTTTTTTTGTTTTTTTTTTTTTGTTTTTTTTTTTTTCCTCAGAACAAATATTGGTTGTCTTTAAAATGTACATATTTTCTATGATCTTTGTCTTCTTGCATCTCTTGGCTCTTAATTGGTTTGGAAAATTCCAATGTTTATTCACTTTCACTAGTGAAACATCCAGAGCCCTCCCAGCACCCTTCTTGTTCTGTGTATTGTCAGATCTTGGGGAAAATCTGGACTTGGAGGGGTCCTTATTCATAAAAAAAAAAAAAAAAAAAAAAAAAAAAAAAAAAAAAAGAAGGAAAAAAAAAGAAAAAAAAAAAAAAGAACAAAAAAAAGGAAAAAGAAAAAACTAACATTTCCTGAGGAACCTCTTCTGCATGGGTGAGATGATGCTGCAAGTGGTTCTCAGTAAAGCATAGCGGGTGGTTTTGGCCAATTCAAAAAATATATATATTGCTTGGGCTTGGCAAGTGAATATTATCTAACAGTCATGGAAGTAATCTAAAGAAATTACAATGAGAATAAAGGCGTCAACTCTGAAAGGGTGCATAGCCTTTGAGCTCTCTACCTCCTTGTACTCAAGCCTTGTTTTTGTCCCAGATTAATATTCTTTTTCACTCACCCAAATCCTTGTGGGTTTCAGTGGGCTTGTCAAGACAAACAATGTGAAAAATATGGGAACCTAGAGAATAGGTTCCCGAGCAGTATCCTGTGTGGAGCAATATTTTATGGCCCTGAAGCAGATGCAGTGTCTTACTCTGTTCAGATCTGTCCTCAGTGAACACATACCATTTCAAGAGCAGCTGTGGCCCAGGACCTGGTGGGACATAGGAAATAAAGCAGAGGAAATATTAGAGGTATACCCCGGATGGTCTTAGGATGTCCTCAGGGTGGAAATTAAAGTAGCAAGCTGTTGGTCTTTGGTTCAGCTGTCTCACTGGATGCTGGCATCCACGCTGTTTTCTGGTCTTGGGGCTTCTTCCGTCACTGTCTCTCAAATATATCATCTCCTTGTGTTTGTGAGACAACACAATGAAAATCTAGACTTGGGCCCTTGGTATTGACACCATTCACTTCTGTGGAATCTCTTGCTGTATCCTGGGTGCCTGCAGCAGTGAACCTCTCAAGCCTCAGTCCTAAAACCTCCCTATTTCGGCTTGTTGCTCTTCCCACCACACCAGTTCTCCATCTGCTTCTTTCTGCTGGATGAGTCCTCCTCATTTTACTTTCTGGGTCTTTCAGGAGTTGGCTGGCACAGCCCTCCTTATCTAACAGATCCATCCCACACTGCACTTTGCCATACATGGCCCAGCTCTTACAGCCAAGCGACCCTCACTGGGTGGGAGACACTCCTGGCAAGCATCTGCAAAGACATTTTTCTCTCTTTTGAATTTCTGAAGAGTCACCACGTCCCTCAGCCTACCAGGTACACAAGCAGCTGGGGCTGCCTGGTCACTGGCTCAGAGCTTGCTTGTGTTACTGATACTTTGTCCTTCCCTCTCTTCTTTGCATGGGCCTAAATAAAAGTGGGATTGTGCAGAGGATATTCATGTGGCTTCATTGATTTCATGCTCCTAAATTAAGTGACTGAGTTAGGCTTCCTACAGAGGCAATAAAGACAGACAACATCTAATAAACATCCCAAGTTCTTCTACACTTTTCCATTGACTGCATCAGGAGCTTACATTTCTAACTTAAGTACTAGAAATAATCCCCCCGAGTCTCCTTCCCCTTCTTCTCTGCTAGTATGTCTAGAGACATAAAGTGTTGGGGAATTATCTGCGTAACAGAGAAAGAAAGGCTGGTGCTGATATGAAGAGGGCAAAGAGAAGAGGAACTGAGGAGAGCTGAGAAAGACAAGATTGGGGTGATGTGAATACGAAAGTGAAGCCAGGAGGTGAGATGAGGGAGTGAGAAGCATGAAGAAATCCCAAGGTAGAAATGAATTTAAGAGGCAGAGGTGAAGGAAAGATAGAGAAGGAAAAGTGGCAGTGAAGGAGAAGAGGAGAAAAGAGCAGCAGGAGTAAGTATGGTGTGTAACAGAAGTGTTTGCAAGCTGGCAGGCAAGTAAAAGCCACCATGAAAGAAAGATGCATTTGAAATGACACCAAATAGGAGCTTGGGAAAGAAGGGCCGCAGGAGATGTTAAAAATCTTGAGGAGAAGATCCTAAAGAGAGACAAATCCAGTGCAGCAAAGCAGCTGGGTTCAGGAAACAAACACTGATATGCTAAGGAATGACGCTGTAACAGAGGAAGGTTTATTTTAACACAGCAACAGAAATATTCAGAAAGGGGAAAAATATTTGCAGCAGTAAGTGTAGGACAAACTAGCACAGCAAAGGCACTAAAGGAAGAGTAGGATCAGAGAGCAAGGGTCTCAGCTTGTTGTCTTGGAGTCTTTCCAGGGACTTTAATGGGAGTGGGTTGGGCCCTGGGGCATTTAAAATGACTATTACACAGAACTTTAGCCAAAAACCATTCTCACAACATCTATGTAAAAATTACCTATCTTCAAAGCCATTCTGGAGATGCATGTATGCAGTTCCATTCCTGCCAATCACTGTATTATAAAGACCTAGAGGATTACTGGTCTCCCTGAGGTCTGACTTAGATTTGTGCTCTCTGAGTACACAAGTGTTGGCTGCTTGGGTTGCACCTTGCAAATGCAGGTAGCTCCATGGACCTACAAAGCACTGCAGATTAACTCCCAGTGAAATACGTACAGAGCTGGACCTAAGGTGGCTCCCTGTGGAAGGTTCTGCATAAATGTTCCCTGTGTGGGGCACATGGGATGCAGCAGTTTCCAGCCGTGCTTCTTTAATTCATGAGTTTTTGTATGGTGGTTTTGGAAGGTTGTTCCCTGCTGGACTGTTATCCCTCTTTCTTTCCTCCATGCAGTAGCACTCCTTCCTCCTAAAGAATGACCACGATGCCTCTGAAAGCAAACAAAGCATAGGACAGGTTTGGCAGGACCTTTCAAAAGAAAAATATTCCCTCTCTGTCTGAATGGTTGCGAATAATGATCTCTAGCATATTTAGTTCAGACTTCAAAGCCTTTGTCGCTGAGGCTGTGTCAAAGCTGATTTGAAACACAGACTGACATCAGTGAAAGAACTCACAGCTTATACAGCCCAGAACAGATTGACAGAGTACCTGTAACCACTTCGGTTAAGCTGCTTTTTAGAAATGATTAGATTTCCTCTCTTAACACCCTCTTCTTGACCTTCTGTCTCTGGTACCACCTGCAAAGCAAAGCATGGTTTTAATGCTGCAGCACAAGCAAAGGGTGCAAAGGTGCTGAGTGGCTGCAAAAGCACCCGCAGGCCCCTGGGCGCTGCTGTCCTGGTGCGGTGCTGGCACTGACCCTGCACTGCATTCCCAAGGGTTGCAGAAGGCTTTCCTGCCTATCGAGCTGCATTTGATGAACATCAGAGGGTAAAACAAGACGAGATGAAATCTGCCAAGCTTCGTTTCTGTACCCCACCCCTCTGTAAAGTGCTCAGCTGCTCGCCCTTCCTCCTCCGCGTGAGGAAGGAGCTGTTGTGGTTAAACCTTCTCTAAACCAAAGATGCAAACTGTTCAGATGCCAGGGTGATGAACATGAAACAAAAAGCACATGAAAGCAACCACCCAGCAATCCTGCCACTGTTGGAGGGAGCCCAGTTGTTGTTAGGCTAACTACATGGGCATGACATTGCCCTTTCCAAACTCTGGCAATGAATTTTCCTTCCCCAAGCCAAGCACAGCAAGCACAGCTGCCTCCATCCAAACACGCCAAACAAAACCCCACAGGGAATTGCTGCAAACAGTCGGTGCAGAACTTTCTGGAGTCCACCTTGCTCCAAGAAAATCAGGAAATGTTACTAAATCTCTCTTTTTTTTTTTTTTTTTTTTTTTTTTGCCGCAGACTGATGGCATGTTGTCTAAATTCACCTGTTGCCTGCGGCTTTCTGACGGAGGGTTGGTAAGCACTGATCATGAACATCCCAGGTTAGTGGTCCAAAAGTGCACAGGCATCACCAAGCACAATCAGCACCAACCTCACA
The DNA here is from genome assembly GCA_011076525.1 of Nettapus auritus. Lineage (NCBI taxonomy): Eukaryota > Metazoa > Chordata > Aves > Anseriformes > Anatidae > Nettapus > Nettapus auritus. Next base: position 70,452,121 of record CM021765.1, read on the forward strand.
GCATGGAGAAAGGCCATGGTCAAAATGGGGCTCCTTGTTAAGCTCTGGGGCAATCTGCTCTTGGCAAAACCTTGTTGTGTCTCCTCAAGAATGACTGCTTTTGTACTCATGTATTTATGTGCACAGAGAGATAGTCCATAGGGGATGTAGAGCAGTTCTAGTACTTCTAGGTTGCCCAGAGAGGTTGTGGAGTTTCCATCCTCAGAGATCTTAAAAATCGGTCTGGACAAGGTCGTGCTTTAGGTGGCCCTACTTGAGCAGGGGCTTGGACCAAATGACCTTGCTTTCAAACTCAACCATTCTCTGCTTCTAGGCTCTTGGAGAAATATCTCAAAGCAGATGACAAAAAACAAAAGGAGAGAACAGAAGTCAACAGGCAGCCTCCAAAATTGTAAGAGCGGCTTGGCTGGATTATTTTAGAGCTAGAAATAGATTAGGTCCTGCCAAGAGCTGCTGAGACTGAACCCTGCATTCGATTCAGTGACCACCTCAGACAAGGGATGCCAACCCAAATCTTTGAAAAATTCTCTGAACTTGTGTGCCTCCAATTCTGGATGCCAGCAACCTGTTTTTGCAGAGGCACTGTGTTGTTTTTTTGATCTCAGTAGGAGTTCTGGGTGCATAATATTCATGCAAATCAGGCTGCAGGTATCTGAAGTCAGGCAGCAAAAAACACAGGCGCCCCAAATTTCCAGGCCTCTTATTATGTAAATGCAGCTCAAAAATCTTTCTGTATTTCAGTTTCCCATGTTAATAAAGTTGTGACTCCAGTATGTTCCTCAAATAGAGGCTGGGAAGATAGTGATCACCTAGGAGGAGAAAAAAGCACGTCAGCCAGTTGTACCCATATTTAACATATTATTGAATAGAAAATGAGGATCAAAAGACCTCGATTTTACTCCTGGCTCTCCTTGCTCATCATAAGTCTCTGAACATACGAGGTAGTTCTCTCTGATCCCAGTTGTCCAGAACAACAGTACATATCTTGAAGAAGTGCTATGAGCTGGTCTTAAGGTTTGTAAAACCCAGGGGAGAGGTGATCAAATTTTTGCTGACTTTGCTAATTTGGTAAAGGGAATGTTTTGGGAAGAAGTACTGGTTCAAGTAAAAGAAAATCAGGATTTTTTCCTCTAGAAAAATATATTTTTTAAATCTTATTTGTTATTTTGAAATGTTCTACTTGATCCGTAGTGGTATATTCTCCTTCTTACTCTTTTAATATCTTCCTTTACAAATTCAGGTCAATTTTAAAATGAAAATTTCCACCCTGAAGTTTCCATTTGACATTTCTGGAACAAATACTTTTGGGGTATGCCAGACTAAAGTTTTTCAATACTACAAAAAAAAAAAAACCCTTTTATTTTTTCAACTGGAAATATTCGTTTCATTTGACCTGCATTTGCAAATCCTGTCAGCCTCTCTGAAATTCCATTTTTTTTTTCTGGCATATGTGATATTCACAAAAATATTTCAGCCAGTTGAAATGATTTTAGTCTTGTTTAGTTGGTTAGTGATTTGCAAACTGGACAGCAGCCTGCTACCTGGCAGCCAACTTGCCAAACGGTTCTTTATTTCTGCAGAGCAAACTTCTAGGAACTCCAGTTAGTAACCAGGGCCTTTATTAAGCACCACACAAATGTGTAAATCCAAGATTACCTGTGTTGTACAGAGCACTTGTTTGTACCAAGTAACAGAATCAGATGGAACAAGAAGGTGTTTGTGTGCTGCAAATGAACGAGAAGCTCCTGCTGGAAAGGCAGTCAAGTGAGGAAGGGCCTTGTCCCAAGTCATTGAAAGCAACAGGATGCTAAGGAGGAGAGACCAAGAAGTAACACAAGCTAGGTTTGGGGGCTGGCTTGCTGTTTTGTTCTACAGAGAACAGGCAGCGAGACAGACGTCAAAACACAATTAATTAAATGCTCCTTTTGCAGTTTCATTTCTGAGGCATTTCTGAAGCAGGAAATACAAATGAGCATTGAGGGGGGTGGTGATGGGGAGTTTCCAAAGGGCTTTTGGGGGTCCACACTGTGCCTGTTGGGAAGCCTGGGTATCAGACAGCCCAGCTGGTGCCTCCAGCCAGCTGTGCTGCACCCTGAGCAGCTCTGGCAGCTGGGCAACACCTGTGCTGCCCAGAGAGGGGTGGAAGAACCCACCTCACGTCCTCTGATATGCCACCAAAGCTGCAGTACCGCCACAGAGCGCTTGTGCTTGTGCAGCTCACCCCAGCCACCCCACCCCTGCTTCTGACAGAAACAGCTCCATGGGAAAGTTTCCATGGTGGATGGCATTGGCAGGCAGGCACTCCGAGGCCCCGGGCACGGCAGCACACAAGGAAGGAAGGAGCCAACGGACCTGTTCTGGCAGGCTGCAGAGGGGAGAGGGCTTGCAAGCACCTCAGCTGCACTGCTGTCCTCACCTGGGGTGAAACCCATCCCCGCAGCAGCTGGAACTCTGGGGCATGTGCTGGGCTGTCCTGGTTCTGTGTGGCCCCGGCTCCATGTGTTGCTGGTGGTGCCCAGGAGGCCTTTCCCCTTCCCCAGAACTTCCAAAAAAGAGCAGCAAGTAGAGGCAGGGTAACCCCGGGTGTCACAGTCCCTCGTGGGCACAGAGCTGCTCCCGGCATGCTGTGTCCCCAGAAGAGGGGTACCCACTCTGCAATGGGTGGATCCAGCTCTCAGGGCGAGGGCTGGCACTGTGGATCATTTTGGCATTTGCAACACGGAGCTGGGCTATGAGGAAGCCAAGCCCACCACGGCGTGTCCTCCTCTGCCCTGCAATGCTGTTTCCCTCCAGGCACTGCGTGAGAAAGTGAGCATGTATTTAATCGCCGTGGTGGCACAACATCCAGATGTTTTGAATGCTTCTGTGGATTCCTCCTTGTTTGTGATGTGGTTAGGGTAGTTGGCAGCGAGGTGTGGGGTTTTCTTCTTTGTGTCAGAGGGGAGAAAGTGATAACCTGCTGTGATAGACGAGTGTCTGTGCTTGCTACAGCCATACTGGGTAGGAGTGCCTTGGTGCTGGAGGAGCTCAGGACCCCAGAGGCCTTTTGGCAAGGTGCACATGGCAGCCCATGGGTGAAGGCTTCTGGCTCAGCCCCTCTGCCATGGGATGGAGATGGAGTAGATGAGCAGAGAGTGAGAGTTTCTGCCCTGCTCAGCTCCACCGCATCCCAGATGCAGCTCTTGAACAAAAATCTTGCACATATTTTATCTCAAACAAAAACAGATTTTGGTCGGGACACCGGAGTCAAATCTGAGACTACTGGGTGCAGAGCTGGAGTTATGCTTCACCTCTCTGGCCTTATCTCCAGCTGGACCTAGGCAAAGGACTTCCCCATGAAACAAAATTAAGCTCCTGATAGATATTTTTGCAGCAACTGTCTGATAAGTGCCACGCACTGACCTTAGGCGAGCTCTCATCCTTACACCTGCTGCATTTCTGCTTCTGCATGCCATGGTGATAATGGATGTTGTGGTTCCCTTCTTGGGTCAGGCATTTGATTAGTGTCAATCTGGTTTCATTCTTGCTGTGCCAGTTTATCACAATGGGTTATAGGGCTCTGCTTCCTGGGAGGGTGCTCTGGGGAACAACACGGTGGTGTTCACAGCAGCAGAAGTTGTTGCAGACCTGGGCTGTATTTTCTGTATCTCCTTCTGTGGTGAGTGCATACAGCTGTAACTCAAAAACCTCTTTCAGCTTGTATGTTTTTTCTCCTTGATGCTCTTGAGCATCCTTTTCTCCCTTGCTGAGGCTGGAAGAACAGCTTTGCATCTGTGGCTATAGCTATTGCACCAGTAGGGCTCCTTACCTTATCAGCTGATCCAGTTTTCTGAAAACCAGTCCAAAGGTCATGCAGGAGGTGTTTGATGGTGGTGGTTGTGTGTTTTTGTTTTTGTTTTGTTTTTCCAGAAAAATGTTTCTGCATTTTAGATACAGTCTAAAGGCCCACACAAAGAAATATTTTCTAATTGTTCCTGATGCAATATGTTTGGCAGTGAGAAAAAAATGTGGGTGGGGAGTACAATACCTATTGCAATATCCTTCTCACCTCCTCACAGGGGGAGGGAAGAGAACAAAAACAATTTGTCTTTGGCAAGCATTTATGTTTTTCAGAACAGGAGAATGAAGTTGTGGAATGTTAATGCAAGCAAAGGTCTGTACACTTAGTGTAATATCTATGCAAGGGTGCAAAAAAGCTAAGCAGCCTGCGGTGCTAAATTAAATTAACCTGTGATATATTTAGGGGAAGAAACAGAGCAGAGGTACCAGCAGCCAGGAGAATTTGGTTGTGAAGTGACTGACTGTGAGCATGGCTAAGGCAGTCTGGGAGAAGGGCTCAGGCTGGGGAGCTGGTGGTCTCAGGGTGGTATGGCTCAGCTGCCAGCATGCTGGCACCAGCAAGTGGTCACGCTCAGGGGATTTCTGGAGGCAGCTGCCACATGAGGTTGTGGCAACGGGAGCTCCTCATGTGATGCCAGATGGCAAAACTGAACCCCACAAAATCCCCTCACTGCTGTTCTTGGACTTTACCACACAGCCAAGGGCCAGAAGGGTTCAAGGGAAGGGGAAATTGCTCAGGGGCAATCGGGGATGTTAGGAAAGTACCCGTGGCCTCTGCGAGCAGAGCTTGCATCATCCATTGCCTTCCCCTAGCTCACATTCACAGAGGCTGTGAAGATCAAAACAGTGGTGGGAGCTGGCAAGCAAATATCCTGGGGATTTTAGAGCCTGGGAATTACAGCAATCTTGTGTGGAGGTGGTTACTTCTGTGGCCAACTCCTGATCCAAGACGAAAGGTCTGGTTTTCAGAGGGTGCTGGAAGTGTGCGTTGCAGTGCCAAGGCAGCAGCCTGGAGACTTGTGATGTGTTTTGGGTAATCAGATGGAACGTGCACTGAAGTGAACTCTCTTTCTGGCAGGTTTTTGTCTTGAAAAGGATGGGGTTTCTCTCTAAAGATGACACTAGGGTGGTCTTGCCACAGGAGACCACCATGGAGGGCAGCAACACTGTCTGGGAAGACTTGGTGCTCCTGCTGCATGCAGGGGTAGTGCCTGTGGAAGGAGGCAGTGTCTGCCCACGGGAACGGGGCCTCCCTGTGCCAAGTGTGGGAGTGCCCTTTGCTGCTTCTCCTGCCTTCAGTGCTCCTCTGCCCTGCTCCTCTGTGCACATGAATGCTCAGCATGGGGCTGTTTTGAAGGACATCAGCCAGCTGCCTGCATCTGCTTGGACAAGCAGGGCAGATGCTAGCTTTCTTATCCCGCAATGTGCAAAGGAATTCAGTTTTCCAGCCTGGTTTGCTAGGAAGTGAAGTGCTGTGGAGCTGCACTGGCTAGGGATGGGTGGCAAGATGACAAGAAACACAAAGGAAACAGCAGCATGGAGCTCCATGGGAAGTAAACAGTGAGCTGGCCCACGAGGGGATCCAGATGGGCTGTGGTTTCCCAGTCACTTTAAGCAGACCGAAGTTTTTCCCTCTTCCCACTTCGGGATGCAAATTCCCACTGCCCATCTTGCAACAGCATTAGCATTTGCGCAGTCAGGCAGTGAGTCAGATGGGGGCACTGAAGTGGCTGAAACCCATCCTTTTCTTTCTGTTTGGGTCATTTTTGCCTAGGTCAGTTTGCTTAGTGGTTGCAAAAGGGCTGGTGCTGACACCAGGAGGGCGATGGGAAGGTGAGAGGACCTGGGTTTACCAGAATAACACCTATGGTTAAAGATGTGGAAGAGAGGTCCCTTGCTCTCAGTCAGGGTGTCAGGTTCTGTTGGCTGGTCCAGAGAATGGGTCATGGGAGCTGTCAGAGCCGGGAAGCTGTTTTTTTGCAATATTTTTCAGCTTTTTTCCCTTGTTATCCTCAGTTGCAGCTGTGTGTGCCTCTTGTGTCTGCAGCTGCTCCTAGAAGCTGCGTGTTGTCTCCTGCTGGTTTGCAAAAACTCATGCTTGCTGGTGGGTTGCCTCTTCTTTTACGCTCAGGTGCATCCATTCCTTTATTAGGATGGATTTACCATGTTATGGTCTCACTTTCGTTGCACTTTAAGATGCTCTTATTCTTCACAGATGGAAAAGGTGGCCTACATGCTGAGGGACATTGTCTATGTCCACGCCTCATGATTTATATTCAGTTTTACTTTGTTTCTGCACTCATAAGATTTAAATTACAACCAAACAGTTTGTCTCGATTGGTCATGTCATTACTACAGCAGCTGGAATACTCTATGAAGCTGGAGTTAACCCCTCCTGGTTTGAGTCCCTGTGCAGGATATGGGGCAGATGCTGCCACTGAGGAACAAACTCCTTGGGGAAGCTGGGCTTAGTGACAGAACATATTACTGGCCCTCATTCATAGCATGAGGCCTGTGAATTTTTTGTAGCTTCATAGAGATGCTGCAAACATTGCTGTGAGATGGGAAATAAAAGAACAAAAGATGATTTTGTGGATTGGAATTGCTCTCTTATTGCATACAGACCTCATGTGGCTCAAACCCGCAAGAAGCTCCTGTCTTCAGTAAAAAGTATCGAAGTGGAAAAAAATAGGAGTGAGCGGAAGATTCTCATTTTCTCAGGCTAGGACTGCTTAAGTGTCTCTTGAAGAGGTGAATCAATTGTTTTCCCTTTGCTTTTCTGGCACTAATGAGCTCAATACAAATAACCTTGTGCACAACCAACAGGTGGGGAGGCATGGGATCTTGTTGCACTCTCCGCCACAGCAGCAGCTACAGCTGCTTGGGAAACACTGGCAACACTTCTTTCTTGCTTTTGTTCTGAAAAATGAATTCTCAACCCAAGATGTGAAATTTGGTTGACATTTTTTTAGATGACGGATGAAAAGGGGCAGAGCTGAGATCTTCCCTTTTATTTTTATTTTATTTTGTAAACAAAAGCCAGGAGGAAAACAGTTGTTTTGAATTTAAAGAAAATGTTTTCATTTGAAAAATGAATAATTTCCTGAAGGAGTTACAACTAAATGAAAAATGTCCCCTTCTCTCTAAAATTCTCTCAGATAAATATTTATTCTTTTCCAATCGGCATCTCACACTCGTAGCTCTGTGGTTTGCTTTCCTGCAGGGACCAGGCGTCTCTCACTCCAGCCCTTCTTGTGCTGCACACATCTCTGGCTTTGGCCATAGATGCTGCAATTAAGGCACACCCCCCAACCCTTCTGCCAATGGCCTGGAGATGAGATGACCAATGATGATGAAGCATGAGTCCAAAGCAATGCACCACTTCTTCTGTAAATGTTACCTCAAACTGTTGGGTTGCGCCTGTCATGAAGGTGAAAAGGTGGCTTTATCCTCTCGCTAGTGTCACCTGCACTTCCTAAACCAAGATTCTTTATGTGATCATTTCCCTAGTTGGACAGCTGCTGCTCCATCGGTGTTGGATGAAGCTGTGTTTGCCTCAGGAGGCACAGTGCCCATGCCATGCAGTGGAGGAGTCACAGTGTGGCAGGCTCAGATGGACCTGCTGGATGGAGACCTTTCCTACAGACACTGCTTTGGGCTGCTGGAGACTTCTTTAAAATGCCTTCAGGCATCCTGCCTGGGCAGGTCACCAGTGCCACTTGGGAAAGGGAGGCACCAAAGGCTGAGCCTAGTCACAGGGGTTTGGGCAGATCTGATGGGGACACTGCTGACCCTTGCTGCAGTCAGGAGTTGAGTGCCATCTGATAGCTTTTACTTCTTGAGCATGTAATGATTTGACACAAACAGCAGATAAACGCATAGGAAACATGAGGCTTACCGGGTGAGATTTGGTTTCCTGAATGCAGGCATCATGGTTGTCCTAAGATGTTGCTTCTGGCTCCTCTCAAAAAAGTGCACATCTCCAGCAGATCCCACCACACCTTTCCAGATATATTGGGTATCTCGGGGGGCACTTGTCACTTGTGTCCTGCTCCTGTCCTCTATCTATGGAGACCAGCCCTTGTGCTATGGCTTTCAGTGGGAGTCCCTCACCCAACCCTTTGTACACCACTGAGCACTGCATGCTTTGTGCTCATTCCTCCGCCCAAGCTCCTAAAAAGAAGTAAAGAAGTCTACACCTGCAAGTGGCAGGGGCTTTACATTGGGCAAGGAAAACTATGCTAGATCAATTTAGAAAGAGCAGTACAAGGTAAGGTTAATAACATGCACAAATAAAGAAGTGATGGATTTAGGAGCCTAAATGAGCAGTTGGATTTCCAAATGAAAAAAATGGTGGCTTCTGTTGAATTCAGTGAAAACTGTGGGTTAATCAGTCCTTTTGGAAATCAGGTCATATATTCTTATGCCTTCAGATGGACTTCACTTAATTTTATGAAGCCTTACTGTTTTACAGTCGAGACTTATCCTTTGGTGTGAAAACATTTCTAATGAAATTCTTCTGATTGGAAAACACATGACTTGATAGCCCTAGACGCATTGGTCCAAGATAATTGTGTTTGAATCTGATTTTATGTGTTCAGTTCATCTGTGCTGGGAGCTGATAGATGTCAGTACTGAATCCAGGTCTCTGCAAAGAACCATCAAAACAACAAAAAAAAATATGTTTTTGACTCTGGGGTGGTAACTGGCTTGGTTGAGAAGGCTGCTGTGGGGGTTAAGTTTTGTTTTTGTGTCAAACCCTCTGGTTTTCCTGGGAAGTCTATTTTCTGTGGACACTGCTTGCGCCTCTGTATCACACAGATTTATACAGCCCTAATTTCCACTGGCTTATCAGAGCAAAGGTGTTGATTCATGCATGAAATTGTTAACGCTGGAACAGCAGATCTGTCTGTCCTGATTTCTTCCTATTCTGTATAATGTTGAGGAAATTTGAGTTAGACTATTTCAATTGAATGTTGGGTGAAGTCCTGGCCATGTGAGATTCAGTTGCCTGTTAATTATTCCTACTTGCCGATGCCACTGAATTTTTAGGAGCAAAATGGGATGTGAGCTGGAGAGGAATATGAAGAGGAAGAAACCTTTGTCTATGAGACAGCATGTTCCCAAGAGTATTCACAAATGCTAAGAATATTTTGAAAAGAAATAAGGAAACAGACAGCCTCTTCTGCTGATATATTTGCTACTCTGTCTGCAGGCATTTGCCCAAGGTTTCTTTCCAGATCAGGGGAAAACCTCACACCTCATCTGGAGGTTTGGAACAAGCATGGTTTTGGGGTTACCTGGGCTCTCAGGGACCAAAATGGGACCTCAGTGTGGGCTTCCCTTATGCTTTTCTGATTCATGTCAGCCTGTTTAAAGGAGACTGCCTTTGCAGCTTTTCCTGCAGGATCAGCTCAGCAGCACCCCAAGAATAAAGCATAGCTGCATCCTGCAGCTCGCCACCTTGGAAGCAGCGCCTCTGGGAGACTGATGTATAATGGAGTCTCAGTTCCTTCCTTGCATTTCAAGCATTTTTAGTTGGAATAGAAGAGTGTGAATTGCATTGATTGCAGTTGGTAAGGATATTAGTGTATAGGTGGGAATACTGTGGTTTACAGGAAGCAAAAGAATAAGAAAGAATACAGGAAGAATAAGAAAAAAAAAGCCTAATGATTGGAAGTAGTGTTGAGATAGAGTTAAATCAAAAGGAAGTCAAAGATTTTAATGCTAGGGATGATAAACCTTAGATGCAAGTGCGGTGGAGTCCTCATTCTTCAGGTCTTTGAATGGAGACTGGTTCATATCCTGCAGAAGTGCACTAGCCAAGTTACTGACCTTGGCCATGCCCTTGGGAGGGCAAGTCCAAACAAAATGGTCTCTGGTGCATAGGACATGTGGTGACCACCACTCCCTGCTTTCAGCTTTGTGCTTTGCCCAGACTGTCTTTCATATTCCTTCCTTGCCTCAGCTTTCATCTGCCCTGTCTACTTCTTTTCCTTGCTTTCATCTGAGGGGTCAAATATTCATGTATTTACAGAGCCCAGGGGAAACAATACCTGCTTTGTTCGAGCTGTCTTCACTCCAGTTCCTTCTCTTTACCTTGTCAAATACCAGGAAGGGCTCACTTGAAAACTTCGTCCATTTAGCAGAGCTTGGATTCACATCAACAACCCCAGGCTAACAGTGTTTATCAGGCGGCACAAGATCAATTCTCATTCCTTAACAGTTATCACTCTTCCTGTTGCGGCTGTTCTCCAACACTTTGAGAAGCTGGGAAACTTTATGCACAGGTGTTTGCAGGAGGCAGAAAGACTGATGTGTCCCTGAAGGTTTTACAACTGATTTTATCAGTCATAACGACCTCTGTTGCCTTAGGCGAAGGCTCCGTGTTTTCTTTGTTCCCTAAATGTTGGTTGTAGTACCAGGGAGCCCATTCAGTGCAGCTACAGATGCATGGTCTGCCTGGAGTCACATTGGTGTCCCAGCCTGGCTCCTGTGCTGGTACATCTCAGAGCTCTGCTGAGGTTGGTGGAGCCACACACACATTTCCACTGACAAATGGACAATATTGAAGTAAACATGCTCTGCCCCAGTTCTCTATAGCAGTTGCCAGATCTGTATTTTTATCATCATTTGTATGCTTAGCCTGTCTGACAGGAATCACAAGAAGGAATCCATGTCCTGCACAGTGAACCATCACATGCATCCTAAGCCTTACCCTTTAGCAGGTCATCCAGCCAGATGCACATGAATGGTGAAGACCTGGTCAAGAAGCACACTGGTTGCCAGCTTATGGCTATCAATGGTGGAAAGCAGTCATTAAGCAACATTAATGATGTCCTTATGAGCAAATGAGGGCTGTTAAAGCAGGGATAGAAGATTATTGCCACAAGAGAGGAAGAAAAAAAGCCATTTCACTGATGAATCCAGCTCCAGCTGAGCAAGCTGGTGTGTGGCAGATGTCTATCTCTGTAGGGAGAGCTGGCTGCTGAGCACCCACATCTTCTCTCTCCTTTCCTTAAGGCAATGAGGTGAGAAAAGCGTGGACTGAAGAGAAGAAGGTGGAAAGACAGGCTCTTTCACTTTTTTTGCTTTGGCTGCAAAGCAACATAATTTCTGAGTAGTTTGGGAAAACAGGTAGGAACATCATGAACATCCTTGCTGTTGCAGCACTGCCCTGTGTGGCACAGAGGCTCTGCCAAGGGACTAGTGCAAAAAATGTTGTGTAAGGACAACTTAGCAGCCTTCATGAAGCTCTGCATCTTTCTTGAAATCCTTCTTCCCTTGTTCCCCTCCATTTCCCCTCCATTTCCAAATGCTGATGAAGGTGAGTCTTTCTGCAGTCCAGCTGAGGATACGTTCAACCACATTCACCTCTCAGAGTAGCACCAAGCAAGCACACCACATTACCATTGATGCTGTCACTGAAGAGAGACTTACTGAAGTATTTGTCTATATTGCAAATATTCTCCTATCAGGTTGGTTTAATTTGGCATTGTTTCCAGCTCTGCTGTGCTTTGCATGGAGTGAGAAGGGATGCTGCTGTCTGAAGCAGATCTGGACAAAATGATGCCCAGGGTAAGTCCAGCACAGCAGGCACAGCCCAGGGTGCATGAGAGTCCAGCATGGAGCGACACATCCACGTGGCCCTTCCCAACATTAATATTTCACAGGTGGCTTTTTCTGGATTTCTTGGAAGCAGTGTGGGTTTAAAACTGAAACCAGGATTATCTGAATCACTTTTGGTCTCTGTGGGGGAAAACAAGTGTGCTTGCTTGCTTGCTGGTGCCTCACAGGTGGAGTCTCATCTGGGAGAAAGGAAAAAGTTCCTGCCAAGTGTTACTTTAAAATAGGTTTCTACATAATCAAAAAAATGCTGCAGTCAGTACCTCACTGGCAGCCTTGATAAGTCCTGGGTGTATGTAGACAGCAACTGAAGTCCTCTGCCACCCTTGCAAAGTCTCTCCTGGTCAGCACTGGGAGGTGTTACAAAGGGACTTGGCACTGTGGAGCCAGCAATAGCTGTGGTCTGCAAACGCATGCGTAACCCATGATCCCCTTGCTGGTATTGGCTTGGTAGCTTTCCTTTAGAGAGGAATCAGTGTTGAAAATGGAAGGCAAAAAAATGTACTGAGCACATGCTGCTGGGCCTCTCCTGTGTTGCAGCCTCCAAAGGGTGTTCTTCCAAGATCTCTGGCTTCAGAGGCAGCATCAAGCCTATTGCTGAAGGGAGTGATAGCCAAAACCGCCAAGAACTTCCATACACCTTCAACCTGCAGTGGTTGTCATTGTTTAGAATGCACAGAAAGCTGAGATAGTGTGTAGGATACATTTATTTCCTCTTCTAAAACGAAGGGAAATAGCCTGAAGGGACAGAATTGCAGAGCAACACACAGTTTCCTTCTTGTGTGATGTCTTGGTTCAGAGGGTTTTGTTTAGCACTTAGTCCTTTGCCTCATGGTTTAAAAACAACAACAATGAAAGGAAAACAAGAAGAAATACTGAACAAGAAGCAGCTGGGTAGATAACCCACAGATCAGCCAGATTGTCATGGGTTCATCCCAAGCCATAGCTGGGATCTGAAATGACTTCAACCCACCACAAATTTCTCCTAGGAGCACCAGATGTGGCTGATGTGCCACAGCTGGGACTCACTGATCATATGTGTTTGTTGTGACATGTGGTGGTTGTGACCACACTGCCATAAGCACGAATAACCCCACTCGGCAGGGGAAAAGCAGTCCTGCAGGGAGTGATGGACAGCAGCAAGAAGAGCATGATGCATCACCTTGCTGTCCCCTCAGCATCCAGGACCTGGTGGCATCAAAGCTCCTGTGTCTCACCTGCTTAAGGGTGAAGACAGGATAATGAGGATGCCCTTTTTTGCAACAGCAGCACGTCAGGGGTTTGCTTCTAGACTGGTTTGCTAAGATGAATACTGCAGAAATAATTATTTTTCTCAAATTCTTTGTGCTGGCCTATTTAGCAGGACACAAAAGCTGCAATGAAGTCAGCACACCATCTCACTATTTTTTAATTTTTGCTTCTGCGTGGTCTCCAAGACAAGGGAGGAGAACCCCGTATCCCCATCTAGGTAATATTTGGGTGTTCTGCTGATCTCTAAGGGCAGGTGGCATGGTAAATACTCCAAGGGACAGCATTAACTTTCCCAAACAAAGCTTCCCAGGGAAGATCCAGGGTCTGCTTACACACATTTGGGCATGGGAAGTCTGCAGGTTTATCTTCCTGATTGAAAGCAGATGCTTTGTACTGCATATACTCAGGTACCATTGTTCTTAAAAAGAAAGGACCTTTTAGCAATGATTGCACCGACAAAATTTGGTATTCCTGTTTTTATATTAAATCTTTTTTATTGAGATGATGTAATTACAGGCATTTTAAAAATTATTTGCAACTCACTGGCCCTGAGAATAGGCTTTTTTGTTTTTGTTTTTGTTTTGTTACATTCATTTGATTCAGTCCCTTAACCCTACACCTTAAAAAAAAAAAAAGCCACCATCAATAAAAAGACTAGAATTTTATTTAAAAAACAAACAAACAAAAAACAAACAAACAAACAAAAACCCCTCAAACTGATGCATTCTGGATTTGCACAGGGTTGCAGTCTGACAAAGAGATCTGGAGAATGCATGCATGGATTGAATGCATGCACCTGGGGATGGTGGCAGCAGCCTAGTGTTCACAGGAAGGGCCTCAGTAGTGTTCTTGGGATGGAGAGGCGGTTCAAAGGTTTCCAATGTCAAGCCAGAAAACATTTTGTCATGGACCTGCAGCATGTCCTGCCTGACTGCTTGTGCCTCGTTCAGCCTTGCAGCAAGCTGAAGGCAACGGAGGTCCCACCGGACTGTAAGGCGTGGAGATCCTTTGCTGGGCATTTCTTGGGCTCTTTCTCCCTTTTCCTGCTTGTTTTGGTGGGAAAGGCAGAAAGTTTGGCTTCTGTGCTGCTGGCAAATCTACACTGGGAAATCAGAAGCTGGGGAGAGGAGGCAGGTGTCAGGGCTGGTGGAAAGATGATGTTGCCTTTGCTAAGCCCACACGGGCAGCCAAGTGTTCCTGTAGCTCAGCATGGGAATGCTCTGTTTGGGCTCCATGGATATACCAACGGGAAGTGAGGTAGAGGGGAATCCACTTACTGCAACTGCTGCAGCCTGTTTTATTCTTAGTTATTTTTATTTTGTAGTCATAGCTGATAAACTTGCTGATAAGGCCCCAAGGATCAGTTTGCACCCTGCAGGTCCCTCACCATGTCCTGAGCTCCCTGCAACCTGCACAGTAGCAGCATCACCCACGCCTCTGGTGACCATGCCCCACAGCACCAGGAGCAGGACCTGCCAGGATGCACCTCTGTGGGAACAGCCTGATCCAGACTGGCCTGAACCTCCAGAGAAACCTATGACTGCAGTGGAGAAGCAGTTGGACTAAGATGTCCTTTGTGTGTGTGAACTGGAAGGTAGTTCCTGACAGTCAGCAAAAATAATCTTTTTCCTTTGACTTAGATTCTGTGGGTGCAAATGACTGCATTTTTGGTAAAGGTGAATATTTCCTGCACCAAATTTCCCCTACAAATTTTACCTATGGGGCCACGTGTAATTTTGGGATTCCTTGCTTTTTCTTGCCTTACACAGTGCTGAAGACAAACTTCTTGCAAGCATACATGGTAAGCATATGGGCTTACACTGATGGATTATCTCAGGTTCCCTATGTTTTGTATTGTCCACCTTGACCATGACAAAATCATGTGGCTCAGAAAGCACTTTAAATAGAAGCTTCCTATTGTCTTTTTTTTTTTTTTTTTCCCCTAGCATCTTAACAGTAGCTGGAGCAGGAGAAAGAAAATAATGCAGTGCATGCAGGCACCACAGCCCAAGCAGTAATGGACATGAATTGTTCAGTGCAAACTGTGTTTCTTTCTACTGCTGAGCATCCTAAAAAACAGAAGAAACCAGCAAGAGACTTTCTTTACATTGACAGTTCTGGTGTTCCCACTTCATCTATCATTCATAATCTCCTCTGCATTATTCTTTTGATCACCCCAGGAAGACACGTCCCAATTCCCTCCATGCTACATGTTAAGAGAGAGGACACGCAGTACCCTCTTCACTCCAGCTACAGAGGCACAGCCTCAACTTGGGTGCCCTTGAGCAAGGTATCACCTTGGCCCCTTGGTTTCAAGGAACATTTCAGGCCTGTGAGCACCGGGATCCCTGTGTCTCACACCTTATGAGCTCTAAGTACTTCAGAGTCATGGCAGTGACAGGTCATCTGCTCATCTTTCCTCTGCACACTCCTGCATCTTTTATTTTGAGGCAGAAAAAATCAAGCACTTGGTGTGCTGGGACTTATAATATTGACTATTATATAATAAAAAAATGTGGCTGGGAAAAGCTCAGGGAAAGATGTATGCTCCGTAATTCCTCATCAGATACTGGCTCTGAAAAATCTCTTCTCATTGTATGATGCCTATCTTTGCCCTTAACAAAGCCTTTCCTTCTAAAGTTGTGACTCAATAAAGTCTTTTGTGAGCTTGGACTGTCTCTATTTAAACATACTGCCACTATCCATTGCCAAGTACTATTTTTTCTTTTTGTTTTCTGGATAGATTAACCCTCTTAACCCTCTTGTTAAGTATAGGGTAAGATCAAAAGTCATGTTAGTAGAATAGCTGATAGAAGTGCTACCATGGAAATGTACCTTTTTTTTTGTTTGTTTGTTTGTTTGTTTTTTTTGGTAGGAATGGATTAGATTAACCCACTATTTTTTTTTCCCATTTCTAGTATTCATGTTCCCATAAAGAGGTTCTCTGTTTTTAATGAACTGGTGTGGACTTGATTTCTTCCAGATGTCATGTGATTCCTGCAGTTTCTCCCTTTGCAAGTATCATTTCTGCTGCTAGGTATTCTTCCCATTAAAAGGCCCACTGCTGATGGATGGCTGGATACCTGGACACAACAGACTTCCCTGTCATGATGGCCCAACCAATGTGAAATGAAAAAGGCCAGTAGTTTCTTTAGTATCAGACATTAAGGGCTGCTGAGCTTCTGGCAACCAAAGTAGGAGTGGCTTTTTGCCTCATGCAATGCACCCTCATGATGCAAACCAAATCAGAGGTGTAAAAAACAGGGTACCTTGCAAAGAACAAAAACAAAACCCAAGAAAGAAACATGGATCTAGGGTTTCTTTTTTTCTGGTCTTTTAAATCATGTTAAAAACAGGCAAGCTGAGACAAGATTCTTGTATGGCAAAGCTGTGGGGTGGGGAAGAGTTGTGAGAGGCATAAACAAACAAAGCCAAAATCAATTCCAAGGTATCAGTATAGCTATTTGGTCTCTAGTACTCTACCATCAGTTTTTAGACTGGTGAATCACCTACCTCACAGTGGCACAAAAAGATCCTGGAGTAGTTTCTGAGTAGTACAAACCATATGATGTGTCCCTTTGCATTGTCCTTAAGACGTAAGGAACAGTCCTTCACCTTTCACCCCAAAATTGCTAGCAGGTATAAGAAAAAAAATCCCTTTTGTAATTTCAGATGTTTCAGCCTTTGCTTTTTTATCAAAGACTTTGAGCTGAAATTCTGCTTTGTGCATATATTGTGGGGTTTACATATAAACATATATATATATATAAAATGTTTCTCTCTATATACATATATATTTATATTTGTCCCTGCCCCTATACCCCCCACTCCATTCTATCACCTCTTTGCTAGAGGGAGGGACAATGTCAATGTCAGTCTATTGCAGAGGTTTGTCACATTTATTTTTCTCCTCCCTGGAGCACTTAGGTGATTGGTTTTGGTCCATATGCCAGCAGTCAATAGCCACTTGCAGGACTCATGAGCCCAAACTATGCTGGGATGCTATCCCATCCAATACACGAAGGGTGACTCCTCTTCATTTGACAGACATGCGTGGTAAATTCTTTTGGTAGCTTCAACACAATTCCCAGTCACAGCACATATACATCGATCCAAGCAAACTGGAACCCTTGACCAAATCCCTCCTGTGTTGCTATTGTTTTATGCAGTGTTACGTCATGAGACTTGCACAGAAAATAAGAGCACTCTATTTCCATAGGAAAGCCTTCCCCCAAAAAAAGCATAATCTGATGTCTTGTCCTATGTGAGATAAAGAAAATCAAACTGCATGTTTATTAGGGAAAAAAAAAAAAAAAAGAAAAACAACAAACAAACAAAAAAAAGAAACCAAAAGGAAAGAAAGAACTCAAGGGAGACTCTGTAGGAACAGTGAAGTAGTGCATAAGTCCAGGCTTTCTCCCCTTTACTTTTCTGCCAGCACCACTTCTGCCTGTTAGTTTGTTTTGTTAAGGTGCTTCAGGTCCTGCATGGTCTTCAAGCTAAGTGGAGACTGCAAGTACTGCTTCTGTGTTGTTGCTTCTCCTCCCAAACTGTGCCAGCCATCCAGGCAGACATTTCTCACGTGGACACACAGAGGCGGTGCACCAGTTCCCTTCAGCACTCATCTTCTTGGTATGTTTGTTCATCTAGTTCCTGGGACTCAAGGTGCTCAAGGCGGTCTGTTCTGCCACTCATAATCTCATCTGGGGTCTTCATGAACCTGCAAAACAGAAACAAGTTGATTTCCCAGTGGTCGCAGCCTTTCTCCTTATCAAGATGCTGTGGCCCCTGACGTCTATAGCTCCCCAGAATCATCTTTGCTGTATCCTGTGGTATGACTTGGTATTTCCCAGCTTTTCCCCAGCCTACTGGTATCTTTCCTCCCCATACATGGAAATGAAGTAAGAAAAATCACAAGCATTTACTCCTGCTCCCTTTTTCTGAAGTCCAAATCTGAAACAAAGCCCACAGTCTTTTCCAAAGAATGATATTTACTTCTTTTTCCTCATATTGTTTGCTGTTGCCATGTAAGATGACAGTAAGCCACATGTCCACTCGTTTACAGAGTCTGGTGACAGAAATGTAAATGATCTTTACTGTCAGTGTACTTCAAAGCAAATCACTTGCAAGGCATGGTGAGGCAGAAGGCTACTCATTTCTGCCAGCTTGTGTACAGGTGAGTGAAGACGAATATGAAACACCAAAAGAGCAGGTCTGGAAAAAGCCAACGACCAAGTCAGAACAAGCTCTGGGAAATGAAAAAAGCCCTGACAGAAAACGTTTTTGGGCTAAGCTTTAACTGGGAAAAGGGAACTGTGCACAAAGACAGTATCTTCCTGTGTGACTGTAGCCAAGTGTAATTGCAACGTAGCAGTGTCCTCTGTAAATACATGACACTGCTCCCAGCACTAATGTCTTGATGCAGTAAGTCTGCAGGGGGCTAGAAACAGAAACTGCCTCTGGGGAGGCATGGCAGCCATAGGAAATGGGAAAGGACATCCACCAGCCTGCAGATCAGGTCTGCAGTCTTGATCTTTGCCAGGATGCTTTTGTGTACCACTGCATACAGACAGCACAGAAGAGCTCCGTTTTTTCTTTCTGGATTTAATGGCGCAGGAAGAAAAAATGGCACAGGAAGGATTAAATCCTAGTTTAAACACAAACCACTTTCCTAACTTATAAGTACTTCTGGAAAAATCAGAATAGGACATGTTTATGCTGGAAGTGTTACAAAATTTTGTATTTTTTTTTCATTAATTATGTACTGGCTAACATTCAGCAGTACAAAATGTGTTAATCAGAGGAATTTTACTTAGGTTGTTGATGTGCTCAGTATCCTGGCCCTGGTGAAAACAAAACCACCTGACAGGAGCCTCATTACTATCAGTGACCCAGAAAAATCACTTCTGAAGCTAATGGGCAAGATTTGCCTCCTGTTCTGCCTCTGAGGTTATAATGTTTAGGGCTTTCAGTTTGAAATATACAGAGACTCTTAGCAAATGCGTAGCACTGCCTGGAACTAACCTTTTGCCACCCCTTCTAATTTTGGAAATCATGTGCACATATGCATTTATGAAAAAGAAATCAGCTATGACTCACTGCTGTGTCACTCCCATTTGTATGCTGGAAATATTCTGCCGATATAAATGGTGTTACGGTGCTGAAAAACTAGCATACAGAAGTGATGAATCAGTCCCTGGCTATCCAGTGAAAACTCACCAAAGCCTACAGGCCAGACCATGCCCTGATTTAAACCCTGTGCTTGTCCTGTTGATCTTGAGTGAGGATGAAATCAAAATGGAACAATACCACTGTCCCCCTACCTTCTGTCTGTTCTGCTTCCTAAATCACGTGGAAGATAGACTGATCAGAACTGTACAGTATTACTTTGGGAATTCTTTCTGGTCTGTGTTTTAAGTCATGTCATGGAACTCAAAGTATTTGTAATAGCATTTGAATAAATTGAAAAGAAAAATCAAACAACCAAAAACAACAACAAAACCAAACCAAAACAGAAACCCTAACAAACAAACCAAAAGAAAAATCAACCAGACCAGAACTACCTGCCAACAAAGATACAGTATCTATGACTTCTTTTGTTGCAGAAGGCATTCTGCCCATTTATTACAAGACCTTCTCTGACTCCATTAAACTTAAAGCTCTGTACAGATATCTGCAGATGACAACTTCCTGCATGTTGCTTATAAAGTCACATTTCCTATTTTTTTCTGTGATTGTGAGAAATAGCCAAGAAAGGCACATTAATGGCTTGATTTTCTGCAGCTGTTCTTCTTTTTCTCTTCAGATATAAGTAGGTCTAAGAAAACAACATCAATAAGTTCTTATTGGGAATTGTGCAAAAAATGTTTTGTTCCCTCCCCCCCAGTTTCCAAAGGAAATGAGGTTTGTATGCTCATGTTTTATGCTGTCTGGTGACCTTTGAATCTGTTGGTCAATTCTGGGCAAATCTGACTGAGAAACTGTCAGATACCTCCAAGGGTATTAAGTTTCTACAGTTCTGAGAAAATAGGCAGCCTGGTCGAGGAGAGATGGACTCCTGTTTTGTTTGTGCTCTCACCACTGGAAAAGCTCCAAGATAAGTACAGGCATTATTCAGCATCACAGAATTCCCCTGGGAAGTGCAATATTCACACAAGGCCACAACAACCCAGGCTCCTTTTGCACTGCTGCTTATGGAGCAACTTTAACTTTCTGCCAAAAAAAAAAAAACAAACAACAACAAAAAAACACAGTTGACTTTGCTTGTGATTCCTTCTTCCCTTCATTATCCTTTCTCAGTCTTAAGTCTCTTTCTAAAATGGTATCAACAAGACATTCCACAGAAACCTCTTCAGTTGTAGGTAGTCTGAGTGCTAATGCAGTTCTATTAGACATTTAAGAAAACAAACTCCAAGACTGCCTTCCTATTGATATAATTTCCAAGAATATTACTGGATCAAGACCAGTAATCCAGACCAGATCCAAAGCAGCCTTTGGCCTGAGTTCAGCGCTCTGTGGGTCAGACTTATGCACTAGGATTCCCTGATCCTGCCTGCAGAGAACTGGAGTGCTGACACTCAGTGGTTCTGCCAGTTGTACTCAAGTTCGTTCATTAACCCTCTGCTTTACACTCTCCAGGGTCCTACTTCCTAAATTCTCGTTTGTATCATCCTATCTGATGTTTTATGAACAGTTCTTCCTTGAAGGCACTGCTGCCAAAGACAAGTTCATCAGCACTTCTCTTTGTGATGCTGATGCTCTCGAGGAAATGCCAGATTCCTGCTTAGCGTTCACCAGCAGCTGTGTCTGTAGGAGTTGAACATGGACTGGATTTTCCAGGAGTTTGGCTGAGATCACAAATCAGTTAGCTAAGGTCTTAAAAAATGGCACAGCCTGCTTGAAGTGAGTGAAAAGATTACTACCGACTCCACTGATCACTGAAGTAGGCTTGTATTTTTCTAAATTGGTGCAGTTGTCTTGAAAGCTGGAAAGCACTGGTCTAGACAGCTTTTACAAATGCATGCTCATTGTCAATGATGTTAGTTAGAGCCGTGGCAATGAAGTATCACACACAGAATTCCGTCATCCATCTTCAAAAACTAATTGTCTGTAGAAAGGAATGGCAAAGGAAAGAAAAAAATACCTGAACAAAAGCCTTTGTCCTGGCTCCTTCCGGATAATATTTAGTTTGTAGTAGTGGCGTAGAGCTCTGGACATTTTCTCATAAGTCATATTTGTTCTGTTCTGTATTTATCAAAAGAAAAGGGAAAAATGTGTTAAGATGATTCATTAAAACCTTCCTAGGCCCCCAAAAGAATTGCAGAACTATCACAGGTAGCTAAAATAACCAAGCCAGTACAAGAAATTATATGTTCCACTATTCTGCTGTTTGCAGACCCATCCTGCCCCTCCAGCCCTCATCAGGAAAATTTTATGGGTCTCTTTTCATACAGTGCAATTTAAGTGAGAAAGTCTACCAAAAATTCAAACTGACGTTTTTCTATAGTTTCTTGGATCACACATAACAAAAGGCTTCAGCAACCACAAGAGGAGATATTAGATGGAAATGCTCATGCCACATGAGATGTGACAGGCCTGTTCTTAATGAAACCACCTTTTGTAAAAGCATAAGAACAGTGGCTAATAGACTGGGTTTGTCAGCAATCCCTGCTAAGAGCGCTGTTCCTCTGGGAATCCTCTCCATTAACTAGTTAATGCTTACTGAGCACTGTGGAGATTGAGAGCCTGTTTCTCCTCTCATTATAGGGGTGTAAATCAAGTGGTCCATTAGGTTGTATATGTGCCTCTGTGACAAAGCCTCCCCTTCATTTTGGGAACTGGTGACCCCACAGACAGAGCATTGCTGAGTGACTGAGGCATGGCCCTGTTTCAGCTGAGTGTCACAAGGCAGCATAGGTAGAGCTGCATGGGGCCAGCCATCACAGTACTTGCCTGATATGGGATAACAGGATCAGTCCCTCAGGCTATGTCTGCATGAAGAACATTTTTCTGGTACAAGAATCACTGGTTACCATGCAGGCAAAGCAACTCCAGCAGAGAGGGAACTTCACTGGCAAAATCATGTTTGCATGAGTATTAAGAAGCCGCCTTGCCATAGGCAAAACAAGCCAAACTAGAAGAAGCATGCTTTTGCTCTGTGAGCCTTCATGTTAAGAGTTTGGCTTGGCACAGCTCTGCCAATCCAAGATCAGGCAGAAGTCTATAGTGTTGACCTGTCTTTATTAAATGAGACTGATCTGCCTGTCCAAAATGGCCCTTAGGAACAGACCTCCATTGCTTGCCCTGACCTCAACTAAGGGAAGCTGTATGAAGAGCTCCTGTGATAGTTAAACACTAAGAATGAAAATGTTTTCTTTGAAAAATCTAGAGTCTGCTCAATGGGAAGCCCCCTGAAATAGTAGTGTTTTTTTTTTTTTTTTTTTTTTTTTTTTTTTCCATTTCTTATATGCTAAAAGGCCACTGTGTGTACCAAGTCACTAGTGGTTTGAAGTAGCTTCAGTTTTAGACAGACAACATGAGAAACACAAGGCCTAATTATCAGCATGTAGGTGAGGCAAGGGCAGTACTACTCTTCATTCACAGAACTCTTCATCCCATTCCCAGTGTTGCAGCCCAAAACCTCTAGGAGAGATTTAAGTCATGTCACACATGAAAATCTTGACCATATCAAGATGTATGCTCATACACAGAATAACAACAGTGTGGTTAAGGTTGGAAGGCACCTCTGGAGATCATCTAGTCCAATCTCTCTACTCAAAGTAGGGACAACTAGAATGGGTTGCTCAGGTTAGTGTTCAGTCCAGCTTCGAACACCTCCAAGAATCTCCAAGAATGGAGACTCCTATCTCTCTCTGGGCAACCCATTCCAGTGTCTGATCACCTTCCTAGTAAAAAAGTTCCATACCTGGGTCATTCCTCCCCAGGTGTGGAACTCTGCATTTCCCCTTTAGGTTTTATGAGATTCCCATTAACACATTTCTGCACAATGTCCCGGTCTCTCTGCAAGGCAGCACAACTCTGTGGTGTATCAACCACTCCTTCCAGTTTTGTGTCATCTGAAAACTTTCTGAGGGTGCATTCTGTCCCATCATCCACGTCATTAATGAACTGTTAATAGTAATGGCCCCAGAATCAATCCCTGGGATAATACCACTAGTGAATGGACATTGTGCTGTTGATCACAAGCCTTGCAGCCTAGCAGTTCAGACAGTTTTCAGTCTATTTCACTGTATTCTTGTCTTGTCCATATTTCATTAGTTTGTCTGACATTACAGGAGAGACAGTCTCAAAAGCATTTCTTAAGTCAAGATAACCGATATCTACTGTTCTCCCTGCATCCACCAAGCTAGTCATTTCATTGTACAGGTTCGTCAGGTAAATCTATGTAAATCTATGCTGACTTCTCATATACTCAATATGTCTATACTCTTATGTATATACGCATATATATGAGTATGTATCTGTACTCATATAGAGATATGTGTACACACAGCCCCATACTGCAAATATCAGTAACTGCTTTCCAGTGAACAAAGAAGAGCAACATTTTACAAGGAAATACATAATCCTACAACATTTGGTGTCTGTCACAGGGCAGCAGTCTCTGCTTTTGTGAAATTTGAACAGAAAGGAAGCATCTGCTGAGGTGTAGTACACAACTCTTTGTAGACCACATCTTACCAGAACATCCTTAACATCAGGTTTCAGGAATAAATGATTTGCCTTGAGAGAGAAGGACTGTTAATTCTTATGTTTCTTGTAATTTTATAATTAAAATTATTTATAACTAAATGCCTTTACACCAAACCAACAGGTTCTTCATGTGAAGAGTAAGTTTTAGTGCTTGAGGCCGGATGCTTTATATTTCTAATACATACAATGAAAGATTATGACCTTCCAGGAGTAGTTTATATGCACATGCTTCCCTTCCTTTCTCCCCTGTTTATAAATAAATCTTGTGATATTACAAAAAATGATGTGCTGTAGGAGGAAAAATGCATTGCTCCCTTACCTTGTGGTTTCCCCACAGCCGGGCCAGCCCGTTGGGATCCACTATCCGAAATATTTTGGATTCCTTATCTTCCCATCGGATGAAATTTTCGTACCGGCTGTCAGAAAGCAGCTGATAAACATAATCCCAAAGCAACCTACAGTCTGTGAAGAGAGAAGAAAGAAAATATTGATGATTTTCTTTGAATTAATTCTGGGAACTTCAGGGTGGATTTATAGTGAAAGGACAGCGGGGAACAGGGCTGAAACTGCTACTGCAATCTGAAATACAAATGATCTGATTGGTATTGACTAATATTTGCAAAATGTACTGGAATATACACAGTCTATTCTGATGTGTCCTGGTCCTCCTGACACTGACTGAGCATCTTTATCAAATTACAAGCTGTGTGAAATGACCTGCTGATCTTTGTTTTGTTTGCTGTTGCACTGACACACATAAAACCATGACAGTTAGTCCTGATAATGTTGCAGGCTGTTTCAGAGTGGAAATCAAGAATCCTGCATCCTGCTCTCCCTTCTTGAACTTGCCGCATGCTGTGCCAGCTCAAGGGGTCTAAGGCATGGACAATGCTACATCTTTCCTTTGTAACAGAGGGTTTCACTGTTAGAAATTACATAAAACTGACACCTTCTGCTGTTTTTGAATTTGCTTTTTATTTTTTAAGGTTCCTGAAGGAAAAAAAACTACACAAGTATTATAATTACTTGAGTGCTATTGAGAGGTTAAATACTTTCTATTTGGATAATTGAATTCAAATTTCCTCTTGGCAAACACCCCTTAGGTTGCTAATTAAAGGTCTAACAGATACTTAGGTTTTAGTTTAGTGTTTTTCAGTTTCATGGCAGTCTCTTGAGACCCGGGAAGCCAAGAGCTGAGCTGCTCCTGCTTCCCGCTTGCAATGTGTGCTGTGAGAAACACTCTGTAGCCAATAACATAGGCTCAGGTGAGGATCTCAGTAAAGTAGCATTTTTATTCACAACTGCAGTGGCAGGCATCCCACAAGCAGGAGAGCACCTACTAGTTCCATAACACAGTTTATATACTTTTTTTTTTTTTTTTTTTTTTTTTTCTCAACGACCGGGACCCTCCTGTTTCCCCATTGACTGGGTAATCCAGGTTCACAATCTATCCAGTGCTTCACAGACAATACATGGCTTTCAGTTGCCGGCCTGATATAAGTCAAATTTATTTTGACTTTAATACTCTTTGAGGTGGTAATGTTTCTTATACAGTGACTTCAGCCTAATTGCTCTAAGGATTCTGGTTGTCTGCATTTTACAAGGTTGTCTGTTAAGCTTTCTTATCACTGCAAGCATATCTCAATACCACATTCCTTCCCTCTAAACAAAGTAACTCTGTGCAAAACCAACATTTTTATTCCCACAGTGTGTATGGAATAACTAGCACCAAAAAATATGGAAAATGTGTTGCGTAGAGCTAGGTAGGTGTTCTGCTGCTGTCAAAACAACACTTTTTTTTACAGTGCACTGGCAGATCCCTCAGATGGACATGTAGTTGCATTTTACTTTGAGAGCAAAACCAGTCTCTGAGACATGGCTTGTTGCAGTGGTTAAAGGACAGGTAACCAAAGGCATCTAGCTTCCAGGTGCTAAAATGGATTTTTGCCAGCCTTTCTTTCTATTCCTGTCTGTTTCAGTTTGTTATGTGTTACAACGGGAATGACGATATGTTTATCAGTATGAGAATATTAAATGCTTTTTGAAAAGGGATATAATATATTCATTGAGTGCACCTGAAGCGGATAGGGATATTAGCATTATGGATGGTATTTCCCACTTTCGAACTGTAAGAGTTATCTCTGAAATGTGTACTGACTCTAAACCCACAGCTTAGTTTGCCGCTGCCCTTATTATAGACTTCTCCTATGGAGAACAAAGCCACGTGTTTTGAAGAGATGATGTCTGGCAAAAAACGCAGATTTCTGTCCTAGCTAAAACCTATCACAATGGTAACCTCATCCACAGCCTCTACAAGAGGAAGCATGTAAAAGGAAGGAGGCAGTCAGAGTTTTTGGTTGGAAAAAAGTACCGGCAGCTAGGACCAGAAGAGGGCCTGAGAAATAATTTTCTCCTCTGCATTCCCTAATGACAAGCCTAGACTGGCTCCTTCTCTGTGCAGGGATGAAGAGAAACTTTCCTCTCGTCCCAAGTTGCATATGTAGCCCAGACACCAACCCAAGGCTGCAGATACAATGCAGGTAGCTCACTAAAATTAAATGCCAAACACAGCTGCTACTAACCCCTTATGCAGTGCTGGGCACAAGTGGCTTCAAACAACTTTCCACCAGTGATTTTTCCCATATATGCAATTAATCTCTCTGACATTCATGTATTAGAATATATATATATGTATATTCTAGATTCATTTGT
The DNA here is from genome assembly GCA_011076525.1 of Nettapus auritus. Taxonomy (NCBI): domain Eukaryota; kingdom Metazoa; phylum Chordata; class Aves; order Anseriformes; family Anatidae; genus Nettapus; species Nettapus auritus. The sequence goes on from CM021765.1 coordinate 70,478,263, forward strand.
AAAGAACAAGGGAAGGGAGATTATATTGCTGTACTGGTCTGCACCTTTTAATAACATGGGATGTGCTCAAGTAATATGGTAATATGGGCCTTCATAAGTGGTTTCTTGACATGTGCAATTCATTCCTGAGCTCTTTCACTGAAAGGCTGAATAGAAAACAATTTTTAGTGCAGAAATCTTTTAAAAAAATCTTTAAGCATCATTTTTTCTTGCCCTTCTCCTTCATTTCCACTGGCTCTGACTCCCCCAGGGCATATTTTTCCAAATGATCACAGTTGGCAATACTGTTGCATTCCAAAAACTACCAGACTTTATTTTTCCTCCTGTGTCATCTTTGTTAACTTTAGCAGTAAAACCTGAAAAGTCACGTTCAGTGGTTTGTGCTGAACTCACCATTTTAGATTAGCTTTTCCCACAGATCCTCATGCTTTCTTTCTGTCAGGTTCTTCATTAAAATACTGTAAAGGTGATGTGATTCTCTAGGCCAGCAGTGAATCATTCACCAAGACCACACAAACCATCAGCAGGCAATATGCCACCACATGCAAAGCTGATCTGCCAACTGTCTCCACAAAGATGTGCCCAAAAGGTACCTTCCACCTCTGCAGGTAGCTAACAGGTTGATCCACAGGTTATTGAAGTTGGATTAAGGATCGAGGGTGGTAGGAATGGTGCTTTAGCCAGGAGCTGTGTCTTGAACTGAGTGGGGGCTGAATTAGGTCAGAGCAGTGCACTCCATGTGGATCCCAAATATTCCAGCAGCTATGAAGATTGTCCACATAGCCATGCTCCAGGGTTTATTTCAGTCAGTTGTATAGAAGTAACTCTGGCTTCTGCTGAGGCCTACAGGTTCCACACTTGGCTAAAAACCTGTGTTGGGCTTCATTTGGCCGCACTAAGAAGTCTGTCTTGCTGGAAGCTGTTTCAAATTGCAAAACATTCACTTAACTGATATTAGGGAAAAAAGACACTTTTTGGTCAAGGTGTGAATTTATTAGAAACCTGAGGGCAGAGGAAAGATGTGTGGGTCTGTGGCTGAACGGGTGCTTTCAGTACTGTGCTAGGAGGTTGCTGAGGTTGCTGACAGGCATATGGCCCCAGCATGAGAGTGCTGTATGGAGTCGGTGTCCCAGAGTCAGTCATTTCAGTTTCAGTGTGGTACCACTGCTAGTCCTAGAAGAGGTAGTCTTCCTTGGCATCAGAAGGAGGGGTGGCACTTCCACAGAAACATGTGAATGTCAAACTGTTATATTCCTGAATACACAACCCATGGCAGATGCTTTCTGGTTACAGTAACTTACAGCTAATATTTACATTTCTGCAGATATATCATTTGCCCCAGACTTTACTTTCATCTCTTTATTTGCAATGTGCAATGTTATTTATAATCAATAGTGTATTGCTGTAACTATGGTCTAGAAAATTTCCAAGTATAAGAGCAACTTTTACTGAAGGGAATGGCAGACTCTTCATGTCTTCTGTACAGAGGCCCCTGGAAGAGTTTAAAGAACCTGATGTATCCTTAAAAATTGACTGGAAGTGTACACACTATGAGCATTGCCACGGCTGTACATTCACTTGTATGTGACTAGCAAGTAAATTCTAGTCTAACATAATGGCTTTGGTTATTTTTCATTGGCTGTTATTACTTCCCACACACATACCCTCTGCCCTCCCTTCACAAAACCAAGAAAGTACAAAAAAAAAAATCAACCTGAGATGTCTGGGTGGCAAATTATTGGACTAGCAACAGAGCTTCAGACTCTGAGAAGAGGTCACATTCCAGTGCAGATTTGTTTTTTTTTTTTTTTTTTTTTTGTTGTTCACTTAATTTTTAGAACAGATTCAGGCTACGCTTGAATATAAATATTCCTCAAATGAGAACTCAAATCTGCATCTTGAAATCTTCATAAGAAAGTCCCAAGTGATCAAGGGCCCCATCCCATATTCTAAACTGACTGAGCTGCTCAGACTTGCAGAGGTATTTAGTAGGCTGGTAGAATTGCAAAAACAAGAAAACAAAACAAAACAAAACAAAACAAAACAACAACAACAAAAAAAACAAGAACCACCCAAGTATCTTAGGTCTCTCAATCTCTGTTTGCTTCAACAAGAAAACTGAAAAATCTTGAAAATTCTGCTTGCCTCCTACAACGAATTTTAATCTAGTCGTCAAAAGCTATGCTTGTCAATCAGCAAACTTAGATATATGTCTAAGCTGCAATAATTTAATGAGCTGGCTTGCATCAATTCAACAATGGGAATTGTGTCTCTAGCTATTGCAAACAGGAAATAAAAAGGATTAAACAGGAGAAGCACTTTACAGAGTACCTGCATCAGTTTACCTTAATTCAAGTTGCAAATAGTAGACCATTAGGAATGTGAACATAGGCACTCTTTTTTTTTTTTTTTTTCCTGTAAGTGATTTACATTCTAGGTATCTTTCTTCATAATTTGCAGGGTTTAAAAATAAAAGGAGGTCAAAGACTACTTGATGATTCTTTGCCAGTGTAATTAATTTAGAATATACTAGAGCCCATGTAGAGTAGACTGCAGCCTATGAAATTCAAGAAAACCTAAGAAGAGGCAGTGCTAGCAAATGCTATAAAGGAGCTTCTCCACTGGGATAAGGACACCTCCACAGAAGGATGGTAAGAAAAATACAGAAGTTGTATTCTCCAGGAAGGTCAAAACTGTTAAATGTGTTTTCAGGATGGATGGAGAAACTGAGAAAGTGACTTTTTTTTGCAGATGGTTGCTTTGAAAGTTTAAATCATTTGTTTGCAGAAACTCTGGATGCTGTGAATGCCTCCAGGAAGCCAAAGCAGTTCCTTGCACGTCAGAAGGCCTCCAAAGAAGCAGTTTTATGGTAAGACTCTCCACAGGGTGTGTGTTGGCTAGTGAGCTGTGGCAAGAAAGCACAAGGATGTTGCTGAAGCCTGGCAAGTTTGCAAGTGTGGGAGATTCAGTCAGGGAGTTGAGTTAGGGCTGGTACCTAAAATGTTTGGGCATGCTGCAATTTCCTGTCTTTTGGCTTATTTTAGCTTTCTTAGAAAGTAGCTATGTCTCTGTAGCACACGGAAACAACATTTCCCCCCAACACACACATACATTTTGTTTAAGTGAACTCAGATGGTTGAAATGTGTACAATCTGAAGCTAACGGGATTTATCTGAGGAGTAAGCTGGGACTGAGAGGCTTTAAGGTGACGCAGTATCAAACAACACAGGCAAAGTGGGAAGGTGGCGAACTGTTCAAGCAATGTGGCAGGGCTTCTGAAAGCAGACATTTCTATGTCCCACCATATCCTCATCTGTACTCCTGGGCAAGATTGAGCTATGTAATTACTTGGGAATCAGGGCAAGCTATATCTTCATATGGAAAGGCATGGATACAACTTTCTTCCCATGGTTAATGGTTCTAGGGGGATTTTTATACTTAAGCACAAGGTAGTGATGAGGTACAGAGTATCTAGCTGGCTCTCAAAACATCCCCCATAAGCACTGCCCTACATGTGCAAGAGGCAGCAGTTTCACACGGGCTAGCAACAGCCCCATATTGTACAGTTCCAAGCTCAACTGAGCTAGAATAAAGCCTGGGGGCTGTCTGCCCACCCAGTCCCTGGCAGCTGCTTGGCTGCCAGGGTTGACACTAGACACACGAACAATAGGCAGCTGCAGTGCCCTGGAGAGGGGGCAAGGGAGAGAAAACAGGGAGTAGCTGGGGCTTGAGGAGCAGGAAGAAATCTCTCCCATAAAGAGCAATTACCAACTATTAAACCCCTTTGACAGCAGCAAGCTTACCTCCTCACCCTAGTTTTAAGCCCCCCTTTCACGTGGCAGAAGCACACAAGCCTCAGCCACTCCTCCTTGGCATGATAAAACTCAGTTTCTCTTTTACAGTTTCTCAGTTTTTCTGGCTGAAAAGCTGTTTACTACCCATGTTTACAGCACTCCTTCAGCAATGTTATGGAAAAGGGGAGACTGTAGTATTCTTGCTAAGAATCCCTTGTGACAGTCAAATAGATGCTGTGTGAGTGAAAGCATGCATTATAAAATCTCCATTTAAAATATCCTTTAAGTGTATGGGCAGAGTCTTCTGAATATACACCTAAAGGAACACTGACATATATATACTTCCTAATGGCTATATGATGGTAATACATATATATATCCCTTAGACTTGAAATACCATCTCATAATGATCTATAAATTCAACATTATGGGTTTTAGGTTCCAATATTTTGATAATTGTCCTGTTATTAGGAAATTACTTCTCTGGTATCAATTTGCCAAGGTAGACACACACGATGTTACAGTGGTCAGATAACGCTTAAATATGTGCTCCCTTAGACTCAATAATGCTGCTAACAGCACAGGCATATATATGCCTATACTGTTATTTTGTTCAGAATGTAACATTCTTCTGCAGTGCAATATTCCCTAAAACATACACTGCATCCTAGACCACTGTTGTCTAAGTGAGGCCCATGGCACTGAAGTAGAGTTAACTCTTTTCACGTATCAACTACCAAAATGATCTCTTAACCACAGAAATGTTCTAAATTCCCCCCACATCTTGCCCCGAAGATCATTATACAGAATGCATTTAATCTAGCTGATGACTGACCTGGAAACGAACACGGCTTCACAAAGGGACCATGCCAAAGTAACTTTGTCATACTCCCCTCTAACATCAGCTGACGACTTACCCCTTGCTGAGTAGGTTAGCCTAAAATTTCTCCAGCATGATATCATTTGACTTAAATGGTTCTGTGATTTCTACCAGCTGAAAAGTTTTCCCAAACTCAAGCCTCTTTTTTTTTACAAGGCAATATGTGCTTCAACTGTATTTGTTCACAGCAAAGCAAACATCATGCAAACAGCTGTTCACAACTAACGCTAATGGACAGAACTTACCAAGAACTACTTCTGGTACTCTAGTTTCTGTAAGCACACCTGAAGTGTGGCTAAGATAGTTAACATGGTGATGATCACAGTATCACAATTACGAACAGGTAAATTTCAGCTGACCATAGCTGTGAGGACAAGGTCCCAATCTCCCTTCTATTTTATCCTTCCTTCCTCCTGCTGCTTACCTTATGCTGGCTCCAATTTTGTTAGATTTTTCTGTGAGCTGACTTAATTCACTTAAACAGAAGAAAACCAGCCCTGCAAAAATCACTGGCCTGCTTTCTGCCATTTGAGAGCTGTATCTGCTTTCAGGAAAATTTGGTGAACGCTCCAGTCAGCACAAAGAAGGCAGCAAGACTACACTGGCAGAGTGGGCAAGGATAGGGAGGAAAGAGGGAGAGGCACAGAAGGTGCCTGAGGACTTTCAGCCTACAGTCTGTGATCATTCCCCTTGTTCAAGGAGGTCAGAAAGTCTCTGAAAAGAGGACACTACTTTGGGGCATCTGGATTTGTTTAAACTGCAGCCAGAACCAAAAAATCACATAGTTGTTAATGGCTGTTCATTTGTATGGAAACAACAACAACAAAAGACTGGGAGAGAACTCCTGTGTCCTGACTTGTTTTAGGCTTGCCATGGAGATGAGCTCCAACTGCATTTTAACCACATCCTAAACCGTGCATCAGGCAGAGCTTTCTAGACATGCTAAAAGGACCTTCAGGCTATCAAGCTGGTACATCATGCTCACCAGGCTGGCTGATACTTTAAGTCATTTCATGAGTATGGTAAGAACTTCTTTATTAGCTTTCTTTAATCACACAAATGGAAAGGAAGGAAAAATAAAGCTGGTGAGTAGAGGGAAGACATATGGCTGGACCATATCAAATCTTCTTTATACTTGCTGAAAGCCTTTTCTGTGGCTAAAGAAAGCAAAGATAGACAGAAAGAAAGAAGTGCTACAGTAGGATTACTGCTGTGCTGAGACAGTTCTGAACAATCCATCCTCAATATCTATTTATTTAATTACATGTATTTTAGAAGACAAAACTACAAACAAAAGTATTAAATGAATTTCATGACTAAAGGGCTAAATGGCTCTGAGCACTGGAATAGGATAAGCATTGATACTGAGATGAAGCTGTCCTGCTCATCACTATCTGGTAATCTATGCCCAGGTTACCGAAGGAAAAGGGGTATTCTTTCTATGAATGGTGTCTGCTGTTAGAAGCAGAATGGTAAGCTGGTGTAGTAAAGCCAATGTTTCTATGTGAAGAAACCTTCTGACAGACAACTATTTGTTCAGCTCTGTAAATTCAAGCTGGGGCTAGAGAAAGAGGTTCACACAATAAAACGGTTGTATGTTGCTTCTGTCTTGTACCAAAATGCTGAGTGGGAAACCAGGCAGAAGGAGAACAGGAACCTGAGATTGTCATGCTGTGAACAGTTGTAGAAATAACACAGAAAGCTCTATCTATCTATTTACTGCCAAGCTCTACCTTTGGCAGTAAAAATGTGTGAGGGTTAGGAGGCTCCAAAAGGTTCATATCCCTCATGCGACTGTGGAAAAGAGCACTCGAATTACAAAGAATATGTAATGGATGGGCCAGAGACAAGGAAGGGACAGTTTGACAGATTAAGACCTTGGAAGCTAAAGGCTGCTGTAGTAAGAAATGTGATCCCTGTCCTATTCTGCTCCATCCCTTTATCCCCAACAAACAGACAAGTATTTCCAGTATTAAGTTTCAAATTGTACTGGGTCTGGCTGGGATGTTAACTTTCCCTGCAGCAGCCCATACAGCGCCACGCTCTGCACTTGTAGCTAGAACAGCAGTGTTATCACACTAGTGTTGTGTCTGCTGCTGAGAAGTGCTGGCACAGGATCAGGACTTTCTCTAACCCTCCTGGGGGGTGGGCAAAAAAGTGAGAAAGAAACATCACCAGGGCAGCTGACCTAAACCAACCAAAGAGATATTCCATACCATAGGATGTCACACTCAGCAATAAAAGGTGGAAGAAGGAGGAAGAGGGGAGGGGTGGGCTTTCGTTGTGAAAACGTCTGTCCTCCTCGCGAACACCGGCTACGTGCATTGAGGCCCTGCTTCAAGGCCGTGGTCAGGCATTGCTCATTTGTGGGAAGTAGAGAATAATTTATTTCCTCTGCACTTCCATATAGCCTTTACTTGTTTTGTTTTGCTGTTCCCTTTCCCCCTCCCTTCCCCTTCTCCCTTTCCCTTTTCCCCTTTAGTTGAATTGTTAATTAATAATATTTCCTTAATATATATATTTTCTTCTCTTTAATTAAATTATCCTTATCTCAGCCTGTGAGTTGTTCTTTCCTTTACTTCTTCCCCTCCTCATCTGAGGAGGGGGAGTGAGAGAGCGGTTGTGGTGTTCAGCTGCCTAGCACGGTAAAACCACCACACAAATGTTATTCTTTACCTGCTCCACCCCAATGATAAAGGAGCATTCTTCCATTTTTCTTGCTAAAGGAATCTGCCTCTGATCCTCCTATTGCTTTTCCTCACTTTTATTGCTCGTGAAGGGCAATTACAAGTAACAGGGAGAGAAATTCAACCTCTGCCTGTTTCCATGCACTTTAATATCCTCCCACAAACACGGCATATCTTGTTTGACATCAGAAAAGTGACCAAATGCTTTACGAGGATTAAAGATGAACCTTCATTTTCTGAATTCTACTTTACGGAGGCAGATAAAAGTAAGAGTGACTTTACTACCGTAAAGTACCCAACAAGGGTAGTGATTTGTGACCTCACAATGTGAAACGCTCCAGTATCTTCTGTCACAAGCTCAATTGATCCTTGACTTGTGAGGTATTTGAGCTTTTTTTTTTTTTTTTTTTTCCAAAAACAGAAAATCATTATTTACTGGAGACCACTGTCCAAGAACCTCACTTCTATGCTCCATCAGAAAGCCAGTGCATGGCTGGAGGATGTCACTCCTGGTATGTTCCCAGGAATTCCTTCCTGAAAGGACTTCTTCATAAGCTGTAAACTTGTCACTTCTGATGGGCCCCTCACCGAAAACTGGAATGTGACCTCCCTGTCTTGGGGTTAAATCTCCTCATTGAGACATAGCCAAACCCTTCCCTCAACTGAGATGGAAAACAGTATGTTACAGGGACCTTCTCTATATTTGGAGTCCTATCAGATTAAAGACGTGCATTTAAATTAACATAAAATGGCATAAACTTTTGTATGCCACTTGTAACAGATCAATATTAAAACCAGTCTTAAATAAGCCTGTCTCTGAAGAGAGTAAAGTGTAGTGTCAACACTAAGGTGTATTTTCCTGGTTTAGCTAAGAGGGTTCAAAGTGATGCAAATACGCTTTATAGAAGAAAATCTGAATTACTGACACAACTCCAGCCTGAAGAAAGTTTGCAATATACAGGGAAAATAAAGGTAATGTTTTCATTAAAAAGCTACGTACTTCAAGTGTTTAACATCCTGCTGAACTCAATGAAAGCTGAGGGTAGTCTGAACCCATTTATCACATCTGTCTAGCCATGACATGTAGATACTACAGTACAGTAATGAGAAGGATGAAGATTAAATAAAATGGCTAAGCATTCCTATAGCTTGGTCAATCCTGGCTTCTGAGTAGACCAGAACAAGTCCTGGCTGCAATTTCTGCTCCTGTAACTGTGCAGCACGGAGGCAGCTGTAAAGCAAGACACTTCACAGAAAAACTGAAACTATCTATTCAAGTTATTGCCATTCAGCTATTGCTTGAGTGTAATTAGTTAAACTGGCAAGGAAGGCACACTTTCATGCTGAAATTAATTGTTAATGCCACATTAAGATGACTCTCAAGGTTATAATGAAAACTCCTATGAAAATGAACTCTATGAACTTAAGTCTCATCCATACTTCAGTCTCTTTATAGTAGTCTGGCTTTCCACTAAGGGCTTAAAATGGATGTGGCATATACTGCAAATCTAACTCTGTACATGACTGCAAGGACAGGAGATTTAACAAGGCCAGAAACATTATCATTATCGATCCAAATGGGAGTGACAGGACATGGCTACATCAAGAATCCCGGATTCTTTCAAGGCTCTGATCTGTTGCCCTAATACAAAGGAGGTCACCTACTTGGAAAGCAAGCACTGAACCCCCAACCCTTACTGCTTAGCATGCTAAAGTGAACCAGTATTTTGGCTTTCTGTAGTTTGCCAGGCTGTAACTTCTACCTGTTCAGCTGCTAAGACTGGAGGTGGGTCTTGTCACAGCTGCCCCCAAGTAAAGGCCATGCTTCACAAAAGCTCACCAGTCAGTACTATCTTGTCAGCCCTGGTTGGAATCATATCTCAAGGGAGGTGAAGACAGTCTTGGCATGTGTAAGTAGACTCCTATACATCACTAGCAATGATATGTGCTTTCTTAAAGAAAAGATTATACCTCTAGGGAGGCGCACAACAAAAGCTAAGCCTCTGCAGCTTGGCTTGTAAGTCCTCATCCTCTGCAACGGAGGAGAGAGCTATCATTTTCAGTTCAGATATGAATTCACCACAGAGAAACTCATGATGCAGCTCTGGAATGGGGACAGTAACGAATCAGTGATGCACATTCCTGTCTACATAGTAAGCTTGAAGGCTGGTGCACACAGGGAACCTGTCTTTCTTTCCAATATCAAGTGCTACAGTAGGTCTCTGTGGATATATCTGTTCACAGCAAGTGACTGTGTTCTAGAAGTTTTCTACTTACAAAGCAATATTGTCACTCTGGACTAAAGTCACTTACCAACCACCGAATGATTGTAAGAAGGAATGAGGTTCAAGCCTTTACTAATACCTGTTGTGCTCACTGACTTACACCTGTAGGCAATCCATAGTGCAAAAAAAAAAAAAAAAAAAAAAAAAAAAAGACCAGAAAGGCCAAATTAGGTTCAAGAACCCAAATTACTGTCCTAGTAGTAGATGGGCACACTTTTGGGCAGGTTCTGCTTTTACATAGAAGATACAACTGCAACATTGATGTACAAGTGCTTATTATCATATAGATAACAGACAAACAGACAAAAGCAGGAACAGATAGCTCAGTAAGGTATGTACCCGGCATCTTGAGTTAATGGCTAGCTCAGGTTGCTCTTATGATAAGAGGGGTAGCAAAGAATAAAAGCAGGACTATGAGACTGCAGGGTCTTATTTGTTTAAGTTTTTAAGTTGGGTAATATTTTTTTAAATAAACCGGAACCTCCAAATGTGAGGCACTGTAGCATAACAAAAGGTGTTACTAGTTATTAGAATCTGGAAGTAAATTTAACGTACAATTCTGAGTGTGGGACTGGTTAGATGGTGTCTACTGATACATTTTTTCTGCTATACAGTATAGTCTTCTCTTCCCTACTGTTTCTGATCAGTGCTGGAACTCTTGAAAACACCTTTCACCTTTCTGTGCCCTTCCTTCCTTCATATTTACCTTCTCTGTTTGAACAAGTAAACTCTTTGGGGAAGGGACATCAGCACAATAGAGCCCATAGATACTACTGTATTGCAAAAGAAACAGGAAGCTGCATCCCTTATGTGAGGGCTAATAGTATTAACTGCTGCAAAACTTTTAACTCTTACTTTGTGCTTAGTTTTTGTTTCTTACCACCCTTACTGTACAGGCATAACTGCTCTTTGTCTCCTTTCCCACCCTCCTTACCTACTATCCAACATAAGCCATTGTACAGCAACCATGCTTCTATAGCCATTTTGTACAGGAAGGAAAATAAATTGATGTGGTGCAACTGCATTTGTACAAAGGATTATGCTGAGATATCAATTAAAAAAAAAAAAAAGATTGTAAATCTCACATTGACAAATCTGGAGTAAATGCAGATGCTGGGACTCCAATTCTAGTGGGTAAATTGAGGAGGAATCACCAAGTTGCAGTATTTTTAAGTGCAGTGACTTAGAATGTATAAGCTCCAAATGTCTAGTGTTACGAATCTAGTAGGTCAATCAGCTGATTTTCTTTATCATTCTTCAAAAGAAACTTTCCAGCTCAACTCTAAAGTAAAAAAAAAAAAAAGTATCAGTTGATTCAGAGTTTTTTTAAGCAGTAAAAGATTCACGCAGTTAACTCTTCTCGTCTTTTCCCCTCCTACAAAAGTTTTTAAGAAGTGATTAAGTTTTTCAAAGGTAGAGGAGAATCCTTGATCCTGTTCCTCCTGCAACTTTTTTCCACTTGCAGCTCTGTAAAACTACTTTCTTTACAGAGCTTTGGGGTGAAAGATGTCTCCATGCTCAGAGACAGAACATATATGCTCATTATAAGCACAGTTTTGTAGATTTCAGTAGAAAGTGAGTCATTCATGGCTGATGTGCTCTCAGCAGGCAGGGGACTGCATTTTCAGTTTTGGTAATCAGATTATTTATATTGAGAGGTCGCTTACATAAACCTGTGGGTTTCATGCTATGTCCCTATACTCTCTGGGCTTGTGGCACACCGAGGGACTGAGATGGACAGCAAGTCAGAAGCAGAGCTGGAGGGAGATCTCTTTCATGATTTTGGCAGGGTAAGAATCTTGCCTGTCTTCATTCCAACAGCAGTCAATAGTTTTACGGGCCAAACCAACACAGGAGTAGGCAATGTGCCTCCATACACTTTAAGCATTACCTGGCTTTTCCTCACGCTGCTAATGGGGAAGAAACAAATCTGGCAGCTCATAAAGATAAATACAGCCTAGTTGCTAAGGTAACCCAGCTGATAAGAACAGCATACTAATAGACAACAGCAAGCACAAGAGACTCACCTGCCTTTGGATTTTTTTTCCCTCCCAAGAGCGGAGCAGAATCAGAAGTAATATACAGGGTGGGGTTCTATAGCTATGCTCGTCTTTCCAAGCTGCTTGTACAAATTGGATAGATCTACCTTAGGCATGCACAGGGAGAACCCAGAGCTTCACGGGTTTCATTGGGTTCCAACTCCAAAAGGACATAGAGCCCCTGGGAGGAATCCAGTCACACCTACCATTGCTCTCAGGCACCTCAGCTTTCCTACCTGCACAGTCATTTGGTTATTACCTGTACTGGATGAATGGTAATGCCAGAGCAAAGGGGTAGCACAATGTGTGTTCCCAAAGTTCCACTGCCAGTGGTTGCTTGGATTCATGAACAAGCTGTTCAGTCCCAGAGAGCTAGTACAGAAACATACTGGAAGCTGGAAATCTCAGAAACCCACCTGGCAATGTATTCCCCCTCACAAAAAAATAAAAATAAAATTTAGAATTGTATTAGTGAGTTTTAAGTGACTGAATCAGAAGTGAGGTAATTTACAACATATCATTAAACTCTCATGTTCCTAAGCCAACCTCTATGTGATAAAAATTAGGATGAAACTAACCCTATTGTAGCTAGATAGTCCTTTAACTGCCTCTTGCAGGGACTTCTGTGTCTTCTTTTAGATAACTGACAGGTTTCTGGTTAGATCGACTATGCCAAGCACCCATTTTCCTTCATGCTAGTAAGCTAAAGTGGACCTTGCTATTGGAAAATGGACATTTTTGACATCTACACATAGTTTTGTGGTTAAAATAAGCCCTAGTTGGAGTCAACAACAGAGCTTCCAAGAAAAGCAATGGGTGCAGAACTTCAGCATGGCTGCAAGGACATTTTCTGGTGGCTATGGCTCTATGGGTGCTGTGTGTGCCTCAGTCACGCTGTGCTCAGAAAGCCTGCCAACGCAACAACCCTTGCCTATCCTTGTACCTTGGGGAAGTACCTTTTATGAGATATCAAAGTCCTAAAATGTTTGATAGCAAAACCCTCCCAGTTAGAGGTGTATGGGGAGTGGAATTTCCATTCCGCAGAAAAGCTAATTTCAAGCACTAGTCTTGATCAAAACTGCAACTGAGTTTAAAAAAAAAAAAAAAAAAAAGAGAAAGAGAGAAAGAGAGAGGTGATTTTCCATGGGGTAGAATTCTTTGAGATGATTTTGGGGGTACCAAGATATAGGTTTTTTTTTCAGTCAGACAGATAGAGAGCCTGCTTGCTAGAGTTCAAGTTAGGGGCTGTCTACCGACAAACACTGTTGTTGCTTTGAATTAGAAGTTCCAGTGGGAATATTGTCTGTTACATAGTTTTGCTGAACTCCCTTTCTTAGGTACTTTTACTATTTTTAAATGATGTCATAACTAGATGACTATTGATACCTGAGTGAGTTAACTTAAATCTTGGCTAGTGTATTTGCAGGGGATACAAGTCTCCCTTTGGATTATCCCAAACCAATGTCCTCTAGTTCTGACAAAGTTACAGAAAGGACTTGTGCATATTGTGTTGATAAGATAGCTAAGATACATGTTTTTTAAAATCAACTCTAGCCACAAATGAATAATAAATAGGACCTTAATGAGTAACATAAAGATACTTTGTATCTCTTACTTGCTAGAAAAGTGTAAAATGGCCACAGAGCAAAAGAAAATAAGGCCTTCAATTTTAAATTCTTTGCTGTGAAAGAGAAAGTACTATTCAGGTAAAATTAGTATTTTGAGAAATGATATTACATAAAAAGGTAGGAAAGATTAACCAACCTGTTTGTAGAGATCATTATTTTGTCTGACAGGAAGTCTGGAGCTTTATTGATTGACCTTCTCAAAACAGAGTATTCATGGATAGCACCAAGCAAAAACATTGCTTTCTTTCTCAGCACCAAATAATTGCATACTGCATTTAAAAACAGACTATCTACAAGTAAACAGGTTTATGAGGCTGTGAGAAGGAAGAATTCCTTCTACATTTTAAAATATATGATCTTGGAATTGAACATGTTTTGGAGCTCAGCTCAATGTTTTAGTCAGCAGCCCATGGGGCTTCCCTGGTAGCTGCTTCTCATCCCTGTCTCCCATGACAATCACCTGCATGCAAATAGTTAAGCCAATAGAAAGTCCAGGCTCCCTTCTTACCAGTGTAAGTAGATAAGTACTTAGCTCTGCAACTGGACTATTGGTGTTTTCGTTACCCTACCCATCAGTCTTTCTCATCCATAACATGGAAATAATGCCAGTGATTTCTAAGAAGCTCTTTCGTCAATACATCTGTATTGATGTATCTTCACAATGTAAGATCCAAGTGTTGAAATTCTCATGGTCTCTCTTAAATCAAAGTGGCAAGTCATGGTTTGTCAAAAGCCTCCATGTTATCTATAGCAGTGTCAGTGAAGATAAGGACACTTATTTGAAAAAAGATTTATGTTGACATACAAAAGAAATGTTCATACAATGAAATCATTTAATGTGAAGACCTCTAAATTGAAGGCTATGAGATGGCGGGAAGCAGGTAGAAAGGTGTGTGCTTTCTTTCCAGGGGACCTAAGTATGCTGCCATTGAATTCAACAGCACATATAAAGTTGACTTCAGGTATGAAAAATGGGCTGTTTATATTTTTGGTAGTAATTCAGGTTTGGCCAGCTTTAAATGGTCTGTGAGCCTTATATAGGACCCAGCTACAGTTCAGAATCCAAGAAAAGCCAACCAGAATAGCACTAACTTGTGCCTTCACAGCAACTGAGGCTTGTTGGTGTTTACAATTTAATTGGACACGGGGTAGCGATGGAAGAACACAGATTTATCAGTAGAGATCTAAGGTGCCAGATAAGTAACCCCCCTACCTCTGGCCATAAAGTACTATCCTAATCGGAAATGAACACTCAAGTAGGTCTTAGGTCTTTTGGTACGAAATACTTCACCAGCTATTTAAGACATGCTATTGGTTGGTCTAAACAAAGCCACTAAACTGCAAGTGAAAGCAGCTTAGGCTGTGTGTAAACTAATACACATATTTACTAAGCAACTGTGTTAGGCCCAAATATCTACGGCGTTAGGCACTGTTGCCCTACAAGCAACACAGGGCTGGAGTGGATGCAAGAGTACTAGTTACAGGGCTGGTGACATTGTACCCAGCACACAATGTACACTGAAACCAAAGATTCCCAATTATGTAAGAAAACTCCGGGGTTTAAATTTGAAAATTAAAAACAACAATAAAAGAAACAAACATATTTTTTCTTATATTCTTTCTAGTCCAGGCTTCATTGTTAGAGAATGTTTCCTTCTAAAAAAAAAGAAACCAAACAAATAATCCTCCTGATCTTCCAGTATTATTTCAAGGAAAGGAGATCTTCAATAATGAAACCTGTTGGATGTCTTCTCTGCCATAACATCAAGTATATTTCTTAACTTGCTGAGATTAATATGGGTAATAAAAATCAAAAGGAGAGAGACAAATGTCAGCCAAGCAAGAATACCAAAAGATTAACTTCCATAGCTTATCTCTCTCTTAGGTGAAAGGATCATGATCCTTTTTGTGCTTGTTGTGTGACTAGCTGGTGAGATATGTACCTTTTGATACAATGTGATAAGTCTTAAGAAAATAGAAAATCTACTTCACTGAAACTGAGGCAGCATTGCATCTGGAACAAATTTAAGACATGTAAGTACAGAAATGAACAAGGTATTTTAAAATTACCTCTGTGGACACACATGATACCCCACAGGAACTGGGTATCACTTTAGCTTGCTGCTGACATAAATGAGTGGAACATTTTTGGGTGTGGTATATATTTACATCTCTCAAAAGAAACTAGTTATTGGGACATTCACTGTATTTCTGAAGTGGTTGGATTCCCCTTCCCTCTCTCCCTATCTATTTACAGTTCCCTTTCAAGTACAAAAAAAAAATCTGTAACCTCAGCTTCCTGATTCAGCTGTTGTGATGTCAGTTATTTACGATAACAAAAGTGAGACAATGACTGTGGTTTGCGTGGGACAAAGGCAACCTTGTTTCTGTAAAAAGGGACAATCCTAGTGTAAGAAGCACGGGAAAGCCTACAAAGTAGGACTCTGAGGTGAGCTTTCATTTGTCCCACCATCTCTATCATAGCAGGCTTGACACTGTATTGTCACAAAGGCAACCGACAGAAGGTGTTTGCCTTTTGATAGGGCTTGACACTAGTGTGAATGCAACTCTTGGAAAATTACCTCTTTGTAGGACAAGCCTTTGGAGATAGGTATCTTGGGAAATAAATGGATTGCTAGTGGGTAAAGAGGCATTAAGCATCAGGACACAAGTGTTTCACTGTTACTAATTATGCATTCCGTGGCCACAAGCATGTCACTGCATTTTTGCTTACCTGCCATGAAACTGGTTTAATCATACTTAACTGCCTAAAGCACAGATGTGGTAAAACTTGCAGAATGCCAGTGAGAGAGGTCACAGAATGGCAAAAGGAAACAAGAAGCTATTAGCACACAGTATGTTAAGTTATAAAAGAGTATCAACTTTGGTATAGCCTAGAGAATGTCACTTACCCGCTATTCTTCCAATTGGCATTGCATGGTCCTCAGGAGGGGATACAGACACCATGATGTGGTTCATGTAAGCTAACTCTTCTCGGTGGGACAAGTTGATTGGCTTTACCTCCCTGTGCAGCCCATCCTCAGACAACCTTGGGGGTTTGAAATCGGAGTGCCTGGGGTTCAGTATCAAAGGATGCATGATAGGGCTGGGCATCAGCTGGATGACCCTGGTGTTCTCCTGGCGAGGGCTGGAGGGCTTCTGGAGCACCTCAGGAGGAGGTGGGCAGTGGTTGTTTTCTACTGGGGACACTGAGAGAGGATAGGGCTCCTGGTGGTTGTTCTCTTGCTGATGCCTTGACCCTGACACCCTGTCAGCTGGGGAGAGGCGACGGATAGTGTTGTCCATAGGGGACTTCAGCGGCCACTGATCGGGGTCTGGTGATGGACGGTGGTTGTTGGTGATGGGTGATCTAGAACGATGCAACAGTTCAATGGTTGGGGTACTGTGGTGGACTGTTTCTGTGGATGGTCTGGAAGGTCTCTGGACAAAGCTATCTGTGGAGACAAAAAAAAAACAACAAAAAATACAGAGAGTCTATATTGCGATCAAGCTGTAGGATCTAACTGTTAAACTGCGAGCTGGGTTTACTGGGTACTGCTGTTAGATGGAAAATGTTTTTGTTTGTGTGACTTACAGATCCCCTGAAAAATACCACATAAACGTAGATAGTTGTTACTATATTGAACAAAATCAGTAACATGAAAACAATCCCCCTCCACCTCCACATATGAGTAGCTCCTGGGGAAATGTGTTAAGAGAAATCCCATTCTGAGTAGCTGACTGGAACACTTGTGAAGAAAGTAAGATCTGATCTAGCTATACTAACTGCATTTCTGTGCAACTGCTTTGAAACTTTTATCCTGTCATTCACATCTCTATGTGTGGTTCCTGTTACTGTACAATGAGTACTGCAAGGCAGAGGACAAAGATAAAAAAGAAAAATGTCTCCTGGAAAATACTGAGTGATAAGTTTGGGATGCTAGAGACTTGGGTCAAGGCATGGAATCTTACTGTGAAATACGGACTGAGTTATCCAAGAAAACTCACTGGTAGGCAGCTCTTCATGAAACACTAGCTAAATTTTCACAGAATCACAGAATAGTCTAGGTTGGAAGAGACCTCCAAGATCACCAAGTCCAACCTCTGACCTAACACTAACAAGTCCTCCACTAAACCATATCCCTAAGCTCTACATCTAAATGTCTTTTAAAGACCTCCAGGGATGCTGACTCAACCACTTCGCTGGGCAGCCTATTCCAGTGACTAACAACCCCTTCAGTAAAGAAGTTCTTCCTAATATCCAACCTAAACCACCCCTGGCACAACTTTAGCCCATTCCCCCTCGTCCTGTCACCAGGCATGTGGGAGAATAGACCAACCGCCGCCTCGCTACAGCCTCCTTTAAGGTACCTGTAGAGTGTGATAAGGTCGCCCCTGAGCCTCCTCTTCTCCAGGCTAAATAGTCCCAGCTCTCTCAGCCACTCCTCGTTAAGACTTGTTCTCCAGACCCTTCACCAGCTTCGTTGCCCTTCTCTGGACTTGCTCAAGCACCTCCATGTCCTTCTTGTAGCGAGGGGCCCAAAACTGAACACAGTACTCGAGGTACGGCCTCACCAGAGCCGAGTACAGGGGGACAATCACATCCCTGGACCTGCTGGCCACGCTGTTTCTTATGCAAGCCAGGATGCTGTTGGCCTTCTTGGCCACATGAGCACACTGCTGGCTCATATTCAGCCGGCTATCAACCAATACTCCCAGGTCCTTCTCTGACAGGCAGCTTTCTAACCACACATCTCCCAGCCTATAGCTCTGCTTGGGGTTGTTGTGCCCCAGGTGTAGGACCCAGCACTTGGCCTTGTTGAACTTCATACTGTTGGCCTCGGTCCATTGGTCCAGCCTATCCAGATCTTCCTGCAGAGCCTTCCTACCCTCAAGCAGATCGACACACTCACCTAACTTGGTGTCGTCTGCAAACTTAATGAGGGTGCACTTGATCCAGTCATCCAGATCATGGATGAAGATGTTAAAGAGGACTGGCCCCAGTACCGAGCCCTGGGGGACACCACTAGTGACCGGCCTCCAACTGGATTTGACTCCATTCACTAAGACTCTTTGGGCCCGGCCATCCAGCCAGCTCTTAACCCAATGAAATATGCGCCAGTCCAAGCCATGGGCAGCCAGTTTCCTGAGGAGAATGCTGTGGGGAACGATGTCAAATGCCTTACTGAAGTCAAGGTAGACCACATCCACAGCCTTTCCCTCATCCACTAAGCGTGTCACTTTGTCATAGAAAGAGATCAGGTTCATCAAGCAGGACCTGCCCTTCATAATCCCATGCTGACTAGGCCTGATCACCTGCTTGCCCTGCAACTGCCACATGATCACGCCCAAAATAATCTGCTCCATGAGCTTCCCTGGCACTGATGTCAAACTAACAGGCCTATAGTTCCCCAGGTCTGCCCTCCAGCCCTTCTTGTAGATGGGCGTCACGTTTGCAATCCGCCAGTCGAGTGGGACTTCCCCCGATAGCCAGGACTGCCGATAAATGATGGAAAGTGGCTTGGCCAGCTCTTCCGCCAGTTCTCGCAGTACCCTCGGGTGGATCCCATCCGGCCCCATCGACTTGCGTACATCCAAGTGCTGTAGCAGGTTGCCAACCATTTCCTTGTGGATTGTGGGGGCCACATTCTGCTCCCCATCCCCTTCCACCAGCTCAGGGTACTGGGCATCCAGAGAACAACTGGTTTTGCTGCTAAAGACTGAGGCAAAGAAGGCGTTAAGCACCTCGGCTTTATCCTCATCTCTGGTAACTAAGTTTCCCCCCGCATCCAGTAAAGGGTGGAGAGTCTCCTTAGTCCTCCTTTTTGTACTGATGTATTTATAAAATATTTTTTGTTGTCTTTAACAGCAGTAGCCAGATTGAGCTCCAGATGAGCTTTGGCCTTTCTAATTTTGTCCCTGCACTACCTCACAACATCCTTGTAGTCCCCTTGAGTGGCCCGCCCTCTTTTCCAAAAATTATAAACCCTCTTTTTTCTCCTAAGCTCAAGCCACAACTCTCTGTTCAGCCAGGCCGGTCTTCTTCCACGCCGGCTCGTCTTTGCGCACGTGGGGACAGACCGCTCCTGAGCCATTAAGATTTCTTTATTGAAGAGCGCCCAGCCTTCCTGGGCTCCTCTGTCCTTCAGAACCACCTCCCAAGGGACTCTGCCAACCAGCGTCCTAAACAGCTCAAAGTCAGCCCTCCGGAAGTTCAAGACAGAGGTTTTACTGGTCCCCTTCCTGACTTCGCCAGGTATCGAGAACTCTACCATTTCGTGGTCACTCTGCCCAAAACAGCCCCCAACCACCACGTCTCCCACCAGTCCCACTATGTTAGTGAACAGAAGGTCTAGCGGGGCACCTCCCCTGGTAGGCTCGCCAACCAGCTGTGTCAGGAAGTTATCTTCCACGCTCTCCAAAAACCTCCTGGACTGCTTTCTCTGGGCTGTGTTGCGCTTCCAGGATATGTCTGGGAAGTTAAAGTCCCCCATGAGAACAAGCGCTGACAATTTCGCAACTTCTGCCAGCTGTCCGTAGAACTCCTTATCCATCCCCTCATCCTGGTTTGGCAGTCAGGATCCCCATCAGGATGCTTGCCTTGTTGTCCTCTCCACTGATCCTAACCCATAGCAACTCCACCTTATCATTCCCAGCCTCAAGTTCGACGACATCAAAACACTCTCTAATACAGAGAGCCACTCCACCACCCCTTCCGTGCTGCCTGTCCCTTCTGAAGAGCCAATAGCCAGACATTGCAGCACTCCAGTCATGAGAGTGGTCCCACCACGTCTCCGTGATGGCAACCAAGTCATAGCCTGCCTGCTGCACAATGGCTTCCAGCTCCTCCTGCTTGTTGCCCATGCTGTGTGCATTAGTGTAGATGCACTTCGGTTGAGCCTTTGCTTTCTCCCCCAGCCTTGCCACTGTTACCCCTGGCACACCTCCAACAAGCTTTTGTTTCATCCCCGTCCCCCTTCTTACCTAGTTTAAAGCCCTCAGTTTTATCGCTGCCTTGATTTTAAAAGAGTGTTAACAACTTCATATGGATATTTTCAAATTGTTGTAGTTAGCTTGTGCTGCTTTGTCCCCCATAAGCTCTTGTATTTCTTCAGCAGGAGGGCTTCCAGTATCGCTTTTGCATGGACATACTTCCGTGGCTGTGATTCCTAAGTTAGGGGGGGGATAAATCATGTCTCTGGATCACTGTCTTTAGATACTAATATTCCCCTAACAAAATGAAATGCTTGGCATAAACAGTGTACACTTTCAGCTTAGCTAAGGCCATCAATTTTGACTGGAGAAATTACTGACAGAGAGGAAAATACCACCAGGGAACACTGACTAACAGGTTTTTATCTGAAAAACAAAGATCAAATTTCAATGCTGTTTGTTGAAAGCCTTGTATGATAACAGAAGGAAACTGCTGGGTACATGTCAACAATTGAAACAAGTAGCTGCCTATTTGTGGCTGCCTGTTTGTTCACTCCATTTGCTCTGATCCTCTGTAAAAGAACAATTCTCTTGCTTTCTTGCCAAGGCAGTGATACATGTTGAAGACCCTACACAGGTGCGCAGGAATCCAGGGGCTCCTGCCATCCTGGAACCCAGGCAGGCAGCAGGAGCAGGATCAACATGTACCTAGAGAAAGGTATGAACAGGAAAAGCTCTAGTCCTGAGAAAATGCAGTGCCAGGCACTGACACAGCACCAGCCTTCATATCAACTCTTTCACCCCTACTCAACAGACTGCTCATCTAAACAAGAACACTGAAGGCTCCAGGAAAACCTAACATTTCAGGTGGATATTACATGGCTTCAGAACACTTATTTCACATGCTTGAGGTCCCAGACAAGAAAAATACATTTGTAGAGCTATTTAAGGTACTCACAATAAAATACCTGGAGGAAAAGAAATTCCAGAGCCATGTATTGTTCTTGATTAAACACAAACAGCTTGAAATACAATGTGGCAAGCTAGTATGTTATAACCGAAATGATGTGAAGATCAAAGAAAATGAATTAATCTACGACTGCACCTACCTCTTTGACAGTCATTTCTTAAAGTCTAATTTCTTTGCCACAACTGAAAGAAAGCAGAAACTATTCACACCCTTCCCCCCAAGTTGTACTCAGTGTCCTATCTTCTGCAGACTATCCGCTCCTGTCACTGTACTTTTAAATACACGGTGCTCATTCCTGGCCTGTAAGTGTATACTAGAATACTGTACTGTTTGTCCTACTTATTTGAAGTGACGTGTCTGTGGGGAGCAGCTATCTTGAAAACAGAAAGGATTGTCTTGTGGTGCTTTCCACTGAGCTCTTCGCAAACATTAGTGGGCTCTGACAAACCCCAGACAGAACCAGACCTCTCTGTCTGATTCCAAACCATGATGATCCTGAGCCAGGATAGGGCAAGAGGAAGAACCAGAAAAGGATTCACACCAGCATTCCCTTCCCTCCACGATCTTCACTTTTAAATACTTAACTAAAGAATCCCCTCATGGCTGAAGCTGCTGTTTACCACAAAACAACACAAACTCAAACTCAGCTCCAAGCAGTCCCACTGCCACAAATGGCCCTGAACAGAATAAAATCCTCATCACATTCATTCCTTCACACATCTGATGACTGTGAGTTGAGCACATATGGTGTATAATTTCCTGTAAGAATAGATTGATTCCTCAGTCTGGCTCTCATTCTGAGCAAGCAACAGTCTTTTCTTGAAGGGAAATCTGTGAAAGGGAAATCATCACTCAGGAAAATTGCTAACCTATCTGATACGTACAGGGACGGGTGGGGCTGCATGCACTCTGGATGTGAGCAGTCACTGCAGTGGCAGTCCCAAAGACTGGCACTCTGTGCTTACCCATAAAAGAAGTGCAGGGAATGACAGTGTAAGCTTCCTGTATGGCATCCTATCAAATGACTCAGTGCTGCATCAGAAAGACCATGGGAGATGCAGATAACTCACTCTCCATTGCTCATCCCTCTATAGGGCCAGAGACTGATGCCTGGAGGGCAGATTCCAAGCCAATGCTAATGCAACTTGGAGATATCCTCAAAGTTCAATTGGTTTCAGTCAAACTCACTTTGCTTAAGTTAGTAAAAAGCCACTAGATGTAAATGTTGATCCAGACTCAGATGATTCTGGATTAATGAACTTAAAATCGAAGCATTTAGAAGCAAAATCATAAATGTATAATCTATCAAGAAAGCCAGAAGACGAAAATGAAAAAGGTCACTGAAATAAAAAATAATCTGTGAAATTTAACCACTCATAATTGTGCCAAACAAACACCTGACACCTCTGCTCAGTTTGTAAATTAGGCAGGGTTAAGCTCTGCCTCACACATTTATTCTTTTTTTAAAAAAAACAAAACAAAACAAAACAAAAAAAAACCTAAGTTGCATTCCCTTGAGGGAAAATGGTAAACTTAATTGTGCTAGTTTCTCCCAAGTGACTTTGGGGAACAGGAAGAAAGAGGAATGTCAAAGTACATAAATAAATGCACCTGCCCATACATTTTTGGCATAAAAAATTTCTGTTTGGTCAGAGGATGTGGCAGGCAAGCTGTAGTCTTTTTTGTTTGTTTTGAAGTTCCTTTTGTACCGAAACAAAAACTAATTTTTGTTATTATACAGAAAGTTTTAAGTAACAGCACATAGCTCTCAAAAAATACAGTGGTACTATTAGCAGTCACAAAGGAGAATATCATGAAGGAGAAATGAGAATGGTTTCTTAAGCATCCTGTATACTGTCAGAAGCTGGACTAGAATTCAAAGGCTTATATTTTAAGTGACATGTGAAAGACCAACTCAACATCCCAGAAATACTCTGGGTTTTCTAGTTTGAAACTCAACACTTTTTTTCAGCTGCTCTGTATCTTCAATGCATGGGTGTCTGAGAGGCCAGCTAGTATTTCTGTTTGAAATTTAAAAAGGGAAAACTGTGGGTGAATGTCAAACTTCAGGAAAAAAAATAGAGGTTTTTATAATGGCTGCTGCAAAATGCCTATCTTGAAACACTAGGCAACTTTCTTCTGCACAGCTTTGCCAATTCAGTCTCATCCTAACCTGCAGCACCCTCTTCTAATCTGAAATATTTACACAGCTGTGTGGAAACGCTTTGGAGTGTCCTGATCCCACCTGCTGCTGACCCGCTCTTGGCTTAGTCTCAAAGTTTTGCTGGTGCCCTTTGATTCTGGCTTGCTCAGGCTAGCTATGAGCTCTTTGTACCAGGTCTGACAGTAGCCCCGAGTCTTGTTTTGCAATCCCATGTTGAATTCTGAGACAATTTGTGTATCTTTTCTCCAGTGAGCAGAGACTAGGGAGACACCCTAGCCCAATTCTGTTTTTTTGTTTGTTTGTTTGTTTTTTTCCATCCTCATTATTTAAAAAAAGGAAAAACACTGTTTTTTCCCATTTTTTTTTTTCTAATTAAAAAAAGAAATCTATTTGGTGCTTTCATTGAAAGGACCTCTTGCAAAGCTTAGGCTTATATTTTTTGGGGTTTGGAGATAACCAGGAAGTTCTTTAGTGTGTTTATTTCCAGAAAATGAAAACTAAAATTTCCATTAAAGGAAACACTCTTACATTTTGATCTCCGCCGATACTGAATAAAGGAAGCCCAAATCTGCAATGCCACAAACACATATCTATTCTTTCTTCACAACCTGTGAGAGTCATGGTATGTGTGGACACTACTAGAAGGCTAACTAATAACCTAAGCAAATACTTCTGATGGTAAAAATTAAGACAAAACATGCAGGAAAAAAAATATCTCAAAATGAATTGTTCAACCATTTCAAAAGCTGAGCAACAAGATGGGCTCAGTGCCAGGAATAATGGGCTGACAGATTGTCATCTGAAGTAACTGTGTTAGACGTTCCTCTCTGAGGTTGCCTTTTCTCCTACTCTGCAAACAATTGAATCTAGTTGCATCTACAGGATACTAAAAGTCCATGATGCACCTTTTCTACCCAACTGAGAATGAGGAGAAATGAATCAATGGGGTCAATAAAACTTTCTGGCATGTTTTTTTAAACTACATTTGGCATAGTTTTTAAGCAGGCTTTGGAAGCAGGACAGAATAATAGAAAAATGGAGAATAGATAGTTGACTCCCTAGACCAGGTGATTGTTAACAGCTATCAAGACAAAAGGAGGAGAGTAGCTTTATTTAAGTAACTTTAGAGCAAGAAAATTACATAATTCCTCACAGCCTTACTCAAGTGGCCTCTATAATAATAGCTCCCAAAAGAACGAGACAGTTACCTTCATCATGGTTCTGGTGTAATAGGACCTCTGGCTGAGCATGGATTGAGTTCCCAGGGTGGAAAAAAGGTGGGAACAGCATACGAGCTTTCCTTTGCTTCAGGATATTCTGAAGGAGTTCATACAGAACATCGCCTGAAAGACAAACAGCAGGAAAAAGGAAATGAACACCTACATACTGCTGAGAAGACTCATTTAGCCATCTGATGAATTCATAGCTCCTGGGTGCTATTTTCAGATGCAAACATGCCTGAAGTAAAATCCTGCAGTTGACTGTTTGCAACGTTCTTCCCTGAAAGGAAAAAAAAGAAAAAGAAAAGCCACATGTCACACCTATGTGTATGACTGTGGAAGAATGGTAGTATGAGAAGTGTCTCTTATAATCCCGATACAGAGCCTTTTCAGGCTACATAATTGCTTGTCCAGGAGTTTGAAACCTTTACAAGCAGCAGTCAATTCAGTGTTCCACCTTCTCTCATCACAGCCTCAGTTTTTTAACTAAGACACCTCAGGACACATAATTCTTAAATATAGAATCCATAATTATGCAGTGAGTTGCTGGGAGCAAATGCAGTGTTTTTCCCTAATTACTGACTGATTTAGGCTTCATGAGGCAAGGAGGAAGAAGATTTTGCAAAGCCTCTCCAAGCAACACTGTTGCCTCAAGTGCTGAGGGAGTGTGCTACTGTCTACTCCAGTCTAGGAGATAAGTTACTTTGGGGTGGACTCAGAGACTTTAAAAGAAGAGATATAACTATCCTGAACTCCCTTGCTGTGGTGACAACTTCTGGAGATACTTGAGTGCTACAGCTGCCTTAGGAACTTCTGTACATCATTCTTGGTGTCCTAGGATGGGCTTCTGGAAAGCCCAGATGGGGTCCCCAGACTAGTTATTTCTTGATACTAGAATCTGTATAGGGCTCACTGCAACAGGCAATATTAGAAGAGGGATATGATCCATACTAAGGAGCTTAATGCAGAGGACTTGGTGCACTGGATGGGCAAATACAGTCTGCTAGTTGATATAGTATCACTCTTCCACAAAAGTGTCTGCAGTGAATTCTACTACACCAAGCTGATGTGACTTGTCCAAATGCTTGTTTCTTTTAGGGGTGCAAGCAGACTGTTCCTTGCTTCTTCCCCCCATTCCCTGTCACCAGAATTGTTATATCCTTCCTCGGAGGAACAGTTCAGTGTAGTTATCTAGGAGACCAATGTACTAACTGCTTCCTTTGTGTCTTCTTAAGTATTACGTCTCATACTGATGCCCTCCCTTCAGCAATATCATACATGAAATACCTAGGTACTTACATGTTTTGTGTGATGTAACTGGTGACACATTTCAATGTAACAAGGTACACAGGGTAGGAAATCTCCCAGCTTTTAATTCTGCCTCCTCTCCTCTGCTTGTCATACCTCATACTATAGAGGAATAGGTTACAGCAGAAGCATATTATCTGAAAAGGAACTCAGTGAAGTTGCAGCTAGGAAACCTTGGATTTTCTAGGAGAGTTTTCTCAAGTGTGTGTGGGATTAGTAATTGTTCCTATCAGACTGTAAGCTGTGTGCCATTCAGTTGTTTTCTCTACAAACTGCCAATGTTCTACTTGTGGAGAAGTTTGGTGTCTTAGCATGAAATAGTTAAAGCTGCTTTCCACAGTTCAGCTTCCTCTATTTTTAGCATCTTGGCTGCTTTTACTGTCTCAGCAGTGACTTTAGGGCATTTTAAAGAGGTGATTGTAATACCTGAATATCTAATTAAAAACAAAGCCTCGAGAACCCACTTACCTTTTCCATGTTTAGTACATGAAAGTCTAAAAAGTGTTTTACCACAAAATTTGCATCTTTGAATGCGATAGTGGCATAATCATAACTAGTGCTGTAACACTCCAAGCAATAAGGTAGCAAATTTCAGTTTTGCCCGACAGATTAGTGAAAATGTTCATACAGCTGGCTGTCTTTTTCTACCTAATAAAACAGTTATATTTATGCACCACAAAGATGCAATTGTACTAGCTACAAAAGTGAGAAGTCTCTTCTCACTCTCTCCCTCCTCTGCTCTCTCCCTTTCCCTTGCCAGCACTAAACAGGAGAACAGCTGTGGGGCTGTGAGCCCACTTTATTGCTAGGACCACTGGGGGGAGTGGATGCTGTTCTACTGGTTTAACCATGACTGGAAAGGATACAGCTTTTATGTACCCACACTCCTGAAAAACTTAAAGATCTATGGCAAGCATTATTTCATAGTTTTTCTTCAACTTCATATGTAACATGTAGTTTGTTTCTGGGAAATGTTGAGGTAATCTCCCTTTACCTACAGTTGCTCACATTTTTAGGGATGTGCTGAGATATCCTCTAAAATGCCTATTATCAGTAGGGAATACCTGCAGAAAAAGAGCAGTGAAAAAGAGAGGGTGGAGGCCATTTAAACCCAAATTTAGGTAACCAAGAATTTAACCGCCTGCACTGAATGTATTTAAAAGCCAGAGGCTCTTTTCTGGGAATGCTCTATCTCTAGCCTACAAACATTCTAATCCTACTCATTTCAAGTGCCATCACAGCACATAAAGGGAAGAGTAGAGGCATAACTTGTAGGCAGCAAGGCACTGGGATGATAAGAGGAGTAGCAAACAAGATACACACAAAGCTGTTCTTTACTGTCCTTACACACTTTCAATACTCCTTTTGTCTTAAGGTAGGGTTGTTTTATAATGAAATGATTCTAAATGGTGTACCAATATTAAACAGAGGTTGTTTCCAGGCATCAGTTTTCACTAATGTATTATAGTGGTGATAGACATGTATGTTTGGCATCTCCTTCCATATAAATTTAGTCTTCATTTAAAGCACATGCCTTGAAAACTTTGTATAGAATCAATGCAAGCTATAGTTTGGACAGCAGATTCTGCAGAAGGATGGTTGCAGGGGTGCGTTTGGGGGGAGTCACCAAGCAGCTTGACGCAGAATTAGTGCCACTGCTTGTTTATCAGCCAGAGCCAAGCAGCACCAGCTGTACTTCTGTGCTGAGTGAGCCTTGTGCTGGAAGCTTTATAACAGCAGTTCTGCAACCACTTGGTCCAAATTCTTCGACAACCTACAGTGACTGAATTACAAATCTTTTTATTTAACAGGAGTACCTTGTATGGTCATAAGAAAAGCTCACAACTCTTTTTCAGTTAAACATCCCTGACAAAGGAGGGCAGAGGCTTACTCTGACTGTAAAGCTGGAGCAGACAGACCACAGGGGATATAAATACAGGCAGTCCACATACACATTTCTATATCTTCTTTGTGAATAAATGAAGATATAATTTGAGCAATAAGCTGACTGATTCACACACCTGTCTGTGTTCTGCCTTGGGCCAGACTCCAGCACGTGAGAGAATATGGTAAAGTAAAGTAAAGCCCACAGGGGCTGTAAAATAGAGGAAAGGTCCCCCAGGGATATGTTTTGCAGTCGCTTTTAGCAGCACATCAGCCAAGCCAACTGTGAGGCAGAATGCTAATACCAGCTTCTTAAGAGGCTGGAGCACTTGATTAACTTACTGCTGTAGTTGGATCTGTGAAAAGATAAGCCTTTATGGGGAAGAGCTGAAAGTCATGAAGCGCTGCTGGAGAAGCTTGCTTTCTGTGGGGCTCTGCAGGGAGTTTTAATGAGCAACAGGTTGCATTTTTTTGGTTTTAGAGTTGCATTCAAATTTGCCTACAACTCAGGTGTATCTGGATTTCTCTCCCACATTGTTCTTCTTGTCCTTGCCTCACTCAAGCAAGCAAATCTGTCCCTTCTCTCCTCCCCGGCCCAGTCCACCCTAACAAATATGACTCTGTATCCTCCTCTGTCTCTCTTCAGATTCTGTTGCATTTTCTTCTCTCTTTTCAGTCATTGCTTCAGTAAGAAATCCTCACCTGAATGAGGAGACCTGTATCGAAAGTCCTCTTTGGTCAGGAGCAGCAGAGCCTTGCCATTCATCTCAAAAGTGTTGCTCTCAATCGGCCTCAAGGAAAATTCCTTCTCTGCCCATCTGAGCCACTGTGCCACATCATCCCTGCTCCAGTAAACAGGCTGCAAACCTGCGGCAGGAAGAAACAGTGATTGTGTTACAAAATTGAGATAATGCATGGGAATATAGGCAAATACCAGTGAAACCCCATTTCTCCCCACATCCTAACATGCAAAGTCTCTGAGGAAGGTGTGGGAGAGGTGTGGGATGATTACACTAAGCTCTGGACTGTGCAACACTTCATTAGCTTAGGCATCATGGTTTATTTTGGACATTCAGAAAAACAAGAACTGCCTCAACATCCCCCAAAGCTTATAGGATATTACTTAATTCCAAGTGCCCACTGTGAGATGGAATTGTCCCCCACCTGCTCCTTCCGAGGTGCAGAGCAGGCAGGAGACTATGATGTTGGCTCCATCCATCCTTGGTGTGTGTCCTCTCCTAGAAGAGAGGAGTGCTCTCTCTTCACACCCCTCATAAAGCAACAGATCAAGCGTAACAAAGAGCAGTCAGATGCAAGAGACCTCTGGCTGTACTTCCCTGTAGGTGGATGTGGACTGTAAAGAACGGCTGCTGCACACAGCCTCTCTAACAGTGTATGTATAAGTGGGTATTGTTTAGAGAGGTGCCTTCAGACTGGCACACCCCTCCCACAGATGCAGTTAGGCTAGTAGCTTCTATTCCCTCACTGGAGAGGAAAATAAAATCTGAGGCTCTGGCACCTTTAGTACTGTGTCTCCTGTACAGCAGTGTCTCCTGTACAGCAGTTAGGTACTGCCAGTGCAGCTCTGACCATATGAAGGTGGTTCAGCACTTTATTGTAAAGTACCGGGTGTGTTGAATTGGGCATAGATTTTCCAGGCCTCCAAGGAGAGTCCAGCACTCCATTTCCCCCAGACAGCCCATGCAGCACATACAGCCCAGAGTTTAGCCACAGGGGCCCTACCAAGTTATCATGAAAGTCAAAGATCTTTTGCCAGCCGCCTTCATTGGGCCCAGGTAAAGAGGTATGGGAGGTGTGACAATTCAAGATCTGTTTTACAGTCAGATTAAAACCAGCTTCCTTCTCCTGGAGAGAAGACATCATGGTGAAGAGCTGTTTATACCTAGGTGGACAGATTATCTCCACTCCACTGGGAGATAAAAGCTTTCTTTCCTTTTCCCCCTCCTGAGATGACTCATTGTTTAACTTGTTACAATGTGTTGTGTAGAAATGAAAGCTTCACACTGTGCATAGGAACATAAAATTTGCCATATCTGATCAGATCTCTGGTGCACAGCCTCTGGCAGGGGCTAATACCTTATGCTTCAGAGGAAGACGAACCTCCCTTCCTCATATTGCACCTGGTTGATTGTATGCTGCACATGGGAAGAAATTTCCTTCCTGGCACACCACTCTATGAAATCTGATTACCCTCATCTTACTGAGTCCTAAAAGAAATCTGGGAGATTTGTACTGTTTTACAGTTTTGTTTTGCGCCCGCCCCCCCCCCCCCTTTTTTTTTTTTTTTTGTTTTGTTTTTTTAACTGCTTTAACAGATAGGCAACCCTGTTTTCTGTTTTAGCAAGAGTGAATTGCATTCTGCTGCTATGCCAGATTCCCAGTCAGAGGCTTTGGAAAGACCCAGCACCACAGCTGCACACAGAACTCAATCTGAGCCGGAGCAGGCATTGAGATTGAGCCTGAAAAAGGGTCAGGGCTGACCTGAGGAAGGGGTCTTCATTCCATCAGCTTCCAACTACTCCTGTAGCACAGTGCCACAGAGAATAGCATTTACTTATTTATGAAGGACTTGAATTCTCTTTCCTCATATTGAATTGGGGTCTGATTGCTGAGGTCAGAGTTTTCTGTAGGTCCCTTCTTTTCGAAGGGAGTGTAGTCAGGTGTAGATCTGCTCTGAGACATACGAACTGTCATCTAAAATGTCAAACTTATTCCTGCAGAAAACACACTGCAGATCTCAGGCTACTGCTGGGCAGGATGTACATTGACTGCAGCTGGGTAAAGCAGAAAGAAGTTAAATGCAATACAGCCAGACCACAACATGTGAAAGGTATAAAAAACATCTGAGAAGAGCTTGAAATGTTCATGTATGGCTTCTGCCTCTATCTTCCCCCTTTGCCGTGCCATGCAAGCAGTAAGTTGCCCAAAGGAATGGTGCAATGTGGAAATCTAGCTGGAGTTTTGATGCACACTTCACAAGATGAGGCAAGAAACAAAACATTGCTGGGAAAATCAGGCTGCAATGAGCAGAGCTGTATGATAACTTCACATGATCTGCATGCTCCCTTACTGATAACAACATAATAAATAAATCACTCCCTATACAAACATCAATCCTGACTTCCTGTGCGCTGGTTGACAGTATATTTTTGCATTCTTTCAATTAATTTAAAAGTACCACGTCTAACAGAGCTTCGATTGATCAGCGCTAGACACAAAACAGTCAACTAAGCTACAGAGGCTGGTCCAAGCCAGATGTGCTGTGTTGGCAACCCAGAAAGAAGACGACGCTTCACAGTGCCCATCAGGTCTCTGCTGCGTTTCAGCAGCATCTCTGTAGCCTGTGGGAAGTGGAGACAGAGTCTTCATGGGAAAGAAAGAAAGAAAGAAAGAAAGAAAGAAAGAAAGAAAGAAAGAA